>OZ023205.1:52639686-52661851 GCA_963995525.1 Escarpia spicata
GAGAATATTTCAGTCACCGTCGCTTCGCTGACGACAAACACATATACGCTAATATACTGCAAGAACTACACAAATTGCCGCAGGAGCTAGCTGGTGAAAGTGAAAAACAAGGTCCAAAAGTGATGCTAGAAAATGACACGCCAATATATATCAACACAACGCAGAAAGAAAACGTTGAAAGCTACATCTATCTGGGACAGCGATACAGTATCAGAATCAAAAACCAAGACGATTCATCGCTGGCTGGACAGCATTCGCCAAACACCGCGACATCATCAAGGGTAACTTTGGAACCTGCTCGAAGAGACTGCAGACATTTTGAATAGTTTTTAAGTTACTTACGTTTGAAAACCTCAGCGCTTAACATGCACCAGGACTACCTGTCATTGGTCACGTCCGCACGCTTACAAGTATCGCCCTCTTTCGCATTTCATATTTAATATTATTTCCCTACATATGGAGCTATGTGTCATTTTGTCATTTAGCGTCGAAATTATCGCTCGTTGAGTTAGTGTGTTATCTATATCATAAAACCGTTCGTTTTCTGTTTGTTTGTGCACACGCATCTCCGTTAGTTTTGCATGTATCGGGCTGAAATGTGTTGTTGGATACGTCAGTTAGACGGGTGCGCGATTGAGAACGACATTTCTGGCAAAAGGTTGTCCCAACAACTAGGCCAGTGACCAGTTACCATTTATTAATGTGGATAGGCTGGAAACATTTGAGATAGGTTTGGAGTATCTGGTACATATGACTGCCTTTTTCCCCGGGCAACGCCGGTTAGCTCAGCTAGTTTTCTGTCGGTGTCTCTTTGTCTGTGGACGCACATCTCCGTTCTGAAATATTGTATATTATCTACCATTACGGTGGTTCATAGGTTGAGTTATTTTCGAAATTCGTCCGGGGTTGGGGGTCTCGGAGGTCACAATGTTAAAATGGCATTTATCACTGTCAGGTTTGCATGAAATGATGTGTGTCATCTAGCGGGTCCATTGGGTGGTTCGTAGATTTATATTTTTCGAAATTCGTCCAGGAGCGGTTTAGGTCTCGATGGGACAAATACGTCTGACTGCCCTTTTCCCCGGGCAACGCCTGGAAACTCGGTAGTTGGGTATATTTCGCTTGTAGAATGCAACATAGACGGTCCATGTCCACATGTACATTGGTAAATGTTGTAACTGTTTCTTGCGGCCCTGGCTGTTCGAGGTAGAAGCGCAGCCTGTTCGCTGTCAGACTCGGTATCCGGCACCGTGCTATTGGTGGCGTCGGCGCGGCCTAAGGGCGGCTGAACGCGGATAATTACATATCAGCAACCAGTAGTATAAGATGTTATTCTCTATGTCATTAAACAGAGCTTGTCGGCTTGTCATTTTAAACTCGGAAAGCCAGAATAAATATGTTGAATGTTTATTGCTTGGCAAAGTACGTTTAATAAACCCGAGAACAGTGTTCGCAAGTTGATCGTTGCGTCATCGAAATGCTTAACTTGTAAACATTCAAATTGTGAACATCTGCTATTTCGGAGGCCAACGAAGCTAACCACAATGGCCCGTTTGTAAGATATGATAAGACAAGATAAGATAATATAAGATAAGATATTCTTAATTGTCTCAGCTGAGAAATGAATCTTGGGTAAAACAGACACGACTGCATTATACAAATAACATACAATAAAACAGCAGCTAAAATCAACACATAAATATCATATTACATTGCATGCACATCACGTATTGTATTACATTGTGTGCACATCACTTATTATATTACATTGCGTGCACATCACTGATTATGTTACATTGTGTGCACATCACTTATTATATTACATTGCGTGCATATCACTTACTATTTGACATTGTGTGCACATCACTTATTATTTGACATTGTGTGCACAACACTTATTATATTACATTGCGTGCATATCACTTATTTTATTACATTGCATGTATACCACTTATTATATTACATTGCGTGCACATCACTTATTATATTACATTGCGTGCACATCACTTATTATATTACATTGCGTGCTTATCACTTAGTATATTACATTGTTTGCACATCACTTATTATATTACATTGCATGTACATCACTTATTATATTACATTGCGTGCACATCACTTATTATATTACATTGCATGTATATCACTTATTATATTACATTGCGTGAACATCACTTATTATATTACATTGCGTGCTTATCACTTATTATATTACATTGTTTGCACATCACTTATTATATTACATTGCATGTACATCACTTATTATATTACATTGCGTGCACATCACTTATTATATTACATTGCGTGCATATTACGTATTATTTGACATTGCGTTCACGTCACTTATTATATTACATTGCGTGCACATCATTATTATATTACATTGCGTGCACGTCACTTATTGTATTACTTTGCGTGCACATCACTTATTATACTACACTGCGTGCACGTCACTTATTGTATTACATTGCGTGCACGTCACTTATTATATTACATTGCGTGCACGTCACTTATTACATTACATTGCGTGAACGTCACTTATTATATTACATTGCGTGCACATCAATTATTATATGACATTGCGTGCACGTCACTTATTATATTACTTTGCGTGCACATCACTTATTATACTACACTGCGTGCACGTAACTTATAGTATTACATTGCGTGCACGTCACTTATTATATTACATTGCGTGCACGCCACGTATTGTATTACATTGCGTGCACGTCACTTATTATATTACATTGCGTGCACATCACTTATTATATTACATTGCGTGCACGTCACTTATTATATTACATTGCGTGCAAAATCTAGTATTGTTTTGGGTTTCAAAGATTATCAGAGAGCCGATGTAGGGTAGACTAGATGGTAGGTGTTATCGTGGTTTATGTTACTATAAAAGAATCCTTTGATGTTTATATATGTAATAACATTCATTAAATTTCCAGTGTTCCTTGTTGCGTTGATAGCATTTTCCGTCCGCATTCTCAAGCGGAACCCTACTAGACCTGAGCCATCTAGTTACGGAGACTTCGCCAGTAGTACTTTAAGCCATCTTACTCTCGCCGATCTGTGACAGAAGGTCAACATGTGAGTTAGGACAGGTCCATCAAAAAACTTTGGAGGAGCCTCGGCTTGGTCGGGAACATCAAGACAAGACAGCAGGTCCGCCTTTGTACCAAACCTCACTTCCCCAAATTGTGATAGAGAGGGCGGGGTAGTTGGTTCTCGTGCGCAAAAACCACAACGAGGTCGCCATCACGGACTTAGTTTGCAACGTGCAACTTGCCAAACAGTGAAGCGTCTGACTTGGTGTTCGACAGGTGCGTGTCTTTCTTCTTCTCCAGCTTCCGTTTTCTTAGCGTGAGAAAGCCGTTTCTCTTGATCGTGTGCTGAATGGTGTGCTCCTTTCGTGTAAGACATTCAACCGGAATGCCTCGTATTGTGCCTGGTCCACAGTCTCTACCATTTCCCTACCATTGCCATTTGACCTTGACATTTCCAGGTTACATATATGTAACCTTGACATTCACGGTCAAGAACACAACATCAGATTTGGATCCGGCATGCATGCGTACAAAACAGCGATGGTATTAACAAATATGAGGTTCATTGTCGTTATTATTATATAAACAATAACAGGGATGTTTTTTGAAAATAATTGACCTTGACATTCAAAGTCATATATATACATACACACACATGCACACATACATGCAAACATACATAATTATATACACACATACGGCAAGTAACGATTCGGCCAAACATTGACCTTAACAAACCAGACTAAATGGCAAGAGTGAGTGTTTAAACTTGTTAAGCTTGCACCGATGGGTGCGGTAACGTTTGCCAGATGGCAGGAGTTTAAATTCATAATGTAAAACATGTCTAGTATCGGAAATGACCTTGACTGTCTTCTCAATGTCTGCTCAAAAGTCTCCTGAAGGGACATCATGGGAGATGTGGAACCTGTGATTTCCACGGCAATTTTTATCAAGCGAGACAGCTGTGTTTTCAACTGAACAGACAGATTGACAAACCAAGCTGTAATCCCATTATAACGCAGTGCACTTTCAATGATGGAGCGATAAAGGAGAACCTGATTAATACCAAAGCCTCCCTGTCTGCAGAGAAAATACAACCGCTCATGTACTTTGAAGCACGCACTGTGAACATGTACATATCAGCTAAGTTTAAGGTAATTATACTGATTGACCTGGGTGATTTTGTTCACCATGGATAACAACTGGCAAGTGATCAGCAACATTAGATTTAGCATAAAAAACACCTATTGGGTCTTATTGACATTGAGTTTGGCGTGGTGGTCGTCGCACCTGTGTACAAAATGTTCAATTTGTGTTCTTGTTCGACACTCTTTGGTAATATGGTTATTTGCTAGTTAGAGACTGCACGAGGTGTGCACCGACCAATTTGCTAATTAATCCAATTTACCAATCAAAGTAGCCAACTCCATCGTGCACGTCGGACAACGCGGAAGTACAGGGACGCGCAATCAACTTTCGAATCATCAATCAAATACGTGTGTATGTGTGTGTGTATGTGTGTGTGTGTGTGTGTGTGTGTGTGTGTGTGTGTGTGTGTGTGGTGTGTGTGTATGTGTGTGTGTGTGTGTGTGTGGTGTGTGTGTGTGTGTGTGTGTGTGTGTGTGTGTGTGTGTGTGTGTGTGTGTGTGTGTGTGTGTGTGTGTGTGTGTGTGTGTGTGTGTGTGTGTGTGTGTGTGTGTGTGTGGTATGTGGTGTGTGGTGTGTGGTGTGTGGTGCGTGGTGCGTGGTGTGTGGTGTGTTGTGTGTGGTGTGTGGTGTGTGGTGTGTGGTGTGTGGTGTGTGGGGTGTGGTGTGTGGTGTGTGGTGTGTGGTGTGTGGTGTGTGGGGTGTGGGGTGTGGTGTGTGGTGTGTGGTGTGTGGTGTGTTGTGTGTGGTGTGTGGTGTGGTGTGTGTGGTGTGTGGTGTGTGGTGTGTGGTGTGTGGGGTGTGGTGTGTGGTGTGTGGTGTGTGGTGTGTGGGGTGTGGTGTGTGGTGTGTGGTGTGTGGTGTGTGGTGTGTGGTGTGTGGGGTGTGGGGTGTGGTGTGTGGTGTGTGGTGTGTGGTGTGTGGGGTGTGGGGTGTGGGGTGTGGTGTGTGGTGTGTGGTGTGTGATGTGTGGTGTGTGGTGTGTGGTGTGTGGTGTGTGGTGTGGTGTGTGTGCGCGCGCGAATGCGTATGAGTTCGGGTGCGTGTGACGACTGTGTTGTCACGGTTGTCACGGTCATACAATGTTGTCACGGTTAAATCGCCAGTCTATCGATCGAGTGGAACTGAGTTCAAGTACACAGATTCTACGGCGGCGGCGACCAACACCATTATCACAACCATGTAACCACTACAGCCTACTACCACAATCATCACACCCACCAAGTTTTCCACAAGCACAACACAACCACCACAACCATAATAATCCACAATAACCACCTCTACAATCCCCACAGCCACCACAACCACCGCAACCGCCGCAACCGCCACAACCGCCACAACCGCCACAACCGCCACAACGACGACAGCCACCACATCCACCACAACCACGACAACCACCACAAACACGACAACCACCACAACCACCACAACCACCACAACCACCACAACCGCCACAACCGCCACAACCGCCACAACCGCCACAACCGCCACAACCGCCACAACCACCACAACCACCACAACCACCACAACCACCACAACCACCACATCCACCACAACCACCACAACCACCACCACAATCACCATAAGATGTGTGACGCAAACAAAATGGGTTTCTAACGTTTCTATTACCGGTTTGCGAGAGCGTCGTCGTTATTGTCAGGTGTATGTAACAATGTAAACCTTTGTCCAGGCTCTAATACAATGTCGTGAAGAAAACTCCATATATGTAGTTTTATTTAAGAAATGAAACACCACCGTGCGTGCTTTTCAGCTACCGGTGCGTCACGCAAAGGGTTTAGTTCACATTTAATCACTTGGTGTCACCACCATATTACAATTACAGCTGCCTCCAAGGCTGATTTTAGCTCATCGCCAATCCGGTTCATCTCTGCAATATGCGATTATTTAAAAATAAAGTCCGGAAATTCTTTTATGTTTCAAAATTGCCGAACCAGTTGATTTAGGGTATTACATCCGTTAACCTGTCAAAATAATTTGCCGTGCCGAAATTGAGTCTTCCGCCCACCGAATTGGGTGATCCACACACGTAAATAAATCACGTTAGCAGTCTATAGACGAACGATTGATTATGTAATTACCATTGCATAGGTTGATCATACAGAACGTGCATAATCATATCGCGTATGCATGTGAGGATTCGATTTATGAGTATAACTTGAACTGATTCTGGATCCAGAATTAAATACGTTAACAGTTCGTCCGTTGATATTCCCAACACTGCGTAGAAAAAGGTGCACACACGATCTACGATGTCGTAGTGGATAATTTGTAGGCTTGTTTTTTCCACAAAATTAATTTAAAATGAGACAAGTGATAAACTCGAATTGGAGAGGCACGTATCCGTATTTTGACAGATATGGAGTTGAAGGGAGACCGGGTGGAAGGGAGACCGAGCGAGAGCACTGGCAGGAGGGTATGAGGTGCTACATGCAGGATGATATGGAAGGAGCAATGATATAGGCATCATGGTAACGGAGGAGATCAGTAGAGATGTGGTGAGAGTGGAGAGATGGCAAGGGAGGATCATTGTTGCATGAGTGATGGTGATGAAGCAGCTGGTGTGCATTACGTCAGTTTATGGATTTCAAACAGGAAGGGAAAGTCAGAGAAAGGAGTCAGAGAAAGGGGCCTTCAGGGAAGTGCAAGAGAGAATGATGGGAGCGGTGGAAGCGCATGTGATGATGTGCGTAGCTGTTGATTTTAATGCAAACGTGGGTACAGCGGAGACAGGAGTAGTGGATTCGGGCTGGGGATTTGGATGGGATACAAGGAACCGAGAAGGCCGGGAGTTAGTAGAATTGTTGATACGAAATGGACTGGTGGTGGCGGGTTCATTTTTTTAAAGAGGGAAAGCCACAAAGTATCTTATTTATAACAGTGGCCACCTTAAGTCAAAGCTGGACCTGCCTATAGTGAGGAAACAGCAAATGTGACGAGTGAAGGACTGTAAGGTCATCCCTGGTGAACACGTGACTACGCAACACAAGCCCCTCGTTTTCATTGTGCGTACACGTAAGAAGAGGAGGCTAAAAGTGTGGGGTGAAAGACCATTAAGTGGTGGAAATGTCACGGGGACACAGCAAGAGCATATAGAGGCAGAGTGACATCAGAGGGTGAGAAATTGCGGCCAACAATAGGAACTGCAGAAGAAGAGTGGAAGCACTTTAAGGATGCTTTCATTGGATCAGCAGAGGAGCTATGTGGCAGAACATCTGGCAAGGGAGGACTCAACAAAATCAAACATGGTGAACCGAAGAAGTAGCGAAAGCATTTGGAGAAAAGAGAGAGGTGTGGAAAGAAATAGAAGGGATCGAGGGGAGTGGAGGACAACTGGGCATTGCCATACAGCGGCTAGGTTAGCTGTGGATAAAGCAGAGAGAAATGGAAGAGGAGCTATACAGAAAGCTAGATGAGGACATTGGAAAGAAGATGATCTATAAGATGGCTGGAGAGAGGGATGAGGACAGCAAGGATGTAAAAACTGCAACAGTGATTAAGAACAAGAATGGAAAGCTAGTTACGGGCAGACAAAATGTGCTACAGGTCTGGGAAGAGTATTTCAATACTCTGCTGAACCAACAAGAAAGCAAAGAACTGGATCTGCCAAGTGCAGTAGAGGGAGAAGTATATGTGAAAGGAATTGTGGATGAAGACGTAGAGAGAGCAATAAATAAGTTGAAGAAAGGACGAGCGACTGGTATTGATGAAGTACGAGTGGAAATGCTGGTGTTGGCCGAACACGTGGGAATCTGGTGGATAAAAAGATTGTTGAATACCTGCATGAGAGAGGGAAAGATCACAGAGGAGTGGAGAACAGGAATAATAGTTCCGATATGGAAAAGAAAGTGAGACGTGCATAACCCAGGGAAATACAGAGGCATCACGTTGCTGAGCCACATGCTGAAGATTTTGGGGAGAATCCTGGATGGAAGGATAAGAACAATAGTGGAAGGAGAAATCGGAGAAGAACAACAGGGCGTCAGAAGAGGACGAGGTACAGCTGATTGAATGTTTGCGCTGAGACAGCTGATCGAAAAGAAGTTGGAGGGACAGGATAGTATGGCTGTGGGTTTTACAGTCCTGGAGAAAGCTTATGTATGACACGGTACCGAGAAAGATGGCAATGCCGACACTGAGGTGACTGGGGGTCCCAGAGGCAGAGGTCAGGATGGTGGAAGGGACATATGGAGAAACGAAGGGCAGAGTGGTGTGTGGACCTGGAATCTCAGAAGAATTCAAAGTGAACGTTGGCTTGAGACAGGCGAGTGCCCTGAGCCCACTACTAAGGACTGATAAATAGAAAGACCAGTACGAAAGATATTCTCCAGTAACTACTGTATGCAGACGATCTAGCGGTGGTAGCGGACGGGGAAGCGGATTTACAGGAACAATTGATAGAGTGGGAGGATATCTTCAGCAAAGACGGACTGAAAGTGAATCTGGAGAAGACAGAGGTGCTGTGGGTTGGGCAACAAAACAAAGAACTGGAAATACACCTGGAGGGGAAGAAGCTAAAACAAACATATAGTTTTGTATACCTGGGTAGAGCGGTATGTGGGGACGGCTCCTCAGAAACAGAAATTCGCACGAGAATACAAGCAGGGGCAAATGCATGGAGGAAAGTAGAAAGTGTCATGGGAGACAGCCACATATCGCAAAAAACTCACGGGAAAGGTACTATGCGCATGTGTGACACCAGCCTGCCTCTATGGCCTAGAGACTATAGCAATGACAGAGAAACAAGAGGAGAGGGTACAAGTGTGCGAAAACAACTGGGTCAGGAGAATTTCAAGGGTAAAAAGAATAGATAAGCGAAGAGTGGAAGAGCTGAGGGAGGAATTAGGTGTGAAAGAAAGTTTCAAGAAGAAGTTGGTGAGAAGTCGGTTGAACTGGGCAGGACATGTGGAGAGAATGGGAGAAGAACGGATGGCAAAGAAAGCAGATGCCCGGAGAGTGGAGGGGAAGAGAAGACGAGGGCAACCGAGACTGAGGTGGGAGGATTGCGTGACGAGAGACCTGGAGGGATGGAAAGGGGAATGGAGAAAAAGAGCAAAAGATCGAGGAGAATGGAGAAGGGTGGTAGAGAAAGTAGTGCAAGCGCAACGAGGAGGAAGAGAGAAAGAAGAGAAAGGAAAGAACATGTCGACGTATCCAAACCAGCATCACCCCTGAAGACGGGGAAAGACGATGAGAACAACAAAACATAGTTAGTCGTCAGGAAATATTTACACTTTTTTCCGTGATTTTGGATTAATACAGGTTCGCAAAGAAATTATGTATGTTCCTTGTCATGTAGTAAGAATCTCTAGGGTATGCCTGTTAAAATCTGTATGATATATGATACGCCTTGGTGAACTACAAGTATCCAACATAGGCGTATTGTATATGTAATGAAACGATAAAGAAAAAAAAACTTGTATTTTGGTGTATGACTTACAGCTACATGTGTATTTTATTTAATAATGTTCACCACAGTGACGTGTTTGTTTATTGTAAAACCCTACTTTTAAAAGGCATTTACTAACGTAAGGAGTCTTTGCTCAATGTGCAAGCTACAGATCGGAGAATGTGCATTTTGCGTCCACCCAAGTGGCTAGTAGAGGTAATGCAACCTCCCTGACATGACGCCATTGCGGCAAAGCATTGTCTCGTGTATGCAACATTTGTGTATTTGAAACGAACGTGTCACACTTGACATAATATCATCACACATGCTTCTAACAAAGACACGTCCTGCCAATTCGTAAATAAATTCTACTAAAAAGAAGCTTGATGCATGGGCGGTTTGAGTGAATTTCCATTCGGGGGAGAGTAAAGAAAAATAAAAGAGCTCTTTTACAGGTCACAGGGAATATAACCACCAAAACGCTCATCCTACAAAATGGTGTTGGAGGCCATTTAGCCGCAAATACAGTGCACGCAAGGATGATCGAGGGGCTTGGAGGCAACGCCGCCGGGTCTACACGTGAAAATGCCCTGTTGAATCCAGAATAAGGAGTTGTAATTTAAAAAAAATTAAGGTATCGCTATCTGGCGAATGCAAGTTGAAATGAGAGAACCAATTACGCGCAACCTGCTTTGAAGCGAATTGTATTGAAGATTTTTTTGATAGCGTGTCAAAAGCAGAAAAAGTGGCAACGTGCAAAGAAAATACATGATTTATCAAGCGAAACTGACGTTGTCGTGAATTAGATTAGCCTGTGGCTGTGAGTGCAGTGTGAAAAGCAGACGACCTGTTATAGGTTGTGACAGGTGTGCCATTCGGTATTCATAAACCTGCTCGTATCGGGTGTACTTATCTGTCATAACGCCACCGCGCAATAAGCACACAACCAACCAACAGACACGTACGCAACGCAGACGACCTATGAATAGACGACACACAAGACAAACGTATCACTCTGAGCGCGACACACACGCACTACGAAAACACCAACATTCTGCGGGAATTCAGGTCAAACGACGACAAGTCTTGTTAAGAATCTGCCCAGCTTTTCCGTGGCACCAAAGGCGCCAATCTCTTCTCAGAGCATCGGTTAAACCGCCACTTCTGCGGGGTTTAAGAACAAAGTTCGTCTCAGACGCTACAGTGGAGTACGACAGACTTAATTACGGACAAAGCTGAGGCTAACACGCCTTTTGGCAACGATACAAAAAGTATATAATGCAACGCCTGTGGAGTTTGTCTACGTTGCCTGGAGCTGCCGCGTGCCAGCGTATAGCGGCTAGTGCGTGACCATAGCGCGGGGACCGCTATTATATATATTACCGGACTACAAGCGTCGGTGAGGAGCCCGGTTAAACATACGCCGCGTGTAGGCTGGCCGGTGGTCGTTATTGGGGCCCGAGATCAGTGCTACGTCGAGTGACAGACTCGACCACGCGAGCAGCTTGGGCGGTGTCGCCTAGTAGTCCTACGGCGAAGGTGGGGACGGCTGTGTCACAATACCAGACCGACCAGACCGACTGGACGTACTCTCACCTCGGCGACACCAGCGACAGTTGCCGGTGTATCGCCAATTGACAGGTGAGTGGCTTACGACACGCGTCTAAATCAAACGGCGGAGTTCGCGAAAGCTGGCGATAGGTCCTCGTAGGTTGTTTCAATCGGCATACGTACGTATGAACGAATCGGTGCTTGTTGGAGCGTAGCGAATGAACGGTGGGCGTTAGTGTAGGACAGCGTGAGCGTACGTGCGTTATGACGATTTATTGGGTTTATTGACAGCGTCAAGTGGGCTAACGTCGTGCCAACATCGCCCGCGCTACATAAATATTACTCTTCTGCCGTGAGCTGTTGGTTACGGAGGACTTTGATTTGTGCGTGGGGGAGGAGCGACATCGTCCCTCTTTAATTTACGTCCTGGCGTGGGAGTCCTGTTTAACATGCAGCAGGATACTAGAACAAAACATATCATTCACTGGGGATTTTTTGAGAACAGCATTTACCCTGGATAGATATAGGCAGCGGTAACCCTGTAAAACTAATGAACACCGCGGTGTCGTCTCAAAAGCGGTCTTTGTCAGTGGCAAGTAGTACATGTGTATTTTTGGTGCACTACTTAGGCTCGCAAAGTGACATTTGACCCGGGGCACTTAATTATTCAGTAAACGAACACCTTCGTCATATTCACGCCGTGCACGATACTTTACTATGGCACTTAGTCTAAGCGGTCCATTTGAATATAGCGTAGTGACTTGACGGTGACTAGTATCACTGAGCCTGTCTACTGTTACGTAAAATGTCATTATTGTAAAAAGCTATGCCATGTAAGTTTCGTCTGTCGCAGTGACTTTATGGTGCAGCATGTGTTATGATGAATACACGGCTGGCAATCTCAAGGAAGCAAGACGGCTGATTCCTCTACGTTTCCGTTAGGGCCCTCAAATACTTAGATAGGATCACGAATACTGGGAACTATATATAATGACAGTATGGGAAGTACACACCTTGTGATGTTGTTGTTGCTATAAGTTTCGGTATTTGAACTACTGTTTTTGCACTCACGCATACCTTTGTGAACTCACGTACGCTCTCACTCTCATTCCTTCACTGAAGTACTAAGTGAAGCCTTATCTCTCGTGCACTCAATCACCCACTCGCCCACGCTCACACATTTATTCATTCACCCTCTCACTCACTCACTCACTCACTCACTCACTCACTCACTCACTCACTCACTCACTCACTCACTCACTCACTCACTCACTCACTCACTCACTCACTCACTCACTCACTCACTCACTCACTCACTCACTCACTCACTCACTCACTCACTCACTCACTCACTCACTCACTCACTCACTCACTCACTCACTCACTCACTCACTCTCTCGCTCTCTCGCTCTCTCGCTCTCTCGCTCACACACTCAGTCACTCATTCACTCACTCACTCACTCACTCACTCACTCACTCACTCACTCACTCACTCACCCACCCACCCACCCACCCACTCACTCACTCACTGAGTCACTCAATCACATTCACCTACTCACTCACTCACTCACCCACCCACCCACCCACCCACCCACCCACTCACTCACTCACTCACTCACTCACTCACTCACTCACTCACTCACTCACTCACTCACTCACTCACTCACTCACTCACTCACTCACTCACTCACTCACTCACTCACTCACTCACTCACTCACTCACTCACTCACTCACTCACTCACTCACTCACTCACTCACTCACTCACTCACTCACTCACTCACTCACTCACTCACTCACTCACTCACTCACTCACTCACTCACTCACCCACCCACCCACCCACCCACCCACTCACTCACTCACTCACTCACTCACCCACTTACTCGCTCGTGAATTAGAACGTCGGCAATCATACTGTTATGTATGCACTATTGTGCAAAAGTACACGGCAGTATAGAGCCCGTCGTCTATTACGTTAACGCGGTGCATTAATTATCAACAATGTATTTTAAAAAAACTGTGGCATATGCATGTCTATATATACAACACCGTTAAACAGAGCGTTAATCAGAGCGCCCGGCTAAAGATTCCCATGCAGTTATGAATCACAGGCCAGCTTATATCGCTGACAAAGACTATCGCCCGCATAAACGGTTCCATCGGATTTAAGGCTCGCTGGAGTCATTTGATCTGAAGTCACTGTGTTTTAATCAGTAAAACATCTGTTAAATAAAAACAATGACGCGAGTTCTGTAGGCGGTAGGTGGCGCAGAGAAAGTGGGTTAAACTGATCACCGCAGAGTGAGAAACAGATGAGTGTTTTGAAGGAGACGGACGATCTGCCGTTTACAGGGCATACGGGTCGGTGTTTTTGCTTCGCGTAATTGACGTTAATCTGCGTGTTAGACGATGATGGTAGCGTCATCGGGGGAGCACATGAACGAGGATTGATGACGTCAATAAAGATACGATCACAACAAGTAAGAACAAAAAGAAGAACAATACGTCGGGCCTCCCGGAATAAGTCCACGATGATTACTACGATGACTACACCAGCAACAACAACAGCAAGAATATCAACAACAGCAATAATAATAACAACTACAACAACTACATCGCCCCATGGAACGCATGTATGGAAACTGAGAAGTCGGTTGTTACAATGAAAGCCGCAACAACAAAAACTACAACAACGGCAATGATTGATAGAAAGAACGTACACAATACAAACGCAGAAACCTGTATAACCACGAAACGGGATCAGGTTATTCAATTCGGCGAACAAAACGACAGTTGCAAGTCACTTTTATTTAATTTTAAAAACTTGCACAATCGATACATGGGGCTTCCATCCACCTCGTGTGAACGAGCACACACTTGTTTCAAAGAAAAAGTCAAGTCTTTCGTGAACAGTTGACCCCCGCCCTGCGACGTCACTACCCTGGGAGTGTTACGCACGGTATGTCACCCTCGGTAAGTCGCACGCTAGCCCTTTTTAGTCTCCTTGTACGCTGTGCCGCAAGTCGACAAACATGCAAATACTGACGGCGCCTTTCAGCGTGAGCGAACACGGCATCGTCCCCCCGTCGACTGCGACAAAGCCGTCGCGCAGTGCAAGCAGTTGACATTACACTTCGGTCCCGATAAGATCGCCCCGTCGCGCTTCTACAACCGTTTACTAAGACCGCCATTGTGTGTGCGCTGGTATGTTCGCGCAATAGCCGGTACGACTGGATTTTATGCTTCAAAAATGGACCTTAAATAGGGTGTTTTCGCCATGTTAGGTGCGTATTGTACATCCAGGTGCGAATTAATCATTCCCCGTTCACCTCGATATGATCGTAGGAGAAATGTTGACGACGGTTGCCAGTTTGTTGCATAGTGGATCGTCGAGGAACATCGTGTACAGAGGCACAATCTTCGACTGAAAATATCGAATGGTCTTGTGATATCGGAGATCAGTGGCGATGACTATTATGATATCGCGGATGAATGATATCTAATCATCGAAACAGCGCCACTGACGGGTTATCGTCAAACGGAGCAAGATACTTCGGAAGGTACACAGCAAACACGTTTTGGGCGAGAGTAGTGCGGTCAGTTCAGTTGTCCGGCTCTTGTGTGGTCCTATAAACAGTCGACGAAGATGTCTACACATTCACCAACGTCGTTGACTTGCCATAAAGGAAAAAGTAAGTTCTTATACAGTTCGGTGTCCAGCCCTTGGGACGAGATTAACATGCCATCCTTGACAAACCTGGGGCTGTTTGAAGAAGCATTCGTACGCGTGCAAACAGAACCAAACCAACTTTCTCCTGCACAGTCGTACGAAGATTCTATACGTGTTCTCTGGTAAGCTGCAACCACTGTTTGGCCCACTGCCGTTACTGAGCGAAAGGGTTTCGTTCACACGTATCCACCACTGCCTGAAGCCACGTATTCATTTATACAACTGAGTGAACCGAATCAACGCGGACTTGATGTCTGCCTTACGACAACTCTCTGACGCTCTTTCTTTTTCCTTGTCTCAACGTATCGCCATGTCGCCTCCTCGGTGGTATTCTATCCAATACCTTATATTATTGTCTTCCTTTTGTTTTTCTCACATTCTCCCTCCAGTTCCTATTCCAAACAAACTGTTCACAACATATTATGTGGCCCAACAATCTGTTCTGTCACGTTCTATGTTTGCCCATCCTTGGAACATCGCCCACATTGGTGCATCCATCAAAGTCATTAATACTTTGCCGCCTGCTAATGCAGCCCTAAATGTTATTACCAATTACGGTATGTCGGTGCCAGCTACGTGTGTACGAAACAGTTCACCACATTATTTACCGTCAGTTATTCAACAGATAATAATGAAGGACGTATATAGATGATGCCAAACTCTCTAATATATAGACATAGACATAGATAACTCAAAGTTCCATTATATTTACCCTATAACCATGCATAGCAACAACAAATACCACCATGGGTAATTTAATACAATTTAATAGAATACTATTGTTTATGTTATGCATAGTATCAAAAATAGAAAAGCGAGCAAAAAATGAACAATTCGGAACACGTCCAAAACATGAAATTCTACGGTCGCTAGCACCCTCACTGCTCGTCCTATCCCGACGATCTTAGTATCATTTGAAAGGATGCACTTTTTGTTATAGAACACCAATAAACGGACCTACAATCACGCCGTTTTTGGTGTTCTGTACGGTTCCGAACGATGTTGGCGGCGGGTACTCAGTACACTAATCTTCCAATTGCGGCGCTGTTTTCCTCATTTGCATAGATTCAGATATGCGCACTTCACCATTTCATGATTTCATGTTATAATTTCCACCAACTTTTAAACCGCGGCGAAACTGATGTGCTTTGATCGCAACAAAAACGACATATCTCTACGTTGGCGTGATGTAACGATTACGTACGTCAACCAACGGGTAAAAATTCGTTGCGTTGGTTGGTTGATATACGTAATTGTGACGGTAAGCCTACTTCGAGTATGCCATTTTAGCAGCCGTTTGAAAGTGGGTGGAGCTTATACCATGAAATCAGATAGTGGTGCCTTAATCGGTAGATTAGTGAACTGTGTCGACTAACCAACATCTTTCGCGGTGTCTAAAACACAGGAACCAACACGGTTGTAGGTCCGTTTATATTGTATTTTAGGAACGATTATCAAGAAATCATTTATATGCTTGAATAACCGACATCATAAGCATTCAATCGATATCAAGATTGTTGGGATCCGATAAACCGTAATGGTATTAGCAATCGTTGTTCAAAAAAGCGTGTTTGAGACGTGATTTGAGTTGTTCGTTTTCCCCTCGCTTATCTATTTTTGATAGTATGTATTGCTGTTATAGTCAAAGCTACGCTGAAGTCAAAACCTTCCAGATGGCTTGTGGACATGGAACATTGATTTAATTTTAACACGGTGTGGAAACAAAAATATTTATCTATGGAGACTGAACGACTTTTATATCTGCCCTACCCCGCGCCCCGCCCCATATTTAAAATTCACGTGCAAGTCACGTGGGCATGCTGAACAAGCTAGATAACACAGGCTGGTAGATAACACGCTACGGATCATCACTTCGTACGTTATCAACGGCGTGAACGGCTCAACATGGAAGCAGCCAGGGACTAATTTCCTCGCAGCGACGATAGGTCGGGCCTATAACGTCGTGTGAACTAGCGTAAACAGATGCTACACCGGGGTACCTCGCCGGTACGTTGTGCGTGTAGATACTACGGCTAGTGAGCCATATGTTTAGCCGAACCGAAACCCGGCAGTTTGGCGTGGGAATGCAGCGTTATCGATAGTTACGGAGACGACGAAGGAGGCTAATTGGAGGTGGGCGTGTCGTCCGACATATTGCACGAACACCATGCGTACGTATTGTTGACAATTCATTGTGGGCGATAAACAGGTGGTCTCCTTGTTCCCTGCTGTACAGGGGTAAGGGTCGGGTACAATATTGCCGAACCACTCACTGTGTTTTTTATTTCCAAAGTTTGATATTCATAGCTCCCTCTCTCCATCTTTCCTCCTCCCTCGATCTTCTCGTGTCCCTCCTCACGCAGTCCTCCCATCTCAGCTGTGGCTTTTCCTATACAGATGCGTAAGTTGATCAGAAGGCGTTTTGCTTGGGAACGGTGTAATTTCTGCACCAGTAATTATTAACATGTTTACTAAGCTGACATTTCATAATGGGCGACAAGACGGGTTATAGGGTTGGATATTGTGTACATTTGCGGTTTTGCTTTGGCCTCTAGTGGAAACTCTCGTATCTCAGTTACTCCCCGAATGGACTTTAAAACTGACGTAAATGGTAGCAGCGTGCATATGTTTAAAAATGAAACTGACAAATATATCAAAACGGGGTAACACATAGATTAAAATACAGTGTCGATTAAACCAAACACTTCCTTATCCACAAGATATCGGTTTTTATGTACTTTGTTGTATTTTATATTTCATTCGTTTCAGGGGAGTTTGCCTTAAATACATTTGAAATGTTTCTCAGTCTCAATATTGAATTCGCCTCGTATTTCGAGATCTGTAGTTTTATATAATTATGCTATTTTTAAGTTGAGATGGAAATATTGGTCAAATGCATTTTGTATTTAGTCCTTTTCTCTTATCCTAGCATCAACTGAACACAAAGGCTCTCCAATATTTACACGTCTGCCTTGACTCCTATCGTAGTACAATCGTACTTAGGAGTGTCAAATATCAATTATGCAAATGGGCTATACTTGTTTGCGATACTCTGATTTGTTCGCATTAAACAATAATGCGCTTACATTTATACATAAAAACGGCCTTGCTGTCGTCTTTATGTTGACGAATTCGTCTCTCCGCAATGAACAATATTGACTTACCACGCCACGACAAGTTTGCGGCACAAAGGCGTCGGGTAGATGTCAATATTTGACGGACTTTACAGAGGGCGACCGGGGGCATCGCAGGCGGGCGTCGGTTTCATTTGCAGTTGTTATTGTCGGCATGTGTCAAACACTGTGCGGTGCAAACGTCGTCTACGTCTGTTTGTTGTTTCTTTCTCGCCTGACTGTTCGTTTGGAGGCGCCGAACTAGGCCAAGCAAATAACATGTACGGTTACATTCCACTAGGTAGGTGCGCTGAGCCGGAGTTCAGCACCACTCGCCTGTCGGATGAAGACATCGGAAGACGGAAAGGGGGGTGTCGTTGAATATGTTTGGCAGTGACGTTCAAAATGTGTTAAAAGCTCATCAGAAACCTGCAAATGCACCCTCACCCCAGAGACTGATTATAAATCTCCAACTGCACCCGCCTTAAGGCTCTCCTAAAACATATCCAATTGCACCCCCAAGGCTCACCAAAAAACCCACATTCAGGCTCTCAAAAAAACTCCACTGCACCCCTCGCCCTTCAGGCTCGTCACAAAAAAACACCACCAGGCTCTTCAAAAACCTCCATTTGCACCCAAAATGCACCCTGCCTAAATATCGTGGAGCTAATATCCAGCCCCCAACAAAATATGCATCCCCATCCTTTGTTGTCTCCCGCAGCGTTTGCCCTCCGTCGTCAGCCACCTTTTATCATACTTAGTTAATGGGAGTAACGAAACCTATGGATTTATTTTATAGCGACAATTTATTATTACAGACTCTGGTGTTTCCGTGTAGACTGGTCAATTTGCTGGACCAGTATACATTTTGTTTGACTTTAATTCGATACGGGTGCAGCAGGTGTGCCTAATGCCGCGAACACAGTTGGGCGTGTTTGCCAAGTCCCTGTAGTATCACGTGACGGAATTACTATTCCGTTGTGTTGCATTATTTCGCTGTGAAACCGGCAAACGTTGCTCTGCTGAATCCAGCGCCAAGACAACTGCCCAGCGGACAGTGGTCTTTCGGGGGACGAGATAAACTCGTCAGTGAGCATGTGGGCACTTACGTAGGACTTCGGTCATCCCGGGTGATAGAGTATATTGGCATTGAATCATCGATTCCACCATTCTTGGAATGTGCAACACCGACTTGGAACGTTTTCTATCAAACAATTATTATAAATAAATTAGAGAAAGTTCAGGAGAGAGCGCAGGAACTTGGCAGAACACCTGCGGACTAGTTCAGGTGATTGGAACGTACCTCTGTGATGTATATAAAATTATATATAAGTGGCCTGATAAACATGAATAGTCAAGAATATGTTATTAATGTAGTAACAACGTGAGGAGTAACAGCTGAAAACTAAGGAAGACGTAATCGCATACAAAGATTCGTAAAACCACTTGGCCTATCGTCTCATCGATTGTTGGAACATAGTTCCTGAAGGAGTTTCATCCCTATCTACTATGAAGACCTTCAACAAGAATAACAATGTAATATCTAGTTATACCAAGCACATCGAAATTACCATTGATTAAAAACCGTGAAAATTTGTGTTATTGTTTGCACTATTGTAAGCTCCAGGTCTTGCGGGGTCTTTGGCGGTACGCGAAATCACGAGTATGATAACTTAATTCTAATTAACCATTTAAGTTAACCATACCAGCAAAGAATGTGTATTTGTGCCAAAATAATTGAAATGCTAGCCCCACACACACGCATGCATACATGCATGCAGTTACCGAATGTAGACATTTCACCAGCATTGTAACTAACGGGTATCGACCACCATAACTGAGTACGTACATATGTCGTGACATATCGATAAATGACAGCGATGTTTAGATCCACATGATACCGTTGTCTGGCAACAACTATATTTGATAGATAATCTGGTGACATGTAGATGTTTGAAATCAGTTCATCTCATCCTGCCGATCTCGACAGAGATAAGAATATCCATGCAAGTGGCAGCACATTGTCTACATTGTACGTTGTCAACGCACACCGCTGGCAATGCGCACAACATAGCGCGGACACAGCGAAGCGTGACCCAAATACATAGTTGTATATGCACAGTGGATCTGCGCTCTTTAAGGTCAACGCAAACTCGCGCGAGGCTGTTCCGAATGTTGGCTTCGTGCTTCGGTGGGCAAGCGTTGACCTCGCGGATGGTTTAACGAGATTACCATTGATCTTGCAAACGGCTTCCCCGCCCGTATGTGGATGACACGTCACGATTGTACGTTGACGTCTAGGCTACGTTTGGGTACGTTGGCATATGTACGGACGATATTTATTATCGTCTGGTCAGAGGCCTTGGGACAGTTTGACAGTTCGATTGATTCGATAAATGCATCCAGATGTTCTGCTGATGTACACGATAGTACGCTGAAGATGGTACCGGGTGCAGCGTAGGGTACAGCTTCCAAGCGATTGGAGGCATTCATTCTCGTCTGGCAGGGACTGCTGAGGTCACCAGCTCTTGCTTGTGTTCTTCCTTCTGGTTCCCCTTCACAGAGTGACGATTAGGTCTTATACTGATGCACTGCTCTTTCTGTTGTTTCTCTCCTCTCCTCCCCATCAGCTCTCTTCTCTCATCCTTTCATCGTCCTCCTTCTGTCTAAAATACCTCTTCGTGCAATCCACACACAGTCTGCCCGCATCCATTCTTATCGAAAGGCCTGCCCACGTCGTCCGGTGTCTTACCCTGGTAGATTGGCCCAATGGAACGTGGATTTGTATTGTGTCCTAGTTGGTGTCTTAAACATTGATTTTACGATAATCCACTCTGGCATGCATACGCACTATATACTGTTTTCAAGTACCTCCAAATGTTAACCAATATAGATTGTATATTAACATTCGATAAATATGCTTATAGGAACATAATTTCGAACATTTTGAACAGCAGCACCAACCAGTGTTGAACTATTTTCTCGTGGCTGCGTACTCACTGGTGCACGAATTCCCATGCAAAAGATCTGATGAACAAACACCTCTCCTGCAAAGGGTGTTTTGTATTTCCCACCGACGTTCGTGCTTGGTGTGCTAATGTGTCAAACAATTATCTTCTTATGGTCGTGTTTGAAGACATTGCGTGACTGGAACGCTGTCTATGTCAACGTCTACACGAGTTTTATTACCAGTTCTTTACAACTTGTAGACAATAGTTGCATTTAATAAAGCGTTGACCCAGTGTAGGGGACTGTAGGTAATCTACGTGCAGCGCCATGCGTGGGTGCCAGACTATTTCTCAGTATAATCGTTCGAAACTATTAATACATGTCAAGTGCATCTCAAAATCTATCAGTAATGTATCAGTTGCAACGAGAACCTTTCTGTCTAGAGGCACGTACTATTTCTTGTCGTCTAATGATAACCGCAAGGACCGCTTAGGAATCTTATATAATGTGTTAAATCACAAGAAAGGCATCGAGCGCGTAAGAACCTGATAGCCATAATTACACCATAGGTATTGCCACGTTCTTAACGGTAGTCGCGTTCAACCAGACCTATGCGTCCTATCAATCGCTCTCAAAATCTGAGATAAGCGAAATGTCTATAATATATGCTTACAGAGGTAATTCAGGTATGTTGCCAGTTACAACGCGCACTCTTATTACTCGAGTATTTTCGTTCGTGCCATTAACACGTGTTATTGCTTCTATTATATGGCAGTTACAGCTTATTGCCGAGAAGAAAGGCATTATTTAGATAATATTAATTACAGCTGCTATGAGGATGACGACAATTGTAGCAGAAATAACAAAGTTCGTGACAATGGTGATGATGACGATGATGATGACGATGATGATGGGTTTTTCAAACGTGAGAAATCTCTATTGTTTTTATGCAGGACAATTCAGAATGAGAAAGGAAAGTCTCACCTTTACTTTTCTGGTCTATTACACGGAATCATCCTCCCAAACATGTCGGGTGGTTGTTCCCAACAAAAAGTTGAAATTTGAACGTTTCGTGGGCGAAATATAAAAAATGCGTGTACTACTTCGGGCTTATTGAACACAAGTGTATATGCAGTATTCCGTAAAACACAGATTTCTCATATTAAGAATACTAGCAAAAATGTCCGTCCCTGGACGGGATGACTTGGTAGTTCAT
>OZ023205.1:52662051-52722353 GCA_963995525.1 Escarpia spicata
GGGTAGAGAGAGAGAAGAGAGAGATAGCGAGCGCGCGAGAGGAGAGAGAGTGAGAGGTGAGAGAGAGAGGAATGAGAGAGAGGGAGAGAGAGAGAGGGAGAGAGACGAGAGAGAGAGAGAGAGAGAGAGAGAGAGAGAGAGAGAGAGAAGAGAGAGAGAGAGAGAGAGAGAGAGAGAGAGAGAGAGAGAGAGAGAGAGAGAGAGAGAGAGAGAGTGAGTGAGTGAGAATGAGAGAGAGAGAGAGATATAGGAGAGAGATTGAGAGAGAGAGAGAGAGGAGAGAGAGAGAGAGAGTGAGTGAGAGAGAGAGAGAGAGAGGAAGAGAGAGAGAGAGAGAGAGAGAGAGGAGGAGAGAGAGAAGAGAGAGAGAGAGAGAGAGAGAGAGAGAGAGAGAGAGAGAGAGAGAGAGAGAGAGAGAGAGAGAGAGAGAGAGAGAGAAGAGAGAGAGAAGAGAGAGAGAGAGGTTACGCTGCGGGGACCACCACACTCGCGTTGCTTTGTCTTTCCTGCCTAAAACCACATTTTACAAAACAAAATCGCCCGCATGAAATGCACCAATTTCCAGCGATCCGAATAAACAATCACTGTTCTTTTTTGTATGAAAACTACTTATAATCTGATCCCAGCAGTAATCGTCGATAAGGCGAAGTGTACACACTGTCTAACCGATGTCGCTGTGTTGATATAGGCCCGGGTGCCGCGCTTAAACATTGATAACATGGACTGAAAAGTACTTCGTTTGTTGACCCAAGGCACGCGAGTGACAGCCTATTAATAAATTGCAATGAGGCGATAGCATTTTGCAGTCCTCATTTACACAGTTACCGTGTCAGCAACGGGTTTAAGACACCGGCTCGACCAGTATTCGTATAGCTTGTGAAGTTCTTACCCGAGTTGAAGGAATTCCTTTGACATCTTATTATAACGCAACTCGTGTCTTTCTATTCACTGAACGGCTGAGATTTGTTTGGACCAGTCACGATCGAATTATTATCATGCGTTTACGTAGGCATTAAAGTGATGGTATACGTGTCGTTTACTTTGGTAAAACGTCTGGTAGACTGTGTTTGTAATAACATCACGGACACCTCCCTATGTTGGCGTGTTTTCATTCAGAGCACAAGAATCACCATACAAAAGATAACTCCTTGTTGAATTAAAATAAAATAAAATGCCTGCAGAATGTTGTAATGGCTACATTTACACCGTAGATGTTGGCACCAGTCTATGTTAGTATACGCATTAATATATGAAAGCAATATAGGTTGTTGTCATTACTGAGATATATTTTAGTGTCATTCCGTTATTATCTCATCTCATACCAGCGATATGTTTTTAGAGTGTGTCATGCGGTAATTATTTAACGATTTATTATGCCCAAGCCTTACCGTCGTGTATAATAAGATACCACTTACAGCCCTAATCAACATGGGGCCAAACGCTGTGTTGATATCTAACTCTGAACGAAGAGTTTGTACGGTCCGTGTCATTGATACGTTTACACATCCCAGCAGCGTTCCGTGACGTCGCTGAGTTGTACCCAGCCTCCGCTTTTGGTCTCCCGGAAGGCCATGTGTGCGTAAGAAACCCCGCCTTGTATACAGCTAGCTATCAAGCGAGATGGGGCTCGGGTTGATTCCGAGCGCAGTGACCTAGAAGCGAGAGAAAGCATATACAAAAAGTAAAGGGAAAGCAGTATGTCAAAGAACGACTCGTGTGGTTGTATTTCTAAGGTGACGACGTTCTCCAATACTAGTATCGTGGCGGTCCTGCTCGATATATAGCGATTACAAACGAACTCAACTACCGATCATGCTCTTTATTAGTGCACAATCCAAACTGTCTGACCACAGCTGACAGTTTCGTTGGCTGCAAATACACCATACATCCTCTTATTTAATTTATCTACAGCGGCCAGATTCCCATTGCGTTAAGTGTTTTATGATTAAAACCCCTTCCTAGAGGCTAGAGCAGCCATCCACCTAACGCGACCCGCCGCAAGTCTGTCAGACCATTTTACCCCTCTGCCACTTAACATATAAATAGCGGCGGAATTCCGCTGTTTAGGCAACATTATTTCCCAGGATGCTTGTCATGTATGCGATCACGTGGTCTGACTCGGCTCAGCCATACAGGATTTCGGCTATGTTGTGGTAACTTATTTGTCCGTCCAACAGAGTTAGCATGTCTTTACATAACCACATCAATTGATATTATGATGTCATGTGTGGAGGTAGGTTGTTAAGTAAGTGTCATGTGTGGAGGTAGGTTGTTAAGTAAGTGTCATGTGTGGAGGTAGGTTGTTAAGTAAGTGTCATGTGTGGAAGGTAGGTTGTTAAGTAAGTGTCATGTGTGGAAGGTAGGTTGTTAAGTAAGTGTCATGTGTGGGAGGTAGGTTGTTAAGTAAGTGTCTCGCTGTAAAGCGGCCATTTGTGTTATACGACCAAAGTACCTCTGCACCAGCGATTATCGCTCAAGAGGGGAGACTACTGTACGTGATCGTTGTTTGAGATCCTCGCATGATGTTATCAAGTCTGTCCTTCCGTTGCAGGACCTCTGGCTGAGGCATGGAGTGTAACAGCGTGCGGAGGGGACCGAACGTAAAAGCACTGGCCAACCAACTCGACGACGTTTTCGGGTCGAATAGTCCGCAGCAACCCCAGTTCGTCGTGCAGAGGCAATTCACGCAAAGTAGGGTACCTGTGATATATTACGTACGGTTGATTCAAAGGTTAAATGCATGGATACTTGCATATCGTTAACTTATCCAAGCACGCAACCTTTAAAGATGCTTCCTTAACTGGTTTAACTGATCGCGAATCCGATCCGGTTCTTTGATGTATGTTAATAGTTTATAAGTGATATCCGCAGTCGGTGTAATAAAATAAGTGCGTATATTTGTTTAATTGGTCGAAAGAATTGACTTTGGCCGTTATACTTCAAGAAATATGCTAAAGCCAATTGCCAAGCAAACACCTGTACTTCAACGCATTGAACCTGTCGGTTACATGTGTTTTAAGGGCGCAATGAAAGTCGCAGAATTAATTTGAAATAGACGAGTGAAAACGAATCGAACTGAGGAAGCGCCTTTATAGCTTCGTAAAATAATCTCTCTGGGTCTGTCTGTATGTTTGTATGTCTGTATGTCCGTATGTACATATGTACGTATGTACGTATGTACGTATGTAAGTATGTACGTATGTACGTATGTAAGTATGTATGTATGTATGTACGTACGTATATACGTACTTACGTAGGTACGTACTTACTTACTTACGTCCGTCCCTCCGGCCGGCCGCCCGGCCGTCTGTCTATGTTACTGTCTATTTGTCTTTAAATTAATGAAACAGTCTTTGAAAAGGACACGGCGTCGCCGCACTACGGAATATATTTAATATTTCTATTACAACAACTACTCCGCAAGTTCGCCTTATATTTTCCAATAGCACCAACTGTGTAAACTGCCAATGCGATTATAAACTGCTTAGTTGCATCATCGCACTAACCCAAGCTCCTCTCCCCCGCAGACACGGTACACGTCGCCGTGCCTAACAGACGGGAAACGGTCAAAGTGATTCGACTTTCGCCTCGACTTCGACCAAAGAACAACAACGCGTCTTCGGTGGATTCGGACCCGTTCAGCAGTGATTTTGAACATTTGATCGGCGACGACGACTATTTGAGCGGGAGCGTCATCGACACCGACCTCGACTCGCTGGACTGGGAACAGAATTACAACGACGACGAAGTCGTTTTGGAGGAACGAGGGGACTTACACTGGGAAAACAACACCTCGTATCTGGTGAAGGCGAACGGTTTCGCTGAGGCATCATTGAGTCCAGCGGAAGTGAGTAATCGCAAAGCACCACGGGAGTCGGGCGTGGCCGAGGACGTGTTCGAGCAGTCGGAGCGTCTGCCGCCGTTTCCGCCGCCGTCGCCCGGGGAAGTCAGGACAACTCCGTCGACCCCGTCGCCCCCGCCGC
Source organism: Escarpia spicata (assembly GCA_963995525.1). Lineage (NCBI taxonomy): Eukaryota > Metazoa > Annelida > Polychaeta > Sabellida > Siboglinidae > Escarpia > Escarpia spicata. The sequence goes on from OZ023205.1 coordinate 52,666,035, forward strand.
CGCTGCTTCCTCCGTCGCCACCCCCTCCTTTCGTGCCCCCGCTGCACGAGTCGGGGTTCTCGTCCGACGACGACGATACCTTCCAAGTGAGCTCCTACCAGTCGTCGCTAACCCCGTCTTCGCAGGCAGCTAGTCACGTGACCAGCACCGACACGATCCCGTACATCGACGACACGGCCAGCGGGCGAACAACTAGCACCGGAAGTAGAGATTCCACGCCCACGCCACCCGACGGACTCGACGAGTACCCGGAAGCGCCACCTGACGAATACCAGTATAGTTACAGCTCAGGTCGTCGGAAGAACGCGGCGAGACCTCGCGGCGCCAGCTACGAGAACGTCGATATCGTGAGGTACACTATCGCTACTGCGGCTGCGCAGAAGAGTGTTGACGAAGGAGAGGAAGACAAGTCCCGGAAGAATCGTCCGAGCACGTACGAAAACGTCGACGAAGTTCGCGACACGTTGAAGGTGGGTGTTGTGAACGTTTGTTCGGTAGAAATGTTTACTTTGTTCTCTATGGCTGACGATCACGCACGTACTAACAAATACACACACGTACGCACACGCACGCGCGTAAGCGCACATTCACTTATTGCTCACATCAAACGCACACGTAACCACCCATGAACACACGCACGTATACGTTATCAACATTTCAATGAGAACACCGACAACTAGAATATCAACAGCAACTGTTTTTGATATTGTGATTGCAAGACAGAGACAGTTTTGTGCTAATGGTGGTATTCATAATATTGTCAAATCATATTAAGTTGGACAATATGTGATTAGAAATTTAGAACACGCTTACACGTTAATGCAAGTTTAACGGTATAAAGTGTGGTCTTATTGGAAAGTACGGTGGAACCTCGTTGTTATGATCAATATCTGAATATCGAGGTGACCATATTAGCATAGCTACTTTCATACACCTTACTATTACGGAAACAACTTAGGACTGTCGTTGGGTGACCGTAGTGGCGATGTGGCTGTATTGACGAGGTAACCATTAAGCGAGATTCCACCGTACGTGTTATAAAGCATTTACGCACTCAGCGGCTGTTATATCCTACGCCCACCTGTAACGTTCTACAGCGAGACAAGGCGGCGACAAAGAAGATGGACGATCTTCACGACAAGGTGACGTCTGATGACTCACACAATACCTCGGTGTCGTCTCGAAGCAGCAGCTACATGCAGACGGACCAGTGGAGCCCGGAAATTAAGGTCGACGCACCTCAGCCGATCTGCGACGACAACGTGTTTTCGCCAACGGCGCCTATCGCGTTATCGACGCGCTACCAGGAATGTATGGCGGTCAAGGTGGGTAGTAGGTCGTGTAGTGGTTAATGGTTACGTTGTTTTTAAGTTTTTTTTATTTAATTTATGCGCCTGTGTGAACAGTTGCGTTGGTAAACAAGCGGTGTGTGCGTTGGGTCGGCCGGGTCCGTCATATATGCTTGTCTGTGGGTTGATTGTCGTACGTCGAGTGTCCAGGTATATTTATAGGAGAGACACCGAGGTCAGCAAACCACGACCAGGGGACAAATTCACCATTCCTGTATGGTGAATTTGTCACTTGGTCGTGGCTTACTGACCTCAATACGTTTGCTATGAACGTACATGGACACGTGATGATGGTGACAACATCAGTACGAACAGTTCGTAGACAGCCACCAGCGATCAACAACATTGCTTAGTCTCTTCATTCATTCGTCTTTTTAGCCGGCCAACCATCCCTCACATGTGCAAATAAAGACGTAAACAGTGGAGTACTGGAGACGTTACGCTTTTATTAAAGGGAGGCAGTCTGTTCCTTCAACCGGATTTAGCCGGCGAAATAATTTGTAACAGGAAATCTGCTGTGTTGAACGTGGGAAAAAGGGAAATTGTTGCACATCAAAGGGTACCGCGGTTAACTCAGCCCGCCTCGGCATTATTGCCAATATAGCTTGTTTTGAACCTTGATGTTTTGTTTACCATTTGAACATGCTCCGTGTCGTACCTTCCAAATTGAGAACGTTGTAACGGGTTTGCTAAACATAATTGGGCAGACAGTATACTTCGCACCGTCTCGGGTGATGACATCGGAAGACGGTGGAGGTGCTGTTGGAGATTTTCAGCGAAAATCCTGGAGATGTGCCTTGTATTCTGGGGGACCACGAGATACACCAACAATTTAGTAGACTCCCAAAATTTCCGGGAGAGTTGGTAGGTGTAATATCGTGGAACCTTCTGCGTGCTCCAGGTGCCGATGTTTCGCAGCCAGAGCGCGCGAACAACGACAACGTCGTACGAGAACGTGGAGCCGCCCCGCCGACAGTCGGACATCGTGCGGTCGAAGCGCTCCCCGGCCTACGAGAACGCCAACACCTTCCACGTTCGACGACCCAACTCGTTCGATGTCGAGGACTTGAGGCTCGGCTCGGCTAGGTTCGTAGCTACGGCACTGTGCAATACAATCAAGGCCCGCTGCGCGTTAAATTTATGGAGGAGTGCGTTATCGGGCCCCCAAATAACTTCCAATGCACCCTAACCCCTGATAGTGCGAGGGACTAAGTGGACAGTACGCATACACACCCCTGCACGCCCTCAGCTTACGGGCTTGCATTGCAATATGATGCAATGCAATGCAATAATGTATATATCTAGTGCGCCGAAATCCCCGAAAAAAACTTACCCGTAGCGCGTCAAAAGAGAAATAAGTTAGACAGTCTTAACACGTGTACACTATCAAGTCGCCTACATCAATGATTTTATGCCCACGGATGGTAGTTATTCGTCTGACAATCTCGCATGTTTTTGCGTATGCCTGCAGCATGTGCGCCGTAGTGGAACTTTCGGTAACGGCGAATGTAACAGCCGTGGAAGACTGACATACTTGGTAAGAAAGCACTGCAACCTGAACAACACTTCCGCAGCATCGAAACGTGGATTCTGTGATAATTTGCTATCGATATCGATACTAATTTATGATATTACATTAGAGCGATGGCAATGTCGGAATGGCGTAAAGCCAAAATATGACTTAAACTGGACGAAGGAGAACGTTGGTAAATTAGCTTGGAAAATAGTATAATATTTGGAAGTATACGTGGGTAGTCGCGCGGTAGAGCGCCGGACTGTCGATCGAGTGGACGGTGGTTCGATTCCACCTGCTGCCGTTTAGAGATTTAGGCAATTTCGTTCACCTCACGTTGCCTGTGTTTTTCGGAAGAGACACTAAAAGCCGTTGGTCACTTCTATCTGGTGTCTATGTCAGGGGAAGTAAAATATCCCACACAGCGGGTAAATGTTGCTTCCCGGTCGGCCGTGTGAGAGACGCCGAGCAGGCGGTGTATACACTGTAACGATGGGCCCACTGGATCCTATATTAATATACATATACATATATCGATGTATAACGACACTATTTAAGACATCGTAAACAATGTGTTGCAGTCCTCCGACGGAGCCTCGCCGACTACAACACACCATGGCGACATTCTCCTCACCCAGTCCCAAGAAGGAGTCCCCCCGGCGGTCTCAGAACGCACCACCGGTTCTCGCGCCTCTCAGCATCAACACCAAGACAGAACCACGCCTCTCCCCCTACGTAGCGACATCAACGACGACAACAACCTTCACGAACGCCAATGTCGTGCCCGTCGCCACCCCGGAAGTGACGTCACCGGGCGACAGCGGTTACGGATACGCGTTCTCGCCCGAACAGTCGCCGCGCGAGAACAGCCTGCCGCAGATTCGCGAGAGCAGCGACGACAGCGACTTGGCAGAAATCGGAAGTCCTCGGCCTACGCGGAACACCCCGCTGAAGATCGCCGAGAACTCGACGACGCCGAAGGGGAAGCCGGTGAGGAAGAGGGACAGCGGGAGGAGGAACAGGGCGCAGGAGGAGGAGGAGGACAACGAGAGAAACGGATCGGAGGATAGCTACTACTCAGATAGTGATTTCGACGAGAACGATTCCTCGGATTCTAGTTCGTGCTCACGGGAGAGTGTGCCAAGTGAGCGTGGGGTAAGTCGATGTGTCCACTTGTACACTTATTTCCTCTTCCTCGTCATCATTTTCGTCTTCTTATTTCAATTTTTCTTCTTCTTTGTGTTCGTCTTCTTTCTATTCTTTAATTTCTTATTTTACCCAATTCGTCGATTGAAGGATGGGGCCACATCACTCGTTCCGTTCCGCCGTCTCGACGATATTTCACCATCTATCCCGATCTTCTGTAGTTTTCTCCGAACCTCGACTATTCATCGATATCCTTTCAACACATCTCTTGGATCTTTCTCTCAAACGTAAAGTCTGTATTCGTCTTCACATTCTATCACCCTCTCTTGTTTTTCATACATTTCTGTCGTCTTTTCTTCATCCATTCTCTGAACATGTCCTGTCCATTCCGTCAGTCTGCTCCCGACGACTTGCATTCCCATGTGTTTCTTCATTCTAATCTCTTCTTTCAATGTCCGTGTCTTCCTTCTGCCTTCTCATTTCACTTTACGCATTCTTCCTGCCAGATGTTCTCTTCTATCTGCAGTGTTGACGAGGTTCCGTCAATTAATAGTTCGAACGATGGTCTCCTCCCTACGGGGACTTTCCTGCTGCCTTTCCTGCTGCTGCTACAAGCCATCCCGAAGGCACAGCAAATAGGGGCACCACTGTCACATTTGTTGGGCAATGTTCTCCGTTTTCTCTCCCGGTTTGTTTTGCAAATTTAGGGGAAACAGCTCAACTTCAGCGGTGGTTTCTGAATATATAATTACTTGTCATTTCTAAATATATTGTGCAACTTCATATTGCTTATTTAAATCCTTCTGTGCCTTTGCTATCGATTTTCCCTCATCCAACCCCTCTCGTTTCCATTCCAACATCTTCTGTTTTCTGTCGATGTTCGCTCAGTGAAACTGCCTCTTCTTGATACCAAGCCTTACGTTTGCTGTCGATGCCTGCCCAGTGAACCTGTCCGCTTCCCCTCACTGCTGTACTTTGCACCGTCGTAACCTGATCCATTTCATTTCACGGATTCTACCTTTCGGTCACCGAGCCGGTAAAGTTGGTACGCTGCGCTTTTCTTCCCGTTTCGAGGAAAGGCCAACACTTTTTTGGAAAGGTTTTACCTATGTAAAGTAAATCGACGAGAATTATATTGTGCCATCATCACATCATTGACCTGTCTGATATTCAAAACAGGTGAATGCATAATGCAGTCGATTTGCATAGTGTGCGTTTGCGTGGCTATCGGTGCGTGTGTATATCATTAAGTCCTTCCGCTTCGCTTTTTTGTGGTAGTTCTTCATTTCTTGTTACGTGGCTTCGTCACTGTTTTGTGCCAGTAATTCTAATGAAGTAAACTGGTCAACGAACACGGTATTATGCAACCATCTTCGGCAGGTTAACACCAGTGGTGACGAGAGAGGTAGCGAGAAATCAACATTGCTAACTACATTACAGAACGTTTAGTACTATTTGCTTGCACTCTTCTGCCTTGTGGTCGATTTAATCAAACGCTGCAGGAAAACAGAAAGTGTAATCGGGTGTTCGTGAAGTAATTCTACGCATGAGTGCACACGTTTCCGTTGCTTTGATATGCACGCGGTGTACGTAAAACGTTGATTCATGCCTGACTACTACTGTTTATTTAAATCACATGGAAGCACTAATGACATAACAACTATTTGTCGGTGGTAGTAAATACTTATTCACAAGTCGCTGCATCACGTCGCGTACACGAGAACTACACAAACCAGGTCGATTTCGATGCAACAAATTACGCACACGTGGTCAATCTGTCGGTGGTCAACCGTGCTCAGCTTAATCACGCACTCGAGATAACGCCGGCCTGGCCTCGATGTCAAACCAGGCCGAGTGCTGAGGCTGCTGCGCCTCTCCATCACTGGCGAGGGGACACTGAGGAGGGGTGAATACCCACATTCCACGGGTGGCATAATGACGATGTTGACGCCGTGTCGGTGATAAATATGGGCCGGTGTGATAGTGTCCCGATGACCCGGAAACGGCTTTGTGGATGTGCATGGTGGATGTGTTAGGTGCTCGCAGGTGGCGGCGTGATGAATGGAACAACACGGGTGAATGGTGGTTAGACGTGAGATGACATGAGAGATGGGTTTGGCTGGCGAGCGGAATAGAGCACATCTGCTTCCGTTGCTGTTTCTACCTGTGTGTGTGTGTGTGTGTGTGTGCGTGCGTTTGTGCGTGTGTATGCTAACGTGTGTGCGTGCGTGAGTGTATGTGTGTAAAAGTGTATTACTTGTGTGTGGTTGTGTGTGTACGTGCGTGTGCATACGTGTGTGCGTGCGTGCATGCGTGCCTGTATGTGTGTGTGTGTGCGTGCGTGCATATGTGTGCAGGCGTGTGAGCGTGCGAATGTATCTGTGAGTCTAGTGTATGTATGTGTGTGTGTCTGCGTGTCTGTGTGCCTTTGTGTTTGTGTGTATCTGTATATATATATACATATGGGCGTGAATGCGTGCGTGTGGTTCTGCGTGAGTGTGTCATCTGATCTATGTCAACCTTCCAACATGTGTGTACTTCGTTACAAGTAAAAGTACTCCTAAAAATGCACTTCGTTACTCACGAAAACTGTTCTACTCAAGTAAAGTAACGAAGTACTTGTACTTCGTTACCGGCTCTGGGTTTATGTTAATATTCTCTATTTTGGATAACATTTTTATAACAAACGTACTGCGGCACACGTGTGATCTCTGAAATACGGGGGTGCAAACCGGGGCAATCTCCGTCACCCATTAGTTTGCTATGCTTCCTTGTGGTGACGCGTTAGGTTATGTACTAACATTCAAATGTGTTCAAACTGCATATAGTGTATGACGTATATATCGTTCTCAGTCAGGTTGTGTATGTATCGGACCCGTTGTGATAATAACACCACCGATAGACGGCTAAATGGACGCATGTTGTTCTAATAGCTTAAATAAAACATGATTCGTTAATATATTTATTCATCGTCGTAAATGAGATGTTCCACTCCAGTGCAGTTCGTGGCGTGTTATCCACAGAAACGTGGAGCGTGTTCGCTTGATCGAACCCTGACGTGATTAATGGTATTTTAATAGACGACCCCTGTGATACGGAATCAAATTACTGGTCTATGGGGCTCCTTTACAATCGCCCTTGAATACCACATCGGTGCAAGTGCCTATTTACAACACCGTTCCGTGCTACCGGTGTGGCATTTCATGTTACGTAAATAAAACGTAACTGCAAGTTTATGATCCATGATAATTACTGATTACACCGCTGAATGACTTACCTAGAATAATTTCCTTTCACATTTTAAACATCGTTTTATTTTTACTATGATGCTCACACGATACCTGATAATGGCTCATAATTAACCTATCATTTTAACTTCACGTTATTTTATTACATAATTTTTCCACTCAATTATTATCTGTACGATATGCATTTATATTTTGTTTCACTACATAATAAAAAAATGTGTTCGTACAGTTTCCTTTTCTGTATGATAATTATAAGTACCGTATTTATGTACACGTTTTTTTTCTTTAAAATAATGATATTTTTCTGCACTGTGTAAATCTATTCAATGTCCATCTACATAGTATTTCTCTACATGGTACGTTATGCACCTTATAATAATCAGCTCCTTATTTCTCCGTACGGTAGTTCTTTGCTCGTCATTTTTCTATTCTGTAGTTCTCTAAACGGTATTTATCTACGCTGTATATCTTCCCCGATCCGAAACGTTTTCGAACACCCGGTATTAAGCGGCTAGAAAAACCACGTTTGACATATTTATCCAACACCGGATTTACTGCTCGTAAACGACAACCCATCACCGCGTATTGCAGACCCGTGACAAAGTGGTGTGCTCGAAAGTACCATGCTACTCCCTCACCAATATTCCCACGTCGTCTCCGGTGCGTTGGCACCGTGTTGGCGGCTTTGACGTGACAACTGACGGCCAGAAAATAGACGTTACAATTAAAAAAGATGAGAAGATGCCACCGCTGTCGATGTTGTTACTTTAAGCAGCGTCGCCACCCCTTTCTTTACGTGTCCCGCTCGTCTAGTGACAGTTGTACAGGCGATGTCTTTATGCGATTGCTGTGAACATTTGCGTGACAATGGTCACCCCTGTAGCGTGTGTCCGTGTATAGGTAGTTAGGAAAGTGTCCGCGCTCTCCGGGGTGTAGCCTTGGATTGTTGAGGGCGCAGTGGTAGTCTGGACACAGGGCACAAGAGACGCGAAGAGAGAGGGGCGAGCGAGAATGAGATATAATGGGAGAAAAGGTGACAGAGAGAGAGAGAGATAGTTGCAGAACTATACTATGGATAACAAGGAGAATAGGACAATCAAATAGGGGCACACGACGAGGAGAACGTCCGACATAAGATAATGGTGATAGAGAGTGATATTACGATCGTGGGATCGAGAGAGTGAGGGAGGTAGCAGCAAAAATGGAAAGGGAGAGATAGAGAGAATGAGAGGGGGGAGGAAGAGGGAAGGACGCAGTGAGGGAGGGAGGGAGGGAGGGAGGGGGAGGGAGTGAGGGAGGGAGGGAGGGGGAGGGAGTGAGGCAGGGAGGGAAGGACGGAGGGAGGAAGGGAGGGAGGGAGGGAGGGAGGTAGGGAGGGAGGGAAAGAGAGAGAGAGAGAGGAGGCGGAGGGAACAGGAAGAGAGGGAGTTTGTGAGCAGGAAATGAAAGACAGTAGGGGAGTGGAAATGAAAGTTGGAGAGTGCGGACACCTTATAAGTCTTTGTAAATATTACTTAATTTACCACAAATGAATTATGAGTTATTATCATCTTCTCATATTTTGTCACCAGGGCTCTGCGGCTGCTTATACGGACGAGATCACGCCGGACTCTTTGGCCGACACCGCGGCAGACCTTCTTGTCAGCGAACGTACTTACGTCGACCATCTGCACTTCCTCTCTCGGGTAGGCATGTCTAAGTCAACACGCTTAGTTAAGCGTAAGTCGGCGGATTAATATGCAACCATTGGTGAGCGCTTCAGGTGTTAAGAATAGTTGTATAAGCAATGCAGGCGTTACCTGATACAATTAGTAGAGTGCTCACACAATATGTTAAATATACCTGCAGCCTATTTCAACGTGTCCTGTTTTGCGTAAAGCAAAACGGTATCCTTAGTATTACATATAATAAAATTACATTAACCTAAATTATATGCGTCGGTGAGTGAGTGGTGTGTACCGGGGTTGGGGCTCCCCAAGATCATTCAAATGCACTCCACGTGAGGCTTACCGAAAACTCTAACTGCATCCGCCATGTGGCGCACTCAAACCGCCAAAGCCCCCTCTTGCCGAACGATTAAGGGGCTAAACTTATCTCCAGCCACCCATCATTATTTATCATTAGGGGCCCCCAAGTCCCCGATTCTGACGCCAATGTAAATATAGCATTTTTGTTGGGCAGTAGTGTTAATGCTCCCACTTTTCAAGGTATTCTCCTGTAGCGTTCATAGCCAATTCGCTAGGCGGCGATATATATTACTGTGTCGTCCATTCGCCAGGTGGTGCTGCTGGATCTGAAGGTGCTCAGCAAGGTGCAGGATGTCCACTCGCTACCGCCCGCTACCATCGAGCAGTTGTTCCCCAGCATCGACACCATCTTCACCTTCCACGCGTGTAACTTCCTTCCGCGTCTCGAGGAACGTGTGAGACTATGGTGAGGCTCGCTATAAAGAAGGGTTGTTAATAAAGAAGACTGGTGGATATAAAGTCTACGTTATTCGGCACTCCCACTGTAAAATATGGTATTGTGAATCCTGTCCATGTCAAAGAGATGAAGCCCACATGTGCGTCATCGTGAGATACTAATACTAAATCGTGAGGTAATAATACTACATCGTGAGGTAGTAATACTAAATCGTGAGGTAATAATACTAATTACACGATAAGCGCTGGTTTGAGGGTTCTACGTATATACCCGGAGATTCATAATAATAATATAAAACTTATATACTTACAATCTGAGGTTTTGTTTGTAAAATATGGCATTGTTTAAAGATAACTTGTCACGTAAAAATGTTCAAAATACGTTAAGGATGTAGAATTAGTTGTTTTGGAAAACAGCACGACAAGGCATAAAACAAGGAGGAAATGTAGTGGTAAGTGGCAGTGGACCGAAAGTGTACAAATGTAGAGTAGCACAAAGCAGTTTGACGTATCCATAGTTTGTGAATTGCAACTGTTTAACTTTGGGCAAGAAACCTACGTTTCATGATGGGTTGTCTGTCTTATGTGACAGGGATCAGAAAGGCTACATTTGCGACATCGTGAACGACTTGCTGTCGTTTCTCGTCATCTACCAGAGATACGTGGACAACATCAAGAAGTCGATCAAAATGATAGACACGTTCAGAAACACACACCCTGTATTTGCTGCTCTCCTAGAAGAAGTTGAGGTTCGTGTCTTAGGAATCGTACGATGTCGTGTGCCGGGGCTTTGCTTGAGCCAAAGGCGATACTAAATTACACACGATGAGTGTAATTAAATTAACTGACATTCACAATACAGTGCACATTTAATCCCAGTGGAATGGTATTATGTATTGCCTTTATAATTATAATAAGTATATGTATATATATATATATATATATATATATATGGCGTTTGAGTTCACTAAAACATCAGGAATATATTATACTATGCTTCCCCGTTTGAGGTCACTAAAACATCAGGAATAGATTATAGTATGCCTCCTACAGAAGTCCCGATGGTGATCGGACGAATATCTCTTCCAGGTTTGAGCTGTCCCAAGGACTCGATACCGCGCTATATAAGAACATTGCATATCGTTAATACACCACTCTCAGCTGTACACGTCTATGATGATAAATGCCGTAGTTATATTAAAACTTACTTGTGAAAGAAAACTACATAAGAACTAATCCTATGCGTCGCATGATAGGGTTATCTGTTTACATTCCAGAAAGTTCCCGAATGCAGGAGACTTCCGGTGAAGCAACACATGCTGGATATCGCGCAGAGAGTGTCCACGTATCGGGACTTCCTCAGAGGTACGCCGGGTTTATCAACAGTAAAATAAATACTATACCTCGACGTTAGACAGAACGCCTAAGCAATTTTGGTTGTACGTATACCTATGCATTGTCGAACTAGACGTACCATCACATGAGGTTCTCGATTTATAGTTTCGTTATCTAGCCACGTTGCACATGCATAATGACATCACATATGAAGACATGTTGGTTGATTGCAGACTACGACAGCAACCTGTCCAACGATGCGGAGGAAAAGCCAGACATCAAAGGTAGTTGTAATTCACGGTGCATCTCCGTACATTTTACAGTTGTTTTTGAAATGACCATGACTACAAATAGGCGGTTCTGTCGTTTTCATTGTAACAGCGCTATGCCGTTGAGAGATGTCTACTTTTAGAATGTATTGTTTAGTGTGTGTTACCTTCTCAATATACAAATAAAACAAATACATAGGGCCTATATTGATTCATAATCACAGTGCGAGGGACAAACATGAAAGTGATGCAGAAAAGGAGAGGGGGTAAAGCGAAAGTAAAAAGACAGAGAATGGCGAATGAGCTAGATATGTCGCTGTACAAACCGCAAGTGTGTGTGCGTGTGTGCGTGTGTGCGTGTGTGCGTGTGTGCGTGTGTGCGTGTGTGCGTGTGTGCGTGTGTGCGTGTGTGCGTGTGTGCGTGTGTGCGTGTGTGCGTGCGTTCGTGCGTTCGTGCGTGGCGTGCGTGGCGTGCGTGGCGTGCGTGGCGTGCGTGGCGTGCGTGGCGTGCGTGGCTTGGCGTGCGTGGCGTGCGTGGCGTGCGTGGCGTGCGTGGCGTGCGTGTGTGTTTGTGTGCAAGCTCGTGTGTATGTGCGTGTGCGAAATCGTATGCGTGCGTGTTGTTGTTGCTGCTGCTGCTGTTTATGTCATACCGAATACGACGAGTCACGTCTAAATAACTTCGATTGCAGAGGCGCTCGATTCCATCACGAGAACGGCGTACGAACTCGAGCGGACTCTGGGACAGGAGGTAAAGTGATGCCATCTTTAAGTGGGCGTTCTCGACACCCGATTCTCGTTGCGTTGTTAGGACAACATTTCCGGTATTCCTTCCGTGGCAGCTGCAACCGTTCACCTGAAGACAAGCCACTTCCCCTTCCATTACCCGCAACTGCAAATCGTAAAGTCCACTAAACGACGTCGCTTTGTAGTATGACCTTTGCGATTTATATTTAAGGTGATGGCGATGCCATGGCTTCAAATGTATATTTAGTTGCGTAAATACTTGTCAGGGGTTTAACTGATGCATGATTGATGCACATTCGCTATTCTAACAATGCAACGTTTAATTTACTAAGGAATTTTTTTGACGGCATGTTAATGTTATTATAACAAACATGAATTTAAACGAAGACTCACGATACTAACTATTTCTTACTCTGACGTCATGTTTTTCTACATACAAAATTAACTGTTCTACATCACCTAATACTGTCGCCCCGCAATTACGGTCACCCCAACACAGACACAAATCAATTATTTCCATAACAGTAAAGCATAGACAATTATTCCGACTATTACTTCCACTGTAGTTACAATGTCGGCGGTCATGGTACTGCATCACTTGTTTACCCACGTGACTTACATGTGATTTCACAGTGGTTTTCCGTTGGTTTCAGGAGCGAACGAAGATTCTGAAGGAGATGCAGCGGAGACTAGACACAAACGTCAACTTCGTCACCCCTACGGGTGAACTCATCAAAGAGGGGAAGATAAAGGCGATTTCGTCACAGACGAACAAAAAGGCCGATCGATATATGTTATTGGTTAGTACTTTAGTACTATGATTTGTTAAAACAAGTACAACATTTATGGCGAAGTCATACCTCCGAGTGTAGATGTGGATGCAACCTCAACATTCGTTACAAAAAGTACTTATATTCTGATGAGTAATGTGGTTTAGTCTATAAATAATGTGAATGTTGTCTATTAATACGAATATGCATATGAACTGTTGCAGAGATTCTCAGAACGACTCATACGTGTGTTATCACTGATAACAGAACTACCTGATTGGTCTAGAACATGTTATCATGCCTGGACAAATATCACACGGTTGACTCGTTCTGAGGATCCGTCAGTGGCACGGCAACGACACCGTCACTGTACCACACTACCAGCAGTCCGCACGTTGAAATACATCGTTTATAACATAAATTGCGTATACAGAGTCAAACGATGACAATGTATTGTTTGATACACAGCTCAACGCAGCTTTGCTGATTTGTACAACGGCCGGCATGGGAGGAAAACACAAGCTGAAATATGCGGTAGACGTCGACGGAATGCAGGTTGGAATTCTATGCCATGTGAAATGTTTTCTTGATGCAATAGTTGTTTGAATGCTATTCGCAACGTCACAGATAGTGTTAGAAATGCAATGGTTGTCGCATTGTAGTCGGTACGTCATACCCGCTATGGAAAATGTGTTGGTTTGTTGGTTATTATTGTCTACGTTATGTGTAATATTTGAGACGCGTTGGTCGTTGCAATACTATTTAGTATATCATACGTAGCGTTTGAGATGCATTGATTGATGGGGTAGGCCTACCATTTGCTGCGTCATATGTAGGGCTTAGTGTTGCAAATGCGGCGATCTTTGGAATACTACTTGCTACGTGATACATACAATTCGAAGAGCGTTGGTAACTGAAACACGTCTGACGTATTGTCTTATATCAACTGAATCCGTTGTTATGCGTGTTTTAAAATAATAAATACAATTCCTATTTGTACATTTACACTGTCCGCTATAAGAATTACCTGGACAGTCTGCTATTAAGGTTGATGCCCAAATAACTACATAGATGAATCAACAACTTTAAATCCCTTGCAACCTATTGTCAACTTTCACGTATGCAATGTATGTTTTTGAAATAGCATTATATATGAAGCATGTCATGCATTTACAAGTATACCTATCTCTACAGTTCTATCCTTTTTCATTTCAGATTTACGACGGTGACAATCTGCATTTACCCAACACATTCTACGTTCACGGTCGTAAAAGGACGATAGAATTGCAAGCTAGGCATGTACATTTTATGGTTAAGAAGACTAGGAATTGTAGTAATTTATGTGAAGATGTACACTTTGTACAATTTAGGCTTGCGTTTCTGTTCGTATCTCAGTTTGTGACGTTTTGTCCATTCAACTGATTATTCGAAGTCCCTGTAGTTTTGCTATACGCAGACATGAATTCTCCGTCGATTAGTTCCGAGGATGTTTCTGCATTCAGTGGCGACGCCTAGCGAATGTAACTTCGGTAAAAAATTACACACGCGGTAATGCATTATTATTTTGATGACATGGTAGATTTGAGTAACATGCCTACCATTCCACGGTGTTTCCAATTAAGTGATAGCTCTGGACGTGGTATTGTGTAGCAGCTTCTCTGTGATGGCTGAATGCTAATGTTGAAGTCATTTTGTGTTTACAGTTCAGCCGAACAGAAACACGAATGGGTGAAGGTACGTCGATTTGAATTGGCGTTTACAGTAGCGGCACTTCCACAGTCACTCATAATGTATTGGAATCACACTAGACACAGCGACAACTCATTATTAAAATCAAAATTAATATGTTCACCATGTCTAATGTCAAAAGCATACATTCATGCACCCGTTCACAAACACTGCACATACGTACACATACGTACACACATGTACACACATGTACACACATGTACACACACGTACAAGTGCATGAAGCAATCTTTCAAATATTATTCATAGTATATACTCAAATACCTAACAGTGACCAGTGAACAATGTTTCAAATTGTTTTGACAACATTCACACCTAATAATCAAGTACAAAATATAATATTTTGTATTCGGGTGGAAACGTGTGATTCTTTCTTTGTTGCAGAGGATCCGACAAGTCATTGACGAATTCACGACACAAAAACTGTCAAAGTCGTTGACAATCAATTACGTCATATCTCCGGTATTTGGATTTTATTACTCCGTTTTCTCTACAATGAATTGTTTTACTTCTAAACTTATCCAAGGCATTGGATTAGTAACCAAGAATATTTGTTTGTTTTAACAAAAGTATACATTATTTTATCATACCGATTACGCATAGGGGTATATTCCTTAAACCAGTCAGGTACACAATTCAAGATGAACTAAATAATTCCATACCAGAATATTCTTTTTTTTTCAGAGCGAACACGTTAGAGCGAACACAAATAACGCTGCGGCTTCATGCAGTAATGTGTTTATATTCTGTGTTCCATTAGTTAAGGTGCAGTGTACGTTGGGTGTGAGAAAGCATTCATTTTCACATACACCGCAGGACGATAAATGACTGCAACATATTATCTAATGAATTTGTTAGTGTTAACCGGGAGTACTTTAAAACTAAATTGACCGATATCTGGTGGAATTATACACATTGATTAACAAGTGTTGGACTCTTCGGAAATCGTATTTGAATCAATAGCTATTTTTTAATATCTTGTAGGCATGGAGTCCATTCTATTCTGGAATTGGAATTGACTTCCAATTCCGGAATTAGAATTGATTTTCAAAGTTATTTCGGGTTGGAATTGGAATTCATATTTTGTAAAATTTTGAATTGCAGTTTTGCAGCGGCAGACATGAGCCGATGAACTCGACTGATTCGAGTGACATTAAATGAAAAATATGTTTTCTTTGTCATCGTAACTGATTAAACATGATTTTGCCCACCTATTTTCAAGTACAAATAACACTGCGTTAACCCGAATTGGAATAGTTGTTTTCCGTATGATTTTTATGATGGAATTTGAATACTTTTTTTAATTGACTAGGATTGGAATTCACAAAACGGAAATGACCTGATGACATCTCATGTTAAAGAAAGACTGTTATTTTAGGACGACATCGGCAAAGTGAAGCCGGAGAAGGCGACGACGTCAGGCGTGACGGCGTGTCCGGCGTGCGGGGTCCAGTTTAAGGGAACCAAGAGGAAGCATCATTGCAAGGCATGCGGCCAGGTGGGGGCCGACCACTATTGTCGATAACTCATTAATTAATTATTTGTGTGCTTCGTTGCGTAGCTATGCAACACGTTTATGAAGATTTGCCAATTATATGGTCGTGTTACTCAGTTTATGGATAATTCAATGCAGTCAAATGTGTCTTCAGCAAATTTTACAGGTGGTTAGAAAAACATAAAAGAACTTGAATAATGTATTGTTTTGTATACTATTTTGTGATTGCGAAATATATCAAAAGAATGCTGCTGCAATATCTACCTAAATAATATATACGACCAGTATATTCCTATCAAAATCTTTCGTTTGCAAGCCAATAGTGCGAGGTGCGGACCATGGTCAATCGTGCTGCTTTTTTACATTAACACATTTTATTTATTTTAATTACATACATATATGTAGTTAAGGTTCAGTATCATCGCTAGCGGGCGATTTACCTTCGTCGAGACTCTCGTGTCATCCGTCTAATATGTACATTCCGTTCCAGGTTGTGTGCGCCAAGTGTTGCACGCAGAAGGTCCGTCTCGAGTTCGCCGACTTTCGGATGTGTAAGGCCTGTGACGAGTGTTACGTCATCATTCGCCAGAGGGAGTTGCGGCTGGGCGGCGATTCGTGGGTGACGAGTCCGGTAAGTGAGATGGTCTAGGTGTCACTCGCTCGAAGGAACAATGTTAGCACATACTCACCTATTGTGATGTTATGCATTGTCTACCGTGCCCGCGAGATAGAGTGTCTTGTTAAACATAACGGCCGGGTTTCATTGCATCTGCGACGGACTTCCGGCCATTAGCAACTTTCTATGCTACTTCCAAAATACACACGACCTCAACATATTGAGAATACGTGCATTTGATTAACAAAATATAAATTATTTAACTTATTCTTCCTTTTCCCACTGCTTCCTTGTGGGATGGGATTCATGTCACTTGTTCTGCTTTGCTTGTTAATGCACGCCATCTCTTTCTGTCCTCCGCAATGATAGCCACTCCTCGCTGTTCACACCTGCCCTCCAAAGGTTCCGTTTCACGCTGTTATTCCATATCAGCTTTGGTCTTCCTCGTCGTCTCTTGCTGCCCTCTCTAGCTTTCCGTACACTTTTTGACAGTCTGTCTTCGCTCATTCTTTACACATGTCCTGCCCAACTATGTAACTTATATATATAGTGAAATATGTACGCTTTGTATTCCTAAACTCTGGTGTAATATAATGTCTGGGTGTTTTTCTCAAACGTGTCCAAACTGTTGAAACTGACAACAAGCTGATAGTCAGTCAAACAGTACTGTGGAAAAGAATGTATTTTACGCGATGACGAACGGAGTATGGCAGGCTTGGGATAACATTATTGAGTTAATCATCACTGTATAACTTCGTTGTTGTTTAGGTTGAGGCCGACGAGCCGGGCGTGATGTCGGGGTATCTGCTGCTGAGCGCCGACAAGGGGCGCTCATGGAACAAGCGTTGGATGGTGGTGCACAGCAGTGCCATGTTGTACTGCTTCAAGACCAACAAGGTGCGAGTTGTTATGTCATATGTATCAATTATCCATCCTGAATTCATGTATTTGTATGTGTCATGTCATACTCAATTCGGGAACTAACAAGCCTACCTATATTTCATTACAACAAATCTTGCTGGCGCGTTTGTGCAAATGTGTTCTTTAATTTTTTTGTGAAGTCGTTGAAGATAAAACGATAGTTTTAACCTGGACCGGTTAGAAATCAGCGAGGAAATGGCAAAGGTCGCTTAGCCCCTTAGTATACTAGAATACAATGCTATGTTATGTATTTTTATACGCCATAACACAAAGCAATGTACACGTTCGCGTGTATTCCGATTTAATGATCAAGACCATACAACAAATCAACGTGGCAAAGATAAACAATTTCGTCTCCTGGTCTTCGTTGAATGAAAAATCAATCAATTATTGCCAGGTCTCCTGTCTTGTGCCTTCTAAACAAAATGTATATTTCTCTGAAGGACAGCCCCTGTTAACATATCTGTGCAGCATCGTTTGCGTATGCTAAACGGTCAGCGTATGTCATTGGTTTTGTTAAAAAAACACATGACGATAACTTCATTGAACAAAATTGGTTTCTGTGCGCAGGACAAGTCACCATTTACATCACTTCCGATCAGACGGTTCACAGTGAGTGCGACGCGGAAGGATGACCCGATTCACAAGAACAACAGCTTTAAACTTCACAACATGAAGAAGGTCTATTACTTCCAGGCACCGGACACAAACTCAACGTTAAGGTGGGTACTGAACCTGGGTTAAGATGTGACACTCAAACATACGGAAATATTTTACAGTTTGCTAATGGGAATAAATATTTATTATGGATTTTCTCAACATACATGTTCAATGTATAATTCACGCATATTTCGTTGTGACGATACCAATAGCTACGTGCGAATTTCGAAAACAAATAAACAAGGTTTGCATGGACCGGTGTATTGCAGCGATCGCACAACCGAACACGTAGAATTTATGCATAATGTTAGAATATGTATTCTTAAATTAGTATGAAATGACTTGAACATAACAGAGTTGTTTGGTAGACATTTATGTTGCTGAGTCTGCAGAATACCTAACGTAAATGATTCCTCCGCACAACTATGAGGTTTGGCTTTGACTGTTCGACTGTATTGTTCGGACGCTTTCATAAGGTTAATGCATGATCACCAGGTGGCGACACTATAAGCTGTCACGTGTTTCGAGCAAATACGGGGTTTCTACAGTCCTTTTGCTCTATCAGTAGGATTAGTCATTACCATGATGTGTCGTTATATTTTTTGTTATTAGACATGATTTAACCAGATTTGTCAGAAGATAATTGGTTCCATTCATTCATTTGTCGCGATATTCAAGGAGGTCTTTGACGAAGTTATCACGTATTGTACTGGTCAGTTAAATTAAACAAATTGACAATGATCAATACATTATCTAATTCTAAATGTTCTCTGTTTCAGTTGGCTCAAAGTTCTGGGTGACCGTCTGTCCGTTTCGGAATAAAATTACACCTGGCGGAAGGACACATACACGGATATTTACTGAAGTGAAAACAGCACGGGCCACGCCTCTTTATACGCTTTCGAGATGGCGAAATATATACAGGATAATTGCTACTCAGCTCATGCACAACTCACACACAAGTACAATTACCGATATACACCCGTGTATGTTAATGTAGGTCATACATACGTCAAGAACACAGCACATGTAAACATGAAGTATTAACCTTGGTCACACATATGTTAATAACACAACAAATGTAACCTGTCAGGAGTTAGCCTAAGCAATATATATATATGTATATGTTAATAACACGATTCACGTACACTATCTGGTGTTACCATAAACTCTACATACTGTGAAGAACACAACTCTCGATAAACTATGCGGTATTGACCGAAAGAGTACACACATTACGAAGAACACAACACCAGTAACCTACTGCGGTGTTAACCTAAATTACACATACTATATAGAACAAAACACCGGTAAACTGCCACGTGTTAATCCTAAGCCGCTCGAAGCTCGTACATTCAATGTTTAGCAACACACGATCACTTTAATGTACTCTCCTCCTCTTATTAATAACAATTACCGACTCATCAGTTGATTACAATACTTCATAGAATGCATTTAATGTCGCCATAATTGATATACAGCGATCATTGAAGCATGTACATAATTCGCTCTCCGATTCCGGTATCAGTTCAATCGGTTAAGAGCTTTTATTGTCTCTGTTCGTTTTCAATTTCGTAAATTGGATAGTTTAGCGGCATTTAGTTTCGCTCTTGTTATGGTACTTTGCTGCAGTGACACAGTGCAGTACTTATGATTATTCATGGCTATGTTCATGGAACGGTATACGACACAAAAGGAGTATATCTTGGGTAAAAGCGAAATCTCCATGGTTGCTGAAACTGATCGTCTTCTAAAGCCATGATACTATATTTGTCTTTTTCTTTATTACAATTATACTAATTGTACCTAGTCTCACCGCATGTAGATGTGTATCATTGTATATGTCACAGAACTTGTGTAACGCTCATTGTAACATTGTATAATAACAGAGAACACTTGTTATCACGTTATGCAGGAGAAATAACTTCACTGTGTCAGTATAGGTCGATCGTTGACTACAGTTGTAATTATTAACTAGATCAATGTATAGCACGGTTTGTAAATATCGTTATTTTCTATGAGACATATTGTCACTGCTTATGTAATAGAAAACTCTGACAACTGAGTCACTTGAGTCCGTGTTGTTTTTATGATATGAAAAGTATTTTGATAAGAACGCTCTGATGAACAAAGGTCGCACCCAGGTTGCCACGTAATTCATTTATGCCGAACCGCGGCGGCGTTGAAGGTAAGTTCAGAAGCGCTACGTTCCCTGGCTGAACTGTATATCCCAACACCATTTCGAGTTCAATCCGAAGCAATCATTCAGCCACGTTACAAATACAATGCAAAGATTGTTCGTTCACGTACACTCAACACTGTTTATAGCCAGATACTCATGTATACAGCTGCGTAAACTGAAACGAAATGGAACGAATGTCATTGCCCAAGCTTTGAAAAGACAGCAAGTCTCCAAACCAGAACATGTGTTCTTGCCGGAGCATCGTCATCGTAAAACCCACAATTAGTTGCCCCTCTCAGTCTAGCAAGTTCTAAGCGAGATTACCGAGGACACCAGACTCAGTTTGGGCTAATCTCGTAAACGCCATGACACCAATGGCACTGGAAAGAACGTAATTATCCAACTACGTGGATGGCATAAGTAAGGTAGTCAGTGTGGAGAGAAAGTAATGATCCTACTACGCGGATGGCATAAGTAAGGTAGTCAGTGTGGAGTCTGCGTGGAGAGAACGTAATTCTCCTACTACGCGGATGGCAAAAGTAAGGTAGTCAGCGTGGAGAGAACGTAATTATCCTACTACGCGGATGGCATGAGTAAGGTAGTCAGCGTGGAGAGAACGTAATTCTCCTACTACGCGGGTGGCATGAGTAAGGTAGTCAGCGTGGCGAGAACGTAATTCTCCTACTACGCGGGTGGCGTGAGTAAGGTAGTCAGCGTGGAGAGAACGTAATTCTCCTACTACGCGGGTGGCGTGAGTAAGGTAGTCAGCGTGGAGAGAACGTAATTCTCCTACTACGCGGGTGGCGTGAGTAAGGTAGTCAGCGTGGAGAGAACGTAATTCTCCTACTACGCGGGTGGCGTGAGTAAGGTAGTCAGCGTGGAGAGAACGTAATTCTCCTACTACGCGGATGGCATGAGTAAGGTAGTCAGCGTGGAGAGAACGTAATTCTCCTACTACGCGGATGGCATGAGTAAGGTAGTCAGCGTGGAGAGAACGTAATTCTCCTACTACGCGGATGGCATGAGTAAGGTAGTCAGCGTGGAGAGAACGTAATTCTCCTACTACGCGGATGGCATGAGTAAGGTAGTCAGCGTGGAGAGAACGTAATTCTCCTACTACGCGGATGGCATGAGTAAGGTAGTCAGCGTGGAGAGAACGTAATTCTCCTACTACGCGGATGGCATGAGTAAGGTAGTCAGCGTGGAGAGAACGTAATTCTCCTACTACGCGGATGGCATGAGTAAGGTAGTCAGCGTGGAGAGAACGTAATTCTCCTACTACGCGGATGGCATGAGTAAGGTAGTCAGCGTGGAGAGAACGTAATTCTCCTACTACGCGGATGGCATGAGTAAGGTAGTCAGCGTGGAGAGAACGTAATTCTCCTACTACGCGGATGGCATGAGTAAGGTAGTCAGCGTGGAGAGAACGTAATTCTCCTACTACGCGGATGGCATGAGTAAGGTAGTCAGCGTGGAGAGAACGTAATTCTCCTACTACGCGGATGGCATGAGTAAGGTAGTCAGCGTGGAGAGAACGTAATTCTCCTACTACGCGGATGGCATGAGTAAGGTAGTCAGCGTGGAGAGAACGTAATTCTCCTACTACGCGGATGGCATGAGTAAGGTAGTCAGCGTGGAGAGAACGTAATTCTCCTACTACGCGGATGGCATGAGTAAGGTAGTCAGCGTGGAGAGAACGTAATTCTCCTACTACGCGGATGGCATGAGTAAGGTAGTCAGCGTGGAGAGAACGTAATTCTCCTACTACGCGGATGGCATGAGTAAGGTAGTCAGCGTGGAGAGAACGTAATTCTCCTACTACGCGGATGGCATGAGTAAGGTAGTCAGCGTGGAGAGAACGTAATTCTCCTACTACGCGGATGGCATGAGTAAGGTAGTCAGCGTGGAGAGAACGTAATTCTCCTACTACGCGGATGGCATGAGTAAGGTAGTCAGCGTGGAGAGAACGTAATGATCCTACTACGCGGATGGCATGAGTAAGGTAGTCAGCGTGGAGAGAACGTAATGATCCTACTACGCGGATGGCATGAGTAAGGTAGTCAGCGTGGAGAGAACGTAATGATCCTACTACGCGGATGGCATGAGTAAGGTAGTCAGCGTGGAGAGAACGTAATGATCCTACTACGCGGATGGCATGAGTAAGGTAGTCAGCGTGGAGAGAACGTAATGATCCTACTACGCGGATGGCATGAGTAAGGTAGTCAGCGTGGAGAGAACGTAATGATCCTACTACGCGGATGGCATGAGTAAGGTAGTCAGCGTGGAGAGAACGTAATGATCCTACTACGCGGATGGCATGAGTAAGGTAGTCAGCGTGGAGAGAACGTAATTCTGCTACTACGCGGGTGGCATATGTAAGGTAGTCAGCGTGGAGAGAACGTAATTCTGCTACTACGCGGGTGGCATGAGTAAGGTAGTCAGCGTGGAGAGAACGTAATGATCCTACTACGCGGATGGCATGAGTAAGGTAGTCAGCGTGGAGAGAACGTAATGATCCTACTACGCGGATGGCATGAGTAAGGTAGTCAGCGTGGAGAGAACGTAATGATCCTACTACGCGGATGGCATGAGTAAGGTAGTCAGCGTGGAGAGAACGTAATGATCCTACTACGCGGATGGCATGAGTAAGGTAGTCAGCGTGGAGAGAACGTAATGATCCTACTACGCGGATGGCATGAGTAAGGTAGTCAGCGTGGAGAGAACGTAATGATCCTACTACGCGGATGGCATGAGTAAGGTAGTCAGCGTGGAGAGAACGTAATTCTGCTACTACGCGGGTGGCATATGTAAGGTAGTCAGCGTGGAGAGAACGTAATTCTGCTACTACGCGGGTGGCATAAGTAAGGTAGTCAGCGTGGAGAGAACGTAATGATCCTACTACGTGGATGGCGTATGTAAGGTAGTCAGCGTGGAGAGAACGTAATGATCCTACTACGTGGATGGCATAAGTAAGGTAGTCAGCGTGGAGAGAACGTAATGATCCTACTACGTGGATGGCATAAGTAAGGTAGTCAGTGTGGAGAGAACGTAATGATCCTACTACGTGGATGGCATAAGTAAGGTAGTCAGTGTGGAGAGAACTGTTTCACTTCTGCAGTTGTCGTAATCGAAACATGCAAGCTTATTGTGCACAGACGTTAACTTTGGGATTGGCTACATAGTTATAACGTTGCTACACATTGCCGTTCAATAATACCTTCCTGGCATACTGCGGAATGCAGAAATACAAGACGGCCTTCTCGATGGATATGTAGAATGTAAACGTCGTAGGTAGCAGATAAGTAGCTTATGTAGAAACAGCACACAAACTGTCAAAGATATGTCCAACAGCTGCTAAATATTGACGATCAACACACGTATGGTGTTTGGAGACAATTAGCCCAGTTGATAAGTTCATCCAACATATAAATTTGACAACAATTAGGACCATCTACAGGTAGTAAAAAGATTGTTTACCTGCTATTTATAGATTAGTCCAAAAGTGCTTGCTTGTGAACAAAAATATTTAATATTCCATTTGAATTTATAAACTAATATGGCGATCGCCATATCATGAAGGATTTAACAACCTATTAATTACATCAATATGTTTAAGAACTGACACATTTTTACGATTAATTCATGCCGACCAATGCATTGCATGTGTTGACCAATACTGACCCCCTATCGTTCACTTTAAGCAACGTCAAGTACACCGACGATAGACAACTTTGAATAAGTTTCCTATTTTCGTTTTTAAGGAACAAAGTTTGATATTTGATGATAATAATGATGTTAAAGTATAAACTAGTTATATTATCTGAACCACCAAAATATGTTTTTTAATATGAACCACAACTTGTTTAATATAATGTATTAACATGAAATCTGAATATTTGGGGACCAGTGTATCGTGTTATACTGCATCCGGGAGGGAAGGTGCTGTTACGTATGTTAGTGATCTGATCATCCCGTTATCCTGTGGACACCTGAAGCCCGTGAGATTTGTTCACAGTTCGCGTATTATCGACACGACAGCTGCAAATATCTTGAAATGCAAGTTAATACCCATGACTTGATAATGATAAAATTATGTTTAAACCAGCCGGTCCATTAAGACTCATTTCGAGATGTTAGAATATAATGATAAATTATATAATCTATGTATTTATTAAGTGACACTATGGACCACTGTTTTATCTAGTATTTAATATGCCAGGGGAGTAAAATATCCATGTAACAATCTTTTGCGGACTCGTATGCTAATGACCCTGATGTAGCATGTACAATACACCCGTTTTCAGCCACGCTGTCATTAATGCGCGAAGACTATTCGTACACAAATATACACCACTATAGCCAGGTACTCGTTGTAGACCTGAGTGAAATGGAGCAACGTAGAGTGCATAAACTTGCCCAAGGATTCGAACCCGGGTTCTCTCGATTGAGAGTCCGATGCTCTATACACTTCGCCTCTGAGCCCCCTGAACATTAGCTTTTATAATGGAGTAAACTTCAAACGTATGTGTAACAGCAGTGCGCTGTTGGACAGTAGACGTCTTCATAGCAGTCTAGGTCCCTATGTCACCAACTTCCTCTTGACAACAGCGAGGAAACGACAGTCGCATTAGTGATTCGTTGATACAATCAGTAGGGGGGTAGGTCATAAATCACGTCCCGGGGTGATGGCTGTTAGTGTCCCACGATAATTAGTGTCGCTATTGACGAGTACGCACTGCACCTGGGAAATAATTGATGAGTTAGCAGCAACGGAAGTCTGAGATGTTGCTCGTAAGGTGCAACTGTCTTGGTGGGCGGAACGTTATTAAGTAGTTATAGTTGATAGACAGATCTAAATCTATTAATAAGGTCTGCTGACGATTTCGTGAAATAATGAATCGATGAACTAATGCTCTTTGAGACTTTTTCATATACAAAACGAAGGTAAAAAATCGTTTTTAAATAGAGCAGTATCCAGTCCTTGAGACTGCTCAAAGTTCTGTGTGTGTGTGTGTGTGTGTGTGTGTGTGTGTGTGTGTGTGTGTGTGTGTGTGTGTGTGTATGTGTGTGTGTGTATGTGTGTGTGTGTGTGTGTGTGTGTGTGTGTGTGTGTGTGTGTGTGTGTGTGTGTGTGTGTGTGTGTGTATATATGTGTGTGTGTATGTGTGTGTGTGTGTGTGTGTGTGTGTGTGTGTGTGTGTGTGTGTGTGTGTGTGTGTGTGTGTGTGTGTGTGTGTGTGTGTGTGTGTGTGTGTGTGTGTGTGTGTGTGTGTGTGTGTGTGTGTGTGTGTGTGTGTGTAGTATATATATATATCAATTAACAATTGTGCAAGTCTCTTGGTATTGATCCAAAAGATATTTCTTCAGATATAAAGAGAAACCGTGAAGACTATGAGTATTTACTTTTTCCGTAATTCTAGGTGGCATGTTTCTGTGTAGAGTTGGCAGGTAGTATCTTATACACTTTCTGGCTCGGGAGGTACTTAATATACCAAGAGTTCGTGATATTTTGATGGCAATTTTATCAATGTGAGCTTCCAACCTAATGTTTCATGGATAGTTGTGCATACGAAGTTAAATTCTTGAACTCGATCAATGTGTTGGTCATCTATTTTTAACGGTAATTCGATACCCGCGGTAATGCCTTGTGGAAAATGAAACAACATATATTTCGTCTTGCTAGCATTAAAAAACAGTCTGTTTACTGATAACCATTCACTTAGTTTTTATAATTCCTTATTTATGTTGATGCTTAAGGTAATGTTACACATATGAAGTAGATTGGAAGGAACAGAATGGACCAATTAGGCTAGTGTCATCGACGTATAATATCGCAATTCTGTCATTTCCAGTGTAGCCATCTCCGTAGAATGTGCTTTTCTAAAACCGTACTGACTTATAAATAATATTCAATTTGTAGTTAAATACTCATAATTATAGTTGGTTGTACACAATTCTTTCGAAAACTTTGGAGACAGACGGCAGCAACGAGATTGGTCTGTAATTATCTAGCATCGTTTTATCATTTTTCTTATACAGAGGAATAATTTAAAAAAAAATCAGTTTGTGTGTGAACCTTCCTGTGGTGAGCGACTGGTTAATTATGAGAGACAAAGGCTTGGCAATTAGCGGGCTGATTGTTTTTAGCAAATGTTTTGAGATTGAGTCACGTCCTGCACAATTTGTTGGGTCAAATTCCTTTACAACTGACAATATATGTTTTTCTGTAACATGTTTGAATATAAAAGTGAACGGAGATTTGTTCTTTATGTAGTTAATATATACCCTATGTTGTCTATTAAAGGAATATCTCGATTGATGTGCGATGCTCTAATGACTATGACACCGCGCTCCACACATTCAATGGCGCAGCAGTCGCAGTGACTTTAGCGGTGTGTTTTAGTTTATTCCAGTATAGCCTGCTGCACACTGCATGCTAGCATGTAAACCTAATGGGCGATGTAGTTTGAGCTCCCCTTTGCCACGCCCCCCCCCCCCTTCGAGATCCCGTAGATACGATGATAATGAGCAATTGTGCCGTGTTCTGACGAGGCCCCAGGATATAAATGCAATAAAACTACTGGGCTAAACATGTTCGCAGCGCTGGAGAAAAAAATCGAAATCAGATATCAATACTGCATTACACTGCCTAGACGACAACACAACGGCACGCGAAATATCTATGCAAACATGTGTCTCTCGATAATGTTGCGATAGCATTATGCGCTCTCAGACACAAGCGTTCCTAACCTCAACAACTCCGTCTAAGGACACCCATCCCCTCTATGCATAATTCGTGAATGAATGAATGATTAGTTTATTCAAACATTGGCAACATAATACAAGAAGAAAGAAAAGACAACCGTGTATATATACACATATATAACCATATACACATCTACACTGTATATATTTGAGGCGATATAATTAGATATAATCTACAACATACCATTATAGACCCACACAAGTGTGAATGCAATGTTTGAAGGGGGTAAACACGAAGTCAATGACTTTGATGTAAGTCACATTCAACCTAATAAAACCGTTAGTCTCAATTTAGTTACCGGAAATGACCCCGGTTCCACGTTTTATAATGAAATAAATTAAGCTTTATTGTTAAAATTGAGACTCTACTGACCTTGTAAATGTAATTTAGTTTTTGACTTACGCCTTAGCCTTAGCTCTGGGCTTAACATTCTTTACTATTTATTATCAATATGATATATATAATTATATGTTTTTGCTCTATTGATTTCTACTGAATATGATAATAGTCTGACATAATTATGTCACCATTATTCACAATGTGTGTTTTCTGCCTGTCCTGCTCTGTTGCCGTAAGAGATTTTTTGCTTTTTGCAAACCATTGACTTCTAATCATTTTAATGTGCTTTTTCCTAATCACGCTAGAATACATCATTATATTTCAATTTTGCATAGTTGCCATGTCTTCTTGTTTGTTATAATATAAATTTACTACCAATCTCCCGCTCTATACCGACATTGAAATTAGCAATAATTATATTACTAGCAGGATATGTAAGTCTGCATCTTGGGCCAGCTGTTAGACGAAACACTCAGATGGCCACTACAAACGTTCGATCTGTTCGAGATAAGACAGCCTCACTTTATGATGTATTAATTTCAAAGAAAATAGACATCCTTGCTGTAACTGAGACCTGGCTCAGACCACATGATACACCTGCATGCATTGCTGACGTTTCCCCTTCTGGTTATACCTTTCATCATCGACCACGTTTAATCGGACTTGGTGGTGGTTTTGGCTTTTTAGTATTACAACAGTCCAAAGTTAAATTACAATCCAACCCTGACTACTCCAGTTTTGGGTCCATCTGTGCTGACATTTCAGAATCTTCTTTCTCCGCATACTTTGTTTGCATCTATCGCCCTCCGGGACACTCAGCAAATTTCTTTGAAGACTTTCAGGATGGAAAATTTGGCAACCATTCATTCAGAATTTTACATTCTTGGTTATTTTAATCTTAATTTGGATATACCTTCTACAACTACATCTACGTTGGATGATATTCTGGCATCCTTTGATTTGAAACAACATGTTACCTTTTCGACACATATACATGGCCATTGGCTTGACCTCTTGATAACCGGTTCAACTTGTAATAATATCAAAACACCTACTATTTCAGATGGGTTTTCAGACCGCCATACTGTCATTGCTAATGTTAATGTTTCTATAACTCCATTAGAAACACAATGTGTCTTACAGAGCCATTCACGGGATTGACACTACAGCTTTAATGGCTGATATCCTTAAATCTGACCTTATCACAGATCAAAAACATATATCTGACTTATATAACAGGACTGTCAAGTATTCAATGCATTACTTAACAGACATGCACCTATAAAATTCAAATGTGTGTTAGAAAGGCCACCTGCTCCGTGGATGATTTCCAAAATTATACTATCTAAAAGGCGTCGTCGTTATTTAGGGCGTGTATGGCGCAAATCGCGCTCGCTGTTAGACAAGTCGCGCTATTCTAAGCAATGTCACCTCTGTAACAGACACATGGATAAAGCTAAATCAGATTAGTATACTAATATGGTCATAAATAAGTCTGATAACCCGAGTCAGTTATGGAACTGCACCAATAGCATTCTACATAGAAGGCCTGCTCCATCGCTACCTGATCATGTATCAATTACGTTTCTGTGACTCGTTCTCTTGTCACTTTAAGAATACAATTCAAATGTCATACTTTAAGTAAAGTCAATGTGGACTTTCCACAAGTATATGTCAAGTAAGCTATCTACATAATATCATTTGAACCTGAAGTTAGGCAAATAATTATTTCCTTCCCAAATAAGTTGTGTGCACTTGATCCATTTCCAACAATACTGCTAAAACATTTCTCGATACATTAATTGGACAACAAATATTATAAATGCATAACATTGTTCTGGCTGTTTTCCTGATGATTTCAAATACGTCCATGTCAATGCCCTTCTTAGACGTCATCTCTGCCTAAACAAGACCTAAACAGTTATAGACCTATTTCACACCTCAGCTTTATTTCCAAAATACTAGAACAGGTTGTAGCAAGTCGTTTAAGTTCTCACATCAGCACAGATGTCTTAACTAATGTTTGACAATCAGCATATAGACAGTTTCATTCAACAGAGACTGCACTCTTAAAGGTTCATAATGACATTAACTTGAACATCAATAATGATAAAGTGACTGCTCTTACCTTAATAGATATCTCTGCCGCATTTGACACGATTGATCACAGCATTCTCATTGAACGCCTATTAAATTGGTACGGCATGTCTGGTACAGCTCTAAGCTGCTTTTCTTCATACCTAACTGACAGATACCAAACTATAACGATTGGGAACTGCTTTTCGGCTGCATTGCCAATTTTATTTGGTGTCCTCCAGGGTTCTGTTCTTGGGCCTTTGTTTTTTACTCTTTACACCATGCAACTAAGCTCTGTTATACAATTATATAACTTGGATCATCATCTGTATGCTGATGAAACTCAAATCTACATTTCGTTGGCTACCCCGGATACAAATCGCTCCCTTAACAAGATTTAACAAGATTGCCACCCAGAGAATTAACTCTAGGTAGCAGGTGGACAAGGAAGCCCTTGGCTTATCGAGAGTCCGACCTTTTTATCTATGTGTATCCCGCCCGTCTGAGGTATGTGTCGATTTTATTTTTAAACATATTCACGCTACTAGCACCCGCACAATCAGCAGGTAATCTGTTCCATTCATTTACAGTCCTTTGTGAAAATGAAAACTTTCTTATATCCAATCTACTCTGCTCCTTTGCTAATGCAAGATCATGTCCTCTAGTCCTTCTATCTTTCTTAACTGAGAAAAACATATTTCTATCAATATTTTCATAACCCTTCAATATTTTAAACACTTCTATTTGATCTCCTTTCAATCTCCTGGTCTCTAGTGTTGTTAAACCGCATTTATTTAGGCGTATTTCATAACTAAGATCCCTCAGATTTGGTATCATTTTAGTTGCTCTCCTCTGCACTCTTTCTAGCATATCTATGTCCTTCCTGCGATATGGCCTCCACGCTTGAATACAATATTCTAAATGAGGCCTAACTATTGTTTTGTACAGCGGTATTATTAGCTCTTTTTCCTTATACGTTATGTTTCGCCTAATTAATCCAAGGATTTGATTTCCCTTTGAAGCTGCAATTCCGCACTGCTCTGAAATCTTCATATCAGCACTAACGGTTAACCCTAAGTCCTTTTCTTTTACAGTAGTACTTAGTACAGTACCCCCCATTGTATATTCTACCTCTTCGTTCCCATGTCCTATGTGGAGGCATTTACATTTCCCAAAATTGAACATCATTTGCCACTTTTCAGACCATTTGATCAACCTGTCAAGATCATCTTGTAAATGCTGTCTATCTCCATCACTTTTAATCCTTCTAAACACTTCTGTATCATCCGCAAATTTCAACACCTTGCTTGTTATTTCATCATCCAAATCGTTGATGTATATTAAGAATAATATAGGACCTAATACTGATCCCTGTGGTACCCCACTCAATACCGATTTCCAGTTTGAAGCCTCCGCAACAACTACTACACGTTGTCTTCTGTCAATCAGCCATTGTTCTATCCAGTTTATTATACCATTTCCTATGCCATGGGCCTTTAGTTTAAGCAGTAATCTTTGATGTGGTACTTTGTCAAAAGCTTTTTGAAAATCTAAGTAGACGATATCTACTGGTGATCCCTCATCTACCCACTTAGTGATGTCTTCCAAAAAACGTAACATATTTGTTAAGCATGACCTCGCTTTAAAAAAACCACGTTGAGATGGGTTTATCAAGTTTTGTTTAACAAGAAAATCCACCATGTGATCTTTAATTAGTCTTTCTAATAATTTACAAATCACTGATGTTAAACTCACTGGTCTATAGTTCTCTGACTGTTTTGAATAACGGTATAATGTTTGCTTCTTTCCATTCTAAAGGAACCACTCCCTCTTCTAATGACAAGTTGAAAACTGTTGCAAGTGGTATGCTAATTTGTTCTACAATTTCCAATAGTAGTTTGGGTGGAATACCATCCACTCCAGGTAATTTATTATCCTTCATAGCCCTTATTTTCTTAGCTACCATTTCCGGGGTTACAATTAATTGTCCTAAATAGTCTGAATCTGCCCCCTTGAACTTAGCCTCTGGTATTGGCAGTGAACTAATATCTTCCCTGGTAAACACTGAACTAAAGTACTCATTCAGGTCTTCTGCCATTATGAATCCCTCTGATATTATATTTCCAGCACTATCTTCTAGAGGACCGACCTTATCTTGAACTTTCTGTTTGCTTCGAACATACGCATAAAAACTCTTGCGGTCATGTTTTATATTACTAGCTAATTGTTGTTCATAGCTTCTCTTTGAATTTCTAATTTCAGCTGTAGCTTGGTTAAGTGCTTCTTTATAACTGTTGTAGTCTTCATCATTTTCAGTACATCTATATGACTTCCACATCATTTGTTTATACTAAATTTTTCTAATGGCTTTTTTCGATAAGTGTTTCTTTTTGGACCGTTTTCCTTGTTTTTTGAAGGGTAAAAATGTATCGATTATGCACTTAATTTCACTCTTTAATATATTCCAGCATTCTGTTGCCGTCTTATTTTTCAGTGTCTTATTCCAGTCTATCTTTGCTAAATATTTCCTCATGTCCTTATACCTTCCTTTGTGGAAATTTCTCCTATACTGCTTTTTGCTATTCCTTTCTGATTTTACTTTGATGGTAAAATGTATCTGGTTGTGATCGCTACTCCCCAGTGGCTCACATATCTTGACATTGTCAAGTAATTCATTCTGTGAAGACAAAACTATGTCTAACACATTCTCACCCCTGGTTGGTTCTAGCACATGTTGAGAAAGGAATGTATCTTGAACTAAAACTAAAAACTTGTGGTCCTCTCTCTCACCATACTCTGTAGAGATTTCCATTGTATATGCCCATGGTTAAAATCCCCCATAATAATACAGTCCCGTTTGCTTACTTCCCTTATAGCGTTTTGTATTTTTTCATTCTCTTCTATGCTTATGTTTGGACTTCGATAAACTAACCCAACTGTTAACGTTGAGTTTCCTGTAACTACGTTACACCAACCAGCTTCTTCGCAATCTGCTTCTCTTTCTAATTTTATTTCATAAGCCTGAATAGATTCTTTAATATATAAAATAACTCCACCTCCCTTTCTTCCTATTCTATCTTTTCTAAACATTACATATCCTGTCAGTCCCAATTCAGCATCTGATATATCGGTGGTGGTCCAGGATTCGGTTATACCTATTATATGAGGGTCAATATCTTCTACCATAATGTTTAGTTCATTTCTTTTGTTTACTATACTCCTTGCATTTAAACAAACACATTTATATCCAGCTTCAGAAGAGTTTTCCAGACTGTTATTTGTTGATTTATTTGTGCTGTCTTTATCTATGCCTCCATTTTCAGGCTTTTCTGTGAGTCCCCCCTGCGAATCTAGTTTAAATAGATGCAACCTGTCCCACTGTCAACAGATTGCAGCAGATTCTCTGAGAAAACTGCTGCCCCCTTTCCACTAAGATGGAGGCCATCTCTCATGTACATATCTTCCCTCCCAACAAAGTATCCCCATAAATCTGTGAATCCCACCCCCTCTTCTTCACACATCTGCTCAGCTAGTGCATTGATCGCCATCCTCTTGCAGTTTCTATACGTTGCCCCCCTTCCTCCCATTACTGGCAAAATTCCTGACAAAATAACCTGTTCGACTCTCGTCTTCTTTAGCTTCCTCACTTAACCAACTTTGAGATTGCCACCAAGATATCTTCCACTGGATGAATGACATCAATTTGAAATTAAATGCAAATAACACTGAATTGATCATTATTGGTACTCCAATGCAGCGTAGTAAACTTGATGTTTTTCCCTACACGTATTTTGAATCAGCATATCACGCCAGCAACCTCGGAGCGGAATCTAGGAGTGATCTTTGATAGTAGCTTCAATTTCCGACAACACATATGTCAAATGTTTCGCTGCTATTTTTTCGTTTTCGCCGAATTCGCCGGTATATGCCATTTTCTGTTGCTAAAACTAATGCAACAGCGCTTGTTAGCAGCAGACTTGACTATTGCAATTCCCTCCTTTATAATATCGCTAGCAAGGATATTTCAAAACGTCAATGTGTCAAAAATATTTCACCAAGGGTAGTTACAAGATTTCCTCGTTTTTCTCGCTCTGTACCACTTTTGAAGTCTTTGCATTGGCTTCCTGTACGATATCATATAATATTTAAGATCTGTACCATTATATACGGGGCACTGTCCAGTAAGCAACCATCTTATTTGCATTCACTGCTTACTCCTGTAATAAAACCTATCCAGCTTCGATCATCTAGTTCTGACCTACTTTTTGTTCCTAGAGTTAACACTAACATTGAAACAAGGGCTTTTTCTGTTGCTGCAACAACTCTTTGGAATATGCCCCCCATTAGTGTTAGATCAGTTGAACATATTAACAAATTCCGTCGTCATTTATAAACTTATCTTTACAACCTTGCTAATCCACCATAGTTCCCTAGCGCCTTGACTCTATCTGTTGATAACTGGAATACTGCTTATGGATTTTGAGATTGACCAATCATTTTGTCTTAGTGCGCCTCTGAATTTGTTTCCGAGGATTTAGGCGCAATAGACGTTATCTTATTATTATTCGAGTACTTAGGAAGTACTATCATTGTGACATGAGGCGCCACTTGAAGGTATATAATTAACCTGACACAGGCATGTCAGATTTTTTAAAATTGGAACGCATTGCGGGGGTCGAGTGTGTAGAACAATTCCAGGTGGTCCCGGTTTAACAAGATTTTACAAGATTGCCACCCAGAGAATCAACTCCAGATGGCAGGTAGACAAGGAAGCCTTTTGGTGGCGTATCGAGAGTCCAGGAACCATATTTTAAATTGGCGATCAGCAGCAACACAAGGATGGAACCTGCAAATTCCCGTCGGTCGATTGAGCACCATTTGTCTAAGGAAATCTGTGGGATAAATAGTCTTACAACTGTCAAAAGAATTTATTTTAGCGCTGACACATAATGTAATAGTGATTCTGTAGTCATTGTGTTTCCCAAACGATATCCTGTTGTCGTGCATGTTTGAGGAACGAGGGGCGCCACGTCAGAACAGGGATCCTTCCATCATTAACTCATGCATAATTGCTAGTAGCTAAAATTATAGATGTAAGCCTGTCCGTAGCAGAACTTTTCCGTCGTTATAAACTAATTTTATTCTGGGTGCAAACGTCTTCGAACATGGTGCCGTGTCCAAAGCCGCTGTTCTATTTGTAGCCGTGCACGCAACGCAAGTAAAACAATGATCGACAGGTTCTATCAAGCAGAGGGCACTCGCCGTCGATTTAAATAACGGTGCGGTCCCGAGCGACATAGCTCTCTCTATACATTTATTAGCTCTGCATCAGCGTTTCGAAAGGCGATCTGCTAGTGGGTATTGAAACGAACGTAACCAGCAGCGTCCCCTGGATGACTGGGCGATACATCAGTAGCACAAATAATCGGACAAGGCAGCAGGACGCGTACAGTTATTTCGACTACTCTGACAGCCATGTTGATCGCTAATGTATCATTTCATATATATATATATATATATATCGCACTCTTAACGAATTTAACAAATTCAAAGTTGTAGCGTGTGTCGTGTATTGCTGCAATCAAGTGCCATACGGGCACATGCTGAATAGATGCGGGAATCTAAAAGTTAATTAGTATTTTAATAACTAGTTTGCGCCTATATGCTCGGGCACAGTTGATAATGCCAAAGGTTACCCCGAACCCGCGTACTTTTGGGGTACGCGAAATGTTATTAAACCGTCGCGTGTCAGTTTTTGAAAGGTCACCTGCACACGGTGACCCACATCATAATGTCAACAAAAGTAATTAGTTGCGTCGTAACAACAGGTGCGCGATGATGACCAAACCACTGCGTTCTCAAGTAATGCTACACTTTATGGACTTTGCGAAGTTATGCAACCATTGATTTGTTTCTATACACGTATCTGTAATACCATTACACAGGTGTTCCTTGGGTAAGGAATACCATCGCATAGCAAACAAAGAGAACGTTTTGAAGGAATGCTGCGTGCTGCTTTTGGAACCTGCAGGGCCCGGTTTCATGAAGCATGCTTAAAGTTACGCGACTACTTAGCGTCACGTGTTCGCTTATATTAAAAAATAACGTCATTTACTAAGACAATCATCTTAGCATTAAGAACGTTCTTAGCCGCTTTATGAAACCGGCCCCACTGACTTCTACAACCCTCCGTTGAATAACAGGAGGGCAAACAATGGGCCACAGCCGCGCGCCTGCAAAAGTTGTACCACAACACTAGAATTGGCGACAAGGAAGTGTTTTTTAGAAAGCAATGCAGTGTCTACATAAATATATGTCAAGTTAATTGATGGTGTAGCGAAACATGTTTAACAAAAGCGTCTAACTGTGCAAGTAGATATGGGCAGTTTTTATCAGAAACAAAAACACTCAACATCTAATAATACTTCATCAGTCAGTTGCGAAACTCCTGTGTTCTCAATCACATTTGTTGCCGCTCGTGTGGTGGCGTAGGTGGCCTTCTGGCCTGGGTCAAAGACGGTGTGCGTGACAAGTTTACACAAATACCAATGCTTGCTTTGAAGTGGCACTTGTTTAGTAAAACACACCGGAGTTGAGAACCAACCAACAATGGCTCGACAACACCTGCATGACATTTAACACCAACAGAGCAGTTCTGCAGCAGCTGCACCAACAACAGCAGTAGCTCAACAGCAACAGCGACAACAGCAACAATAACAACAACAACAATAGCAACATCAGCACCAGCAGATGCTGAAACAATAAATAATAGTAACAATAACAATAGCAATAATAATAAAAATAAAATAATAATAATAATGTAACAATAATAATAAAAATAAAATAATAATAATAATGAAAAATAATAATAAAAATAAAATAATAATAATAATGTAACAATAATAATAAAAATAAAATAATAATAATAATGTAACAATAATAATAAAAGTAACAATTACTATAGCATCAGCAACAACAACGTATTAGCATTTAACAGCAACAGATTAACGGCCCTAGTAACTCAACAACACCACAGTACTTCAACAGTTCTGGTAGTTCATCAACACCAGTAATTTACCGACACCATGCATAGCTCACAACCTCACCAGCCCAA
Source organism: Escarpia spicata (assembly GCA_963995525.1). Lineage (NCBI taxonomy): Eukaryota > Metazoa > Annelida > Polychaeta > Sabellida > Siboglinidae > Escarpia > Escarpia spicata. The sequence goes on from OZ023205.1 coordinate 52,702,753, forward strand.
CAAGCCAGCAGCTTAAATCACACACATACGAAATTAACAACGTATTTTTGCTAGCTGACGAAGTCCCTTTTCAGCATAGCGTAGGCATCGGTGTTTGATGCATCGTTTATATAAAAGGCAGAATCGGTCAAGAATCAAGAAGTTCAATGTTGCAGAATGTGACGTCACAGCAGGAACATTACAGCGGTGTTCGGTCCTACTCTCTCTGAACACATGACTCGACATTAGAGCCGATAGAAGTACATTTATGTTGTACTTGAGTAAAAGTAAAAGTAACTAGGAAAAAGCTACTCAAGTAAAAGTACTTTAAAAAAATGTACTTGAAGTACAAATAAAAAGTAAACAACTGTACTTGAAATAAACACAAAAGTACGTTTTCTAAGTAAATGGCTTGTACTTTCGTTTTGAAACTTGTACACCACCTGGTAATCATGTCGGCTAATGGTATCGAATAAGCAAATCAGAAAATAATACCACTTGTAGTTCCAGCTGATATATATGCATAGATCTGTGCGGGGGGCAAACAGGTTAAAAGTTCCAAAATGTTAACACATAAATTATGGATACTACATTACTTTCAGAAAAGTACACCTTAATTGTACTTCGTTACAAGTAAAACGAAGTACAGGTACTTCTTTACATCCCGGTTCTGCTCGACATCCAATGTTATCCCTCAACAGGCGTGTTCATGTAGCTGCGCTATGCCTACTCACAAACCGGGATGTTCGCGGTCACGGTGTTCGCATACACGCCCCTCGATTAGTCTCGATTGGCGGTCTCGTTTATTTTTTATTTGTAGATCAACAGAAACATGCCATTCTATGACACCAAACGTTGAGTGGGCGACTGCATATTCACTGTGGAATTTCTTATTTCTGCTCTGCATTCTTGTTGTTAATTAGTTCATTTAAACTTAGATAGATTCGATGTAAGCGACAATCATATAAATATGCGTTTCCTAAATGTCCGCGTTGTATATATCAGGTGGCCTACACAATAACGCAGGTGACATATAATTTACCGCAGGTGACATCATCTTTACCAAATATGTATTATGTCTCGATATAACAAGCATCTTGCTGTTTGTATGTACGTTGGAGTTTATGTTTGACATTAAGTGGAAAGACAACACAAGAGAGTCACTTTTGTTAATACTAAACCATATCCTCTTCACTGCTGAGAAATCTTTGTCAAATGACATTATAATTGTATACATGTATACGTATAATTGCTGTGTGTACTTTTTGTTTCATAATGTATTTTTATAATATATATTACTACTATTTTTCTGTAATGAAACCATAATTGTTATTGACGAACAAGAGGACATAACCAAATTAAAACAAAATAAACGTGGCAGCAAAGTGTTAGAATTCCTTTTACATGTCACAACCGCTTACCAGGGCTATGTATGTCGTTTCCGTACGAGCATAAGTGTAATTGATTATGCCCTTTATATAAGTTTCATGGATAGCTCCTCCCCTTACAGGATATACAAACACCGCTAATATAAGGCAAACGTCACAACACTAACAGACCAGTGAGTGTCGTCCCGCCATGACTGCCATCAGATAGGCGTCTATCAATGAACGCCCCGTGCACATCGTGCCTCGGGGCGGTGCTCAGTGACCCTGTCGTACAGTCTCGCGGCGTCGCCTTATTATATAATACTGGCCTACACGTACACATGGAGCAGCAAACCGATGACCACTCTTATCAAAATTATTCCATTTTTATTTTACATTCATAAGTGTGCCCCCTCCTAAAATGTGTCCACATCAAACAGAAAATAACAAATAACTCTAAATAAGTAATTTTTTGTTTATATATCAACAATTTGTAGGCCAGTGGTCAAAGGAAGCCAATTAACATGGAAAGAGGAGAAATACGTTGTTAGTAGAACACTCAAAATAACAGTATATATATGTATGTCTTTCTCTGCCTGCCTGCCTGCCTGCCTGCCTGCCTGCCTGCCTGCCTGCCTGCCTGCCTGCCTGCCTGCCTGCCTGCCTGCCTGCCTGCCTGCCTGCCTGCCTGCCTGGCAGTATGTTTGCATGTCGTTCTTTTTCGTGTGTTTACTGGGGATTTATCATTATTTGTTTGTCCTTTGTTGATTGTAATGTAGATGTGATCTTCTGACTATTCCCATTACAATTCGGTAACAAGACAAACACCAAAACGTACATTTCAAGTGAAACTATTTTGTACACTAAGTGAAATGGCCTGACTCATGTTTGGCATTAGTGCAGATGGAAACAAAACCAATACTAGTCTGTATAAATCATAATTTAGCACCTTTAGTGTCCACAGACCTGGAATTTTGTGCGTGGTTTGACTGACTAAGCCAATGCGAGGTCGTAAATATAGACTATGTTGGCTTGTTGTTTAAAAAATTAAGCTGATTACCTTTTCATTTCGACTGAACTAGATTTGAGTGAGCTAATTAGTCAGTCGCGTAATTTAACCGTGAATTGTAGGTTAATGTAATATCTCTCTCTCTCTCTCTGTTTGTCCGCCCGCGTCCGTCTGTCTGTCTGTCTGTCTGTCTGTCTGTCTGTCAGTATGTCTGTCTGTCTGTCTGTCATCTGTCAGTATGTCTGTCCGTCTTCTGTATGTCTGTCTGTCTGTATGTCTGCCTTCTGTCTGTCTGTCTGTCAGTATGTATGTATGTCTGTTTGCTGTCTGTATGTCTGTCTGTCTGTCTGTCTTCTGTCAGTCTGTTTGTCTGTCTGTCTCCGTGTCTGTCTGTCTATCTTCTGTCTGTCTGTCTGTCTGTCTGTATGTCTGTCTGTTTGTCTCCTATCTGTATGTTTGTCTGTCTGTCTGTCTGTCTGTATATGTGCATCAATGCATGCATATACACGTTATACATGTTCATATGTGTCGATGTTTTCTTGAATTTGCTATTATATATCTTTATGTACAACTCTGTCCGCTCGTCTCATTTTATGAACTGTGTGTTGGCGTTATGTACCCATCGTAACAACATGCATATTAACACATTCCTCAGCATCTGTTCCTACACATCCTCCGACCTTGAGTCATTCACATGCGATGACATGTGCCTTTCGTATTCGTTCAAACCACAACGCACTTCCACCAATGCGTGGCGACGTGCGTGGCGTATTACGTTCTTCTGTACTTTGCAAACTTATGAGATCGCCCCTAAAACTTAAGAGATCGCCCCTAAAACTCATGAGACCGTCCCTAAAACTTATGAGTCCGCCCCTAAAACTTACGAGTCTGCCCCTAAAACTAGTCTTGCACATGTTTGCGACACGTGATTCTGTCACCTGATTATTTGCGTCATCGTTAGATGGATACACAACACAAACATACACTTTGGAACGAATCCTTAAATTACTTATGGCATGTGACCCGAATTGAATCTCTCCGAAGCAGTGATCCGGCCCCTGGCACCTTCCATATTGATTCCAGTGTATCGTTGCTGTTTGTTCAAGAAACGTGCACTGCATGTGATGTACTGAAGCCTTGAATTCGACAGTATGCGCGTGACACGTGACAACCAGTATAAAAGCGATCCCGTGTGTATACAGCAGAGTGTCTAGGTTCAACCTAAACGTGGATCGTCGGGCAGCTAATAGTTCGTATGATAACAGGCTGTTACGCTGGTTAATGAAGAGGTAGGCATCTCGCTCCGGTCTCGTGTATTGATGAACAGTTTAACAAGATTGAACAAGATTGCCATCCAGAACTATAACCAAATGACAAATATCGACCTTTGTGTATCCCCGGCCGACTGCAGTAGTAGTATTTATTTTTATTTATTCCAACTTTCTGTTTATACACTTTTGACGTAGTCCCCGCACGGCTGGAATTAGGGCTAATGGCAGTTTTAACGGTAGCGAAACCAACAGCACTCTTTTGAAAGAGCCCTGAAGTCGTGTTTGTTAATTAAACCAGAGACGTGGCGATAAGGAAGCAGCGGTCAAGGCGATCGAGAAACCGCATCAATGCGTACAACGTGTACAGCGAGTCAGTTGTAAACTAGATGGCACTCGGTGGCAATATGTGTGAAACCTATATGAAGGCGGGATCTTATGTGTCCCGTCTGTACCACGTAATAACGCTGCCTGCAGAACGAGGTCGACGGAAGTAGACAGCATCCTCGTGGTAGCCGGGCCAGGGAGGATGTGGTACGCGCGTCCATCGGTCATATGAGCTCATGGTACAGTTAGACTTCCCGTTTCGTTACAAAACGAAAAAAGTGCAGTATATTTTTGAGAAATGATTTTTTTTATTTACCTGCTCTGATATAAGTGCATTTGAGTAGTCAGATTTCCAAGTGTGATTGTAGAAGGTTTTGACTGTAAAATGGTGGATTTCTAGATGATTTGATTAAGCGGAACGATATTTTGCAGCAATTTGCCTGTTTTATCCTTTGGCGGAGTATTGCTTGCCGGCATTCGTAAATATTGACGGGTGTTACACATACAGGAATTTTACGAGAGCTAGAAATATTAGATTTTGACTAAACTCGACCAGCATGTCAATGAGATGATAATAATAGCACGTGAGAAGTTAAAGAAATTGTGAAGGTCACGTTTTCATATAATCAGACAAAACTTTAACATGGTCGCCAATGGGAAAACGAACTGTATATTGAGCCCAGTCATGCCATGGAGGTGATGAGGTCGGAGGATAGTAACAACGAGCGGCAGGTCTAACGATGCAGCATCCTAGCGAGGCAGCAAATATTTCTGGTAAGCCGCACGACCAACGCCGCTAAGCTAGCAGCACCTTACCAACCACCGACGTCATCCGTGTTGCGATGTTTCCTAAGGCAATTAGGCCTGACATCTCGGCGTTGACAGCAGTCCGGAAACAAATTGGAGCCTAATGCATTTTGCGTCGATCTCCACTGAATTTCGCCATTGTATCGTAGAGTTCGGCTGACAAGATCCCTTTGATAGAGCTCAGCCCGAGAGCGTCAATTATCGAGTAAGATGAGCTAGGACAAATGGCGTATAATTTAGTGACAACACACCGCTCGAGTGATGATAAACAAATAAATGTTGATGGGATGCATCCTGACGAGGACGATGTTCGTGTGCCGACCGTAGCTGCACAGCGGCTGCACGAAGACGAGCTCGTGGTTTGATGGCGGAGGAGAAAGCGGCGCGATATCGAACTGATGACGGGCTTGGAAATGTTGATGTAGCATTGTAGATGGTGAACTTCAACATCGATCATAACTTTGTCGTTGTTGTCATACGTGTGGTAGTTGTTGTGGTTGTTGCTGTGTTTGTTGCTGTTGTTGTCGTCTTCTTTGTTGTCACATTGTTGTAGTTGCTCTTATTGTTGCTGTTGTAATAGTCTCAAGTCGGCATCATCGTCGTTTTGAGATCGTTGCGTTGTTGTCGTTGTTGTTGTTGTCGTCGTCGTTGTTGTTGTTGTTGTTGTCGTTGTTGTTGTTGTCGTTGTTGTTGTTGTTGTTGTTGTTGTTGTTGTTGTTGTTGTTGTTGTTGTTGTTGTTGTTGTTGTTGTTGTTGTTGTTGTTGTTGTTGTTGTTGTTGTTGTTGTTGTTGTTATCGTAGTCGTAATCATGTCTCTTGTTTTTGCTAGCAGTGATCCTCTTTCATGCCGTTTACACCGTCGTAGATCTAGTTAACAAAGTTGTTGTTCTTGTGGTTGTTGTCGCCGCACTTTTGGTTTGTCGTTATCCTTGGTGTATCTTTATTAAACACCAGCCGCAGCATAACAGGATATGATAAGTTATTGTATCAAACAGACTCTTTGATAAGTATCACGCGGTCAACCAGGCTGTGTGATATCAGCGGATCAGGACAAGTATATTCCGCATAGGTTGATATAACGTAAACAACAACAACATTATGTAACGGCACGTATTTCAGAAATAAATAACTGTCAATGGAAATACGCACGTAATTACGCACGTATCTATGTACGTATGTACGTATGTACACATGTGTACACTGCAGTATGCATGTACGCACGTACGCATCTATGCACCTATAAACGTACGTTAATTGGTACGTAGGTACAAACGTACGGCCGTACGCAGTTACGCACGTACGCAAGTACGTATGTACGTATAATACGTACGTACACGTATGTTTGTACGCATGATTGTGTGTACAATAGACGGATGGATGGACGGGCGCCAAGATATTTAGATAGAGTGTAACATAACCTGTTGTGAGTCGATATATTGATATTAACCCATCTTTCCAAGTCCCTCTTGCATGAAAACATCGCCTGTGCCACCGCGCACAATTCGGTGCCAATCAATGACCTGTCCCGCGCCGAACTGTTTTGAGGCCGAATAAGAACCGACTATTTGCCTCCTATAAAGTTGTTGTTGTTTGGCGCAAGTAACGTAAATACACCCAAACTCGATCCGACAGAATGCTGTTAGGCATAGAGAAGTTAACGAGACTCGGGAATCCTACGCAATTAAGGGATCGGGTTTGGTTATCGGTTTCATCGGGATCGCTCTGGCTGATTTCGGGGTGATTTCCGGCTGGTAGATTTTTTCAATGACTCTCGCATTCATTGCATGCTAATGAAATGCATGTGGTCTATTTTGTGCCGAGAACTCTTGAAGAAAGAGTTTTGTGTAGATATAGTGCATTTCTTATTTTGAGACATGGTCAAAATAGCTAGATGAAAATGATTTGGACAAGATGGAGAACACCTTAGTGGCGTGTAATGCTAGTGGGTGTCACGAAGTTTCAACGTATTTTGATGATCACATTGATCTTACGATCGTGCAAAACATCACCAATGAACATTAACCGTGGCCTCTGCACTGACGCACTGCTTATAGGCCGGCGTATTTTTTACGTTCATCCACGGAGAGAAATCAATACGAAACAGGTGGCGACTTCGGCGCGTCTCCTTTCGTCAACGGCCTGTGCTGTAGACCCAGTCGCCGGCGTTGCCACGGCGTCTTGCGATGAATAATGGAACAGCAGTTTCATTCAACTGGCGACATTCGGGAGCCATGGAAACGAGCTATGAGAAGGTCATTACTTATTTTTCATTGGCGACAACGATGACGTGTTTCAGTGCCCTGTGTAAGTTCCTATATGTAATTTTAAATGTTGCTTTGTTAATTTCTAGTTCTGTTGGCAGCTGTTATTTTGGAAAGCATACTAATTATTTTTGTTACACCAACCCGAGAGTGAAACATCTATAGGGGTGTACATTGTGCAAAAAATAACAACACAGTGTATTCACTCGTTAGAAATGGTGTCGCCATTAACACGTGCGTATACCTCTAGACATAATTTTATTATGTGCTAATCAAAATCGTCGTGGTTCTCAGATACGAACGCCTTAGCTCATTCCTTAATGTAACATCAGCTCACGTTAAGAAAAATTCAAGAAAACACGGTACTGTCTAAAAGGTTGCAGCACATTATGTTGTCTACTACTAATCAAGGTACAAGTGTTAGATGTCTACGAATTGACCTAGGGTGGATCGCGGTAAGGTAAAGGTATCTTTTTATATTGTGTACAATTCAGTCCTTACGACTGCTGAAAAAGCTTTACACTTTATCCCCGGGAGATGTGTTCAATCGAACACCATCTCGACTTCTCTGGGAAGAAGTCAGCCACGCCGCAATTAATGCTAGAATACCAGTCGTACACAAATATCCACCAATGTATATAGCCAGTTACTCATTCGTACAGCTGAACGAACTGGAGCATCGTCAAGTGAACGAACTTTCCCAATGCAGCACAGGATTCGAATCCAGGTTCTCTCGATTGAGAGTCCGACGCTCTTACCACTGCGCCACTGGGCTCCATTCCGCGGTCAAAGTCAACGGAAGCTATTTGCGCTCCTCAAATCTCCATCGACCAGATGGATTCTGGCATCGACAAATCCCTCTGTAAACCGGGATCGAAGCCGTCGTTATTCTCACCGGCTGCACTGGATCAAGAGTAATCCGATTATTCTTCCAGTGTGCGATTTGCTGTGCAATCCATACAAGGGAGGTCAGATTAGTAGCGCATCTTCCACTACGGAGAATGCCATGGTGTGTGTGTGTGTGTGTGTGTGTGTGCGCGCGCGCCCGTGGTGTGTGTGCGTGCGTGTGTGTGTGTATGCGTGTGTGTGTATGTGTGTGTGTGTGTGTGTGTGTGTGTGTGTGTGTGTGTGTGTGTGTGTGTGTGTGTGTGTGTGTGTGTGTGTGTGTGTGTGTGTGTGTGTGTGTGTGTGTATGTGTATGTGTCAGTGTGTGTGTGTATGTGTGTGTATGCATGTGTGAGTGTGTGTGCGTGCGTATTTGTGAGTGTATGTGTGTGTGTGTGTGCGTGTGCGTGTGCGTGTGCATGTGCGTGCGTGCGTGTTTGTGCGTGTATTTAGCAAGACTATCATACATTTCTCAAGTTTACATCGTGTGAACAAGGTGCTGTACAATTAGCTAAATGTTAAATGGAATTTAAAACGATTTACATTGGCTAAATAATACAAAGTTTGATATTTGTTATTTAAAATACCAACACACTCTAAATGTTTTTATATCGAACTTCATGCTACACTCTCTATTTCAATGTGCATTGCTTTATTACTAACGATAATTACACAGACTACTAAATTGGTGAAAAACAGTGTAGACCAATTTGTCGGTGTTAAACTACCATACCCAGATCAGGTATTGTTTTTACAATATTCTAGAAAATTATCGTAGTAACAAGTTCTGTGGGGACGTTGTTTTTCAGTCATCCAAAATGATATATGTGGTATTATTAAGTGTCGCGATGTCTGCAGTATTATAGAAAACGCTCGTCCAGTTAACTAATGAAACTCGTTGTACATTCGGCTTAATTCGTTGTTGGGTATTTCAGTAATCGAACACTGTCCTTGAAACACCACAATAACACCCTTGACGTAATCAATACTAGTTGATTACATGTTTTCAAATAATCAACGATAATTACTACCTGCATTATTAAATTGACAAGTACAATCGTAATTGATTGATTGACTACGATTGCTCATTAACACGCTATTGTATCGGTTCATTTCCTACGTAGACTTCGCCGCGATGGTCCTGGTTTACTTATATATCTTTATATTATGCTAACTATAGAAAATGTAAAGGAATATCTAAATTACAAAATAAGATAGTCATCACGATGACAGCGATGATGATGACGATAACAAACAACAACTACATCAAAACATAAAAATAATCATATAACAACACAATAGTAATAATGATGATGACGACGATAATGATGTTGCTGATAATTAAACAAGAGAAATACAGCAACACTACTAAAATAAATATGACAATGGCACTGAAAACAAAACTGACTAACGACAGTAATGATGATGATGATGATGTTGTTGTTGTTGTTGGTGATGATGAGGACTACAATGATTTATTACGATGACGATGTTGCTGCAGCTGCTGCTGCTGCTGCTGTTACTGCTGCTGTTGCTGCTGACACTGCTGCCGCTGCTCCAGCCACTGCTGTCATTGCTGCGGCTGATGACGATCTTGATGTATATAATACGTCAACAAAACAATCGTTCTTTGACCGTTATATACCCCCACCATCCACCACCCCCCTCCTGGACCTACGACCATTCCCGTCCCCGAGCCCCCGACCCAACCCGTCTGGCCGCCGCCAGTGTTTGGCCGCCACTGGAACCACGACTCGGCCCGCCTTATCTTGACCGCGTCGCTTAGAAAATCAGCCGGGTGAAAAGATCGAACGACGCGGAATCGGTCTCGTGAGAAGACGCCGGGCAATCTTTCAAGTGATCTCGCCGTCGCGTCATTCACGTCCGACCATTGTCCGTAGCCAAGTCGGTCTTAGTTCCTTGCTTGGTCAACCTGGGAGTTGTACCTCGCCCTTGCTGTGCTGTGCTGTGCTCGGGTCTCTGTCAGTGTCAGCGTGAGTAGGGCTCCGTCACTGCCGCTGCATTCGGAGGCGGAGGCGGATGCGGTTTGTGCGACGTCGTCTGCAAATGTAAACGCACGACCGCAGTGGAGTCGCAGGCTGAATCACTCGCCGGGTACTCGCAGGCTGCAGCTGTCGTCTGCTTGCTACAACTCGCACAGCAACGCATTTTTTTTACCTAACGGATAACCGACGCGTGAACCCCACGCATCACACAAACGCTACTCAGAGACAGTCAAGTGTTTAGCACGTATTGCGATCGGTGAAACGTTGTGCTCTATTATAAACAACTACCATTTCGGTTTTATTTTCATCGGTAACTATTTGTACCGGCAACGTCACAAATGTCTCGCCAACTTGTTGATTCTTGACGAAAGGAATTGGATGATTAGCAGAGAGGTTTGTCTCGGCAACGAGCACGCGTTTGGTCGTCAACTGCGCCGGCGACTGTCGCTGTGTGCATTCACAGTTACCGACACATTCCGCACAGCTACAATTGCAATTATGCCGCGCGCGGATCGTGTTTAGGCAGCCGAAAACACACTGGAGCTACGCACCGGTCTAGCAGCGCCGTCAGGGAAGACATGAATGGCGTGCAATTGAGAACTCCTCTTCGTCGTCGCCTTTGGCAGGAAAACAGCGCGTTGGATATATAGAGTAGAGTAGAGGACATCGCTGTCGCTTGAAGGTAAGATCTGTGATTCTGACGATAATACTATAGAGAGAAACCACGGTACGGTATGTTCATTGTAGTAGGTAGACTAAGTATAGGACTGATAGGATATGGTTATTTGCAATGTCGCCGGGTACTGTTGCATTGTGACATGTTATAGCTAGTGTGTTATTATCGTCTGAGTAACACGTACAGTTAGGCATTACTACTGTATTTACTAGTCAGTAATGTTGCGCAGTTGCATTTTACCAGGGCAAAACCGTAGTTGACAATGGCATAGTATTTAAATACGCACCAGTGCATATAAAGATGGTGGTTGACAACATATCTTGTTACGTTTTCTTCAACAAATTGTGCGGGGCTAATTGCAACTGGATTAAGTTGTAACAAGTGTAATTTTCATATTGACCCTGGAACAGGCGGAGCCCATAACAATAACACGTTATTTTATGTTCGCAATTATTGTTTTGAATACTGTCAAAGGAATACACAAACATTCGAATATTTGTTATATGGTTTATATCTTACCCCTTTTACAAGTTACAGTGACTCCCGCTGTTTCCTAGGTCATGTGCTATAGTGGAAACTTTCTCAGCTCACACCTCACCCCACTTCTCGACTGGGTAAGACTTCTGATTCGCCAACTTTGTGTGTCACATATATCGGGTACCCGGACCCCAGCTTGGGATCCCCTGCTGTATATATCGGGTACCCGGACCCCAGCTTGGGATCCCCTGCTGTACATGGACTCGTATCACATGAGCACGCTAATGTAGTGTCACGTGTTCTAGAAGTTACTGCAATGAAGCTACGTCAGCGCCTGGCTAACTCTTTTTTCCCGTGGCACTAGGTCTCCGGGGATTAGGCACGACGAGGTTTATCGACACGTTGAATGAGGATACGGCACGGGGCATGTTGCAACGCAATGGTCACGTGATCAGGGATGTCGTCGCCCTATTGTAAATTAGGTTTTTTTGTCCCACTTCCCACTACACCGTGGGTAAAGAGTGCATGAAGAGCAACGCTGTTGGATGCGGATATTTAATAACGAATGACATCCGTGTTTGATTGTGTACCCACTGTAGCGCTAGTCAGGGATTTGATGTGGTGAGCTTAAAAGTCATCGCGGCTTCGCTGATAAGTTCGACATTATTCGTGGATTAGTTTAGTTTTCATTATACAACGAAAACTCTCGTATCGTTGAAGCATCGCCCCACTTTTATCGTTGTCTTGGAGGCAAGCGTCAACACACGACGACGACCACCTCCACCACCATCATAATAATAATAATTATTGACATCATTAACAATCTGAGGCCTTCGCCCAACCACGGGCTACTCGCTACAGCTGCACAATGATGAATCATCATCATCATCGTTATCTTCATCATCATCATCATCATCATCATAATTATCATCGTTATCTTCATCATTATCATAACCATCACCACCACAACGAACCAAACAACGTAGTCAAAGTCAATACCTTTCTTCCATCAAGGTTACTTTAAAACTGCTCTATGTTTACAAACAGTCTCCCGCTCGAACAGCCAAACATAACATAGTTTCCAGTCAACGCTCGGCATAGGACCTCTATTTCCTGCAGAGCCAGCCACCGAGCTTATTAGCTTTCTCTTGTATAATGCATTGCGATATCACGTAACCCACATGTGTATTTACAACGATTTGCATTGGTTAATTAATTCGCAACAATGTGTGGCTTTTGCAGAATTAAGGTGCCCCGATTTGCAGTATTTTCCGATCTCAAAAATCAGTTTAAGTATTATCGTTATAAATCCAGTAATTCTCTGTATTGCTGTTGTATTCTTACCACCAGAAAGTACATTCAACGAGAGTTTGACAGCCTAATTAAGCAATACATCATCCAATGAAAATATATTTCACCTTCAAATGTGAAGATTGATTGGTCTCCTTGTTAGAACCATACGGGGACCCCTGTACATGTTTAGCAAAAGTGGTCCATTTGATTTCACCGCCAAGTCGTATATTTGCTCAAACATTTGTATCTGTAAAGTCACGAGATTTATCGGTTTATATATAACATTATATATATATATATATATATATATATATATATATATATATATATGTGTGTGTGTGTGTGTGCGTGCGTGCGTGCGTGCGTGCGTGCGTGCGTGCGTGTGTGTATTATTTTTATCAAGTGTGATGTAGTAAATAAACAGTTATTAGGTTAAGCAACGAAAATCGCTGCTCTTTCCCATTAACAAGAAACAAGTAGACCACCTGCTTCCAACATATGTTTGACTTGTGTGTTTTGAACATAGATCAACCTGTCTGAGCTAGTCACATACAACCAGCGGGGGACATCGGGCGGAATAATGTCACGCGAAGAAATCTGGCCCCAAAACGAACGGCCAGTCTCGCAAACATTATCATAATCACTTACAGTATTAGTCGTATAACACGCTTTCCGAATATCTATGAATGCCGTCGAGTGACCGATACAATAATATTGAATTAAGATCCGCATCGACCTTCAGTTAGGACGCATTAGCAGCTCTCACAGTTAAACTGAAACAAAAACAGAACCCTATCAATGTTTTACGTTTGTAAACGCGTGCAGTTAAACACATACATTTTCTAAAGCGTAAAGACGACTATTTCTACACGGCCGATCAACAACGTATTAAACCGTTAAGCCGTTGTGGGGTATTTCGACTTACAAATCCATATAGACATATCGTTCGTTGTCCGGCTTTAATTATTTAGAGATGTTTAGTAATGCAGCGAAACGAGACGTTTATTTAGTGACCCCGAGGAACCAATTAACCACTATTTTACAGTTTGTTCGAGGAACCATGGAAACTGTATTAACATATTTGCGGTTTCTATTACTCTTGCGGCTACGTACTAGTCCACCTTGTTGAACGACAAGAACCGTACATGTTTTGCAAACTCATTTGCACGACTAGAGAAACTCGTTTTAGACCAAGACTGAATGTTCTTTATTTTGGTTTATACGTTTTTGTTACTAGAAGAAATATGTTGAAGATCAAATTGTGTTTAATAATCCCGAAAGAGTGTTCGCATTTTGAACATTGTGCTCTCGAAATGTTCAAGTTATAAACAAAACATTCAGATTTTAAAAACACTCTAATGGCAATGTCGCGATCACCAGCCGGACTAACCGCAAGGCTCTTTGGTGTTCGGCGCATTCTCGACGTTCCTACTTTTAAGACAACTGATTCAGTTAAGTTTATGCTAATAATTACCACTCTGGCTGAGTCTAGGTAACGGAACAGACATCTTCGCTATAAACTATTCTACATCCATACCGGCACTCTGCAATGGAAACAACGTACTCTCCAGTGAAGAGTATTGAATGAATTTCGCCCACGTTTCCCGTAAGTAGAAAATTATGTATCATCTAAATAACCAAATTACAAAGTCAAATTAATCATCACGCCTCGTACTGCATACCTCGACATAAACAAGTTAAAGCCGAGTATGTAAAGGTCTAGAAAGTAGATATTCTGACATCCCCCAGTATCATAATTATCATAAACGATCATATTTTTGAAACGTTTCGTAAATGTGATATTAAAAATAGAAATACTAAAGTATACATATGCAAATGTCTAGAAAGTGGGTATTGTGGCATCACTCAGTATCACAATTATCATAAACGATAGAAACGTTTGGTAAATGTGACATTTAAACAAAAGATAAGATTTAAACAATAGAATGTAGGCATACAGCTATTCCAGGGCGCGGAAGCATAGTAATTAAAACATCGGACACTCATTCGAGAGAATACTGGTTCAAAGCCTATTGTTGTCAGTTTATAATTTGAGAAAAAATCGTCCATCCCACGTTGCCTCACTTCACTCAACTGTATAAATGAATGAATACCTGAGAGTGGTCGATTACGTGAACGGTCAGTCTTCGCGCAGCAGTTACAACCTGGCTGAACGCTTTCCAAGAAAGTTAGGATGCAAGTCGAGACACAATACGTAATTTGTAAGAACTATTTATTGAAGAGCTTGCCGAGAACTTGCCGAATTTACCAAGAAAGTAAAATGTTTCGATTGCTGTGGTGTTTAACAATTTTCTTTTTGGATTTCACCTAATTGTTGATTGCGCACGTGTACTTTTTCACTTGCCGTAGTTGATGCATTAGGCCACACAGGTGCAGCCATCAGACATCTACGACAATGCGAGAACTCGTGTGGATAGTGCATTGTTTTCTCGCCTAGAACGATTATTCAACCCCAGGAAAACAGATGTGCTAATCATTATGACATCTCCTTTTTAGTACGTAAACCCATGTTTAGCTATCGTGTATACATGAAAAACACAAAGCATTTACCACGCCAAAATCGACACATACATGGTAACTATAAAATTATAACAACACGCACCAAGAAAATAGCTTGCGGCAGACAAGAACAAAGAAACATACGCAGTAGAGTTCTGTACTCGAAGCCAACGCGAGCTCAATACAATACTGTATCTTAGCCATCTTTATTGCTGTACAACTGTTGATGTAGCCCTTTGGCACGTGTTCGCGTGTCAGACAAAAAGTATTCTTGATAATCAATAAATCAGTGTCCTTCTGAAAATACGGCCTCTGGAGCAAATCTGGAGTAATACGCCAGAAGGAATATTGTTATCCAGGGTCACAATCAAATTACCAACAGATGGTATACGCGAAGTTTCAACCTGACCCGTAAGTAATCTAAACCGCTAATCCTCGATCGGTTCTGGCAGTTACATAACTGAAGTCACGGGTTACCAACTATTGAACACATAAACCAATTTGTAATCAAAATTCTGACAGGGAAGGGTACGGCGTAAAGCGGGCTGTGCTCAGAATGACCGCATCACATAATTATAACAAAACCAGCCGCGAATATGAATAAAATGTAATGGCCGGGTCTGAATCTTCTCATTTTCTTGTTTTATCAAAACTCCGCTTAAATGAAGCATCCCTAAAGATTTGGCGTTGAAATGTGCAGATACGCCAGTGGTGACCTGCAAAAAGCATTAACTGGCTCCAAAGACAGCACATTGCACTATACAAAACATGTCTTTTACCTTGATTTATATAGGTGTAATATTAATTCATCACCGACACGGAATGCCCATTTTGCTGAATGCAGTTATTTGTGTACCTGGATGTTCGCTGAACCGCGAAGTCGCTAGTTTGTCGTCATTCTTTCTTTTTTCATCTATACCTTGTCCACCCACGGTAGTGTGTAGCCTCGGCTACACCTTGCCATCTTTCTCTGTCAGTCTACACCGCCGCTTTAACGATGACGTCAGTGTGTCAAACTAACACCTTTAGCCAAGCGGGGGGCATAGCGAGGCTGTTAACGTCTGTCGAACAAGCTATACCAAAGGAAAAGTGAATGACGTCGGACGGTGAACACCTTAAAGGTAAAACATAGGATTTATATAGCACAGTATCCAGTCCTTAGGACTGCTCAAAGCGTTTTATACTTTACTCCCTGGCAGACCTGTTCAATTGAACACAATATCGACTTCTATGGGAAGCATTCAGAAACGTTGCAATTGCTGCGCGAAGACTATTGGTACAAAATACCAAACACTGCCTATTGCCAGGTAATCATTCATACAGCTGAGTGACCTGGAGCAACGTGAAGTTAAACAAATTGGCCAAGGTTCGAAATGGCAGCAAGAGTATTCGGACACAGGAGGTTTCGACTGGAAATCCGACGCTCTGATCGCTACGCCACCGCGTTCCACAAGATTGCGTTGAATATGTGGTAGCCACGAGGGCGGGTTTTCAGGGCGTGTGTGACGACCGTAAACGACCTTTATTTATGTCTGGAAAGAGGGACACATGTAAGTCAACTATTTAATTTATGAAAGGTCGCTTAAAACGTCTGGCATATATCGATATGATTTTACACAGGACACAATGTATGAAATGTACATGACCCTCCTGAGCGGGGATACGCTCAATTGATTTCTGTTGATACGATTGATTTGCCGATTGACTGATAACACCAGTGTTAAACGTATTGACCTTCGTCCGTTTAGCCGCTGGCTAGCTCTCGTGGTCACTGCACGGACCACCCAATCGATTTAAATACAAAATGTGGTTTTACCTATTCAAATGCACGCATTGTGTCCTGCCTTTCGCGCATGTTTTTGTCCAACAGTAAAATCACCTGAACAGAATTCTAGCCAGCGGTACACGAATATGTTATCTTGGTTTAACACGAACACTTGTTACGAACTTTTCGATATACACTCATTGAATCCTTCTACAAATGCTGTTGTGGGAACGGATTGACAGAGAGGGTTTTTTCCGATACACGGAATCCCGCCCATTCCCTCTACGTCAGTAAGGGTTAACAAGTCACCGCTGCATGTGAGTTAAACAATTATCCTGAAGACGATAACGAAATGCAACATTTTATAGCGTACATTAAGAAATTAGTTGATTTCATTTATCACGCAAATGCAGTTGACACACAGCGACCCGCATAGTCATGCAGAGTGCTGTTATATCGGCTGTAAACGTACCACGCCTGATTCTCGCTTTATATATCGTATAATTATGTTTTATTGTATACAATTATAAATATATCCACCCTAACATCTTGGTCGCCCAAATGTATCGTGCATATCAAAACGTGCGTAAGAAAACAACCCTAAATACCTATCGTTGCATTAAAGAAATATGTCAAAGGAAAATGGTCGAAGGAAGCAAATTAACATAGGAGGCGAGTGGACATCGGCGCCACGGAGGAGATGCAGTTACAATAGGCCATAGTTAGCGTATTAGTATATTATCATAATTTGCTATACAGTACAGTCGGTACAGCTGTCTAGTACTGGGTCGAGTCTATTGCAACCAAACCCTCATGTGTTTGCAAACTGGGCATATACCAAACATTCCCATAACATTATATTCCCATCATTTTATATTAGTCAATAAATGTATAAAAACTAATTTCGGAGGTCACATTATTGGAATAGCTATACTGTATGTTATGATTTTGCGATAAAACGATCACACGGCGCACTTTTTTTGAAGCACCACCCTGACGATATAATGGCAAGATAAATGCGATAAAATATCTGCATTATATCATAAGATAAGTGGGTTTATTTGTCATGCAACGACGCGGCGGCTGGCACCGTTTTGTAGAATGCGTTTATCTCGATGACCTGTTGATATTGCATCGGATAGCCACATATTAACCGGTTCAAAACAACGATTTACCGCAAAGTTATGCAACAATGCGCATGTACCGAGGTTGCGGCGACATGACTTTGGAATAGACACAACAAGTTTGTGACACATCCGTTTTTATGTGACAATTGATATGCAATTGACCAACAACAACTCTAACAATTCACCCTATGGAGCGTGTGCCCTCCATTGCAGAATCCGGAAGGTCCAAAAGTTCGTGCCATCCTTAATTTCCGGTATGTTATGATATTACATTATTTTCAATATGACGCGCTACAAGAGCGACATGATGACTGGTTTAATAAATTATCCCTAAATTTGAAAGTTCGCGTTATCCGCTCTGAAAATCGATTATTATAATATCGTTAAGCAGTCATACACACCTTGACCCGAGGGGTTAAAGTGTGTATAACTGCTGAGTGATTCGAGTATTAAACTCAAACGTGAAAAGTGACACGGAGAGTCACAAAAACAACAACCAAAAAACTACAAACATTTATTAACAAATACCTTAGAAACATACTGAAAATCAAATGGCAAGACAAAGTCACAAACACCGAACTGATGAACAGGACAGACCAAACAAACATCAAAACAGAAATCCAAAAAAGAAATGGACATTGATGGGACATACACTCCGAAAAAACGCAACAATTACAAAACGAGCCATTGATTGGAATCCACACAGAAAAAGAAAAACAGGCCGCCCAAAAAACAGCCGGAGGAGATTCACAACCGAGGAATTAAAGATTGGTATCACCTGGAAGGAAACAAAGAAGACGGGTAACAACAAAGTGCGGAGGAGCTTCGTTTCGGCCCTATGCTCTTATCAGAGCCAGGAGGATTAAGTAAGTAAGTAACCCGATGGCAATATCCTTCCGTCAACACAGTGAGCTCCGTATTAAACTGCGCAAGACGGAGAGTAAACAAAGTCCATTATCCCGTTGTTGTGTCTGCGAAGTCCGCACATTCTTGCTATAGAATTCAGTTGACGCGACTTAGTGTCGGAGAAATGTTGGTGTCCGGCACATTCATGTAGGCCAACTTCGTGACAATTATCAATTAACTTCAAATCTGCATGTGGCCAGCGGTGTGCATTGTATGTAGTAAATGCAGGTTGTCCTGTGTTCGCCAAACGTATGGACCTTAATCAGAATGCATTTCCTGTATTGCGCCGGTCTTATCATGTTGGGTAACAAATGTCACGTTACAATCGTGTGGCGTAACAGACAAAACAACAGTACAATACAAACAAGTCCCTTCTCGTTAGTGTACGTGTCAGGGAAGAAATGTCGTGACCTTGAATTAAGAGGATGGAATAACGCGAAGTTCATCAGACATTAAAATTGGCAAGTTTTCTTGGACAAGCTACAATCTGAGATGACCCACCTGGAACGTAGTTGGATCTTTAAGATCAGAGAGAGAGAGAGAGGGGGAGGTAGAGGTAGAGAGATGTACGTTTATTTGATTAAGCACAATACAATAGTCAAGTTATTGGAAGAAAAAGAAGAAACACGTATGTTCTCCCAAACATAAATGTTGCGTCGATGCAACAGATAGGTGTTTGTGATGCAACAGATAGGTGTTTGTGATGCAACAAGGAACAAAAGCACAATGCAGAAGAGTCACAAATGATGATTAAACCGTAGATACTTAAGACGCCACTTGACCTACGCACAGTTGACGGTAACACGTTCAGCGTCCCGTCGCGATTCCCTCTGATTGCAGCTGACCCGTTCCTGCAGGATAAACAAATTCCTGCCAATCAGCCAGCGAAACGCAAACACGTCCATGCGAGGAAACATAATCAACTCTT
>OZ023205.1:52722553-52725053 GCA_963995525.1 Escarpia spicata
TTAGCAATTACGAAATCATGTTTCTCCTCTTATGACTGACGGCTGGTCTTGTTACGACCGCAATCAACACGGAACTGTAATTCAAATCCTGCAACGGGGCTCCCAGGCGTCAAAGCAAAGAAGCGCCCTCCTACATTTAGAATATTGATTACATCACCGGCGTAGCACATCGTGGATTGCTGCAATAAATTACGTAAGTGATAATGGTTTTTATTTCTTCCAGCCCCCGCCTGCGATATATAATGGAATAGAAACGCTATTGTGCATAATTATTGACAATACATCTTGTGCCTCCATTACTTATAACCGGCCGCCTATCTCAACCACTGATCTGTATACATGGATAGGAGGTGCTGATGATTACGTAAAGTCATTGTCGGCCATCTTGCTCTTTCCACAAACCATCGATAATAGACGTAATTATGGATGCGAGTGCGCAAGTTCATCAAGCAGATATAGACCGCAGGGTGAACCCGGAAAATGTGCTTAGAAATGAAGTTTCGTTCCGACTTTTCGGGAACTATAATTTCTTTGCGGCATTAAAAAGTACATAACTTGACCAACATTGTGCTAAAAGTTTAACTCGGAATTTGCGCCAGTTTAAAAGTTTAACTCGAGTTTATGTCGGACTATTGCGTTTTGTTGGCAGAGCAGTAATTTTTTTAATCTAGACCAATCAGAATCCCTGTTTACGTCATATGCAAAATGGCGGCGTCCATGCTAAAGTTAATTTGTCGTCGTCTCTGGAAAAACGCGTTATTATCCATCGTAGATGGAGTAATTATCGTGAAAGCCTGAAACTGGACGTCAATAAAGTTGTATTCACTGACGGTAGTATTCCTATTGACACATCGCCGGATTTCATCTCAACACTAAACTTCAAGCCAACCCAACGTGTCGTTTGTATTTATCAGCGCTACAACTTCTCGTGAGGTCTCCAGGTTGTGATACGTGATCTCCATTGGTTTGTCTCGTAGTCTGCTGATAGGCCATGCCCAGGTCCACTTCTATCTTCTGATTTGTTCTATCACGTCTATGACCTTTGTCTTCTCTCTTACCCAGATGTTTGTTTTTAAAGTTAGGCTTCCTATCCATGTAGGCCTATATAGATCAATGATCTCAACTTCCTGTTGTGCGTTTTCAGCTCGGTTAGACGAACGTACCGAGGATAGTTCATTAGTTTACTTCCTGGTTCAAGTCAAACGAATGACGTCATTTCACGACGGTACCACGATGGTGATTTTTTTTCTTCCCAAAACACATTTTAACAGGGATAATGAGAGCCACAACTGTTAGAAAGAAGTGCCATATTTCTGATCGCTACCTAGTTGACAGTATGTGGGCATGTCATGATGGACGGATCCCTTGCTGATGCAGACATATATTTCTTGTTTTGTTGGCATTACGTGACTGCGTGCATCTTTCGCGTTCTTTTACTCGGGACAAATTGTTTTCATTAAGACGAAACCTCTTTAAAAGGTCAATGGCATGACATGCCGAAACTGGTGTCATTATGATACAATCCGAATCAATGTCGTGTTTATAGCGCTAAAAGCATACTGCATAAACCTGCCTGCCCGCCCGCCCGCCCGCCCGCCCGCCCGCCCGCCCGCCCGCCCGCCCGCCCGCCCGCCCGCCCGCCCGCCCGCCCGCCCGCCCGCCTCTCTGACAATATGTTTGCATGTCGTTCTTTTTTTACTCATGTTTGGCATCGGTGCAGATGGAAACAAAACCAATACTAGTCTGTATAAATCATAATTTAGCACCTTTAGTATCCATAGACCTGGACTTTTGTGCGTGATTTGACTGACTAAGCCAATGCGAGGTCGTAAATATAGACATTGTTGGCTTGCTGTTTTTTTAAAATAAGCTGATTACCTTTTCATTTCGACTGAACTAGATTTGAGTGAGCTAATTAGTCAGTCGCGTAACTTAACCGTGAATTGTAGGTTAATGTAATATCCAGTGCGGTGCGATTGATAGCATCCATAGTTGGTTAATGTAATCTCCCAGTGCGTTGCGACTGATAGCATCCACAGTTGGGTGCGACTAAATTATACAACATCGGGGAACCTCTGTAAAGAATGCCACCTGCTGAAAATTTAATTTCCATAATGAATTCCCGCGGTCTGAATTGAAAGTGTTACAGTGACGTCAATGCCAACCTCACGTAATTACTTCCCCCTTTTCTTCCCCGTGGACCCCTATGGCGTGGGGTCACATCATTCTGTTCGATCTACCCTACCCATCTACCCTTGTGACTACCTTTCTAACCCAAATAACCCGATCTTCTGCAATACAGTATTGTCTGCCACCACCTGTCGTTTATACCTGCCTTTTTGGTATATCTCTTTACATTGTCTTTCCGTCTTAATTCCAGTCTCCTTCTTCTGCAGTCCTCTTGCGTTCTCTCCGCTCTCTTGGCTACTTGTCTCCTCCCGTCTGCTCGTGTCACTTTATAGACAGTCACGGATATTTCCCGTCCTCCTCCTGTCTGCTC
>OZ023205.1:52730053-52737553 GCA_963995525.1 Escarpia spicata
AGTATGTTTATCTGTTCTCGTGACGTTATCGTGGTCATACCCTTATCTGAGTCATATATTATGTCGATATCGTGACTAGGCACAACTTTCCTGCTCCAGGATAGTGATGATGTTGTATACTTTCTTACGTAGCATTAACACAATAACACGGATACGTTGAATTTGATTGATAAAACACCTGTCAAAGGTTTAACATATGACATTTTGCGCATTCACGTTCTCCACAGAATTGCTGCTATCGTACGTGATTGATCCTCTCGCCTGTGTTGTTCCACATTGTATGCGCTGTATTTTTCTCAGTAGAATGCTCCAGTAAACTTGAGTTTTTATTAACATCGTAAGTTGTATCAAGCAAATGCATGATGACTTTCAACTACCAAAATCTGATGAATCAGTATGTATCGGAATGTATGCAAATGTATACCTTCTTACTGGGGAGTGATAAATAGGACGCTACAAGGTAACGCTAAGTTCTTATATATTATCTAATCCTTTTGACTGCTCAAAGCGCTTTACACTTTACTCCCTGGCAGACCTGTCATCTCGACTTTTCTTGGAAGTATTTAGCCACCAACAATTACAGCGCGAAACCCATTCGTACACATAGCCACCGTTGTCTATAACCAGGTATTCACTTATACAGCTGAATGAACAGGAGCAATGTGAAGTGAACGAAATTGTTCAAGCTTTAAAACGGCAACGCGAGGATTTGGACCCGGATTTATCGACTGACGGCCAGACGCTCTAACCACTACGCCACCGCACGATTAAACACTACGCCACACTAATTACCCAGATCCAATGATGCGATGATTAGGCGCACACACGAATAAATCCCACAAATACGCATTGTGTCTTTACCAAAGACCGCACGCTACGCATTCTTCTATCTTGTTTTGACCGCCGCTTTGAGGCGTGAAATCGAACACATTCTTCGTGTACTTATGACAGCTCTCGGCTCTGCACTGTCCAGATGAGTGCGTGGATTAACGCCACTTCGCACAGCTTGAAGGTCTTTCTTACTCACTGCGCAACAAGTGCAAACAACCAGAAAGAGCAGCGCAGTTTAACGTTCCTATGGTCCAAGATTATAATGTTGACATTCACCAGTCATCTACGTGGAGGTGTTTGAAAGAGACCCGCGTAAGTAGGGCGTATGCTATTTTGTCAATATTTTGTAGATTTAGAAAAGCCGCCATGTTTTTCAGTGTGACGTGTCATTTCTTCTGTTGGATCCGATGGTTTAACTAATAGTCGGGCACAAATGACGTCTCAGTTCGTAGCATAGTTGTATAGTTTAGCTCTCGGGGAGGGGGTAGTTGTGGGGGTTAAACGCTTCGTTAACGTCATAACTTATAATCTCTATAATAATTTGATTTTGTTAACAATATGTAAGATGCTACATTTCACGATCTGCTTGTTTCTTAGCGGAATACGTCCCATTCGAGTACGCTCGTGTGGCACTTCAAAGAAACGTATTCTCTGTTCTGTGGGAGGTATCGGTTGTGTAAGAGCGAGTGACTGTTATTCCAGTGTCGTGAGCACTGTAAGGCGATTTGTGCAGCTTGGGTATGTGATTCTGTTTATTTAAAACACATCACAGATTCGTGGTCTCGATTCATTTGAGGTAAAGGCGATGTCTTCTTCCGTGGCGTCCACGTTATGCAGTAGTACCTTTAATGGCAGGCAACACGCGTCATTGAACGTACAGGGTATTACTAAAACATTAATACACATTTTTCACAAAGTCACCGGAAAATAACTGTCCCCAGTATATGAAACGACTCTCTAATTCCAGACTCGGAGCCGTCAACTAGAATCTATCCATCAATGGTAAACAATATTGGACGCTGTTGAATATGAAGGATTACAAAGTTGTTCCCTACGAACATATTGGGTTTTCCAATACATACGTAATATTCTCTACCGGAAATAGTGGCCTGGCCCCAGTTTCTGACGATGCCTACGACTCATATAGTGTTTGCATTCTAGTGAGATAAATGTGAATTCGTTCTTGGCGGTCCATCCTCGGTGCCTTACCTTTAACTGACGTCCGTCACGCATGGCTGAACACGCGCGCTATTACCCAACTCAACCAATACGTAGCTGTCTCTTATGTGAAACGAACCTCTGCTATACCGAGGGTAATACCTGAGACGTCACAAACGATTCACACCCTGTCTACACGTGTAGGTACCATGACGCCCGTCTGTATGGTATATGTTTGGCGAGCATTTCGCACGGACGTTCCCTCCAGACCGTATCTGCCGTGTCATGCACTATCCTTGATTCGATCGAGACTTGGCAGGCGTTGCGATCAAAATCAGGCAGCCGTAACCGACGTCGAAGCAAAACAGGCTTCGGCCGGGGGCTAGAGCGATGCAGCTATGTCGCTCTCTATAGGCCGTGACTGAAGCATGAAGACCCGCAATAGGCCCACCTAGTTTTCAGACTGCCTAATTGAAATTTGGTAGGAGGATGGCTGGCGGAAAATATTGCATCGACGAACAATTTCACGCGAAGATCTTGCTGCACATCATTTGAATTCGCTTGGGTAGACTTTCACTGTAGACGTTCACTTAAGCAGTCATGTGATATCAAGTGACATCTAAACGGAACGCGTGTTCCCCACGAGGCCTGGATTTACAACGAAACGCCTCATTTGGGACAGCATAATCACAGCCAAAAAACTGTAGCGTCTTTAAAACGTGTAGCGATGCCGATATATATGGTAGATAGGCGGCGTAGTGCAGTGCAGATATCGAAGCAATGCTCTGTCACCGGGGTTGCTAACTGCGCAGAAATACTTACACGGTTACCCTCGTGAATTTGTCTTCGCTTGCCACGTCAGTCAATCGTTGATGGCGAACCACGAACCACGGGCGCGAGACTATCTCTAGCAAGGGCAGCTTTATGGTTTGTTTGCCCGGGTGTGTCACGTTTTATTAGCGCCGTTGAATGATCGGGGACGGATGTTCATATCACCGCTGCCGTTAGAGACCCGTGGTATACTCCTACCGGCGCCGTCTCGCGTTCACGAAGTGGGGTCGCTCGGACAAGGTTGCGTGTCTCGGACGAATTGGGTGAAGTGTCGCGTTTGGTGTTTCGTGTGTGGATTACGTGTTGTCGTAGCGGAAACGCACAGAAGAATCCGGCACTGGTATTGAGTGATTTGTCGGCGCTGGATATCACGCGATAAGAGGTAGGAGTTGCAGACAACGGCAACGGTAACGGCACTAACAGTGGAATGTGCACATTGTCTATGCTTTTTATTTATAGACTGGTGTGAAAAATGTCATGTCTAATGCAGTCCAATACGGTTAAGCTATTTTTTTATAGAGTTTAGTCGACACTTCTATGTATGTAGCGTACCCTGTCATTATCTAACTACGCACGCAGGATTTATCAGAATGAAACGCACTATAGGTCAACGCAATTAAGGCTTGTCTGATTTGGTAAACCCGTTGATACGTGGATGCAGTCAAAACATGTCAACCAGTCGAAATGATTAGACGTGATCCACATAACGTGCAACCAACAGCCTCGGCAGTCGGTGGTATTATGCCGTATAGTTATATCGCGTGACAATCATAGTCCAGTTATCTAATGATCGAAGTTATTAATTAGACCCAGTTAACATGTTCGGCGTAAGAACGTGCTACGTCACGACACAGCAAACCAAATTCAAATGATTGAGGCCGCGATATTGCTGTGGATGCAACGAGACTTTAAATATCACTTTGCGGTGTAAACTATCAGAACACTGATAGTTGCTCTATTGTAATCCATCCCGCAGTCTTATTACTATGATATGCATTCTTGTTGTATTGGTGCATTTGTGTACACGTACGAGACGGCAACATCCCCGTATGATTCTTTTGGTCTTCTGGTAGCCACAATACAATCATTATGGGCAAACCTGCCAACCACCGACAACATTTTTGGTCTGTTTCTCCTTCGGTTACCTTTGGCGCAGTCATAAGAAAAGCAATCTCCAGATTTCATTACTACATGTATACAATATACACTGTACATGTCCAATCTACTGAAGCTTTCTCCTTTTGAAGTGGATATCAGGCCGCAGCAACGTGTGCCGTTACCTTGTCTCAGAAATGCAATCATAGTACGTATATGCAACGAGTAATTCGATTTCGAAGATCTTCACGCGCTTCTCGATTTATATTATGAGCACCCATGCTTCACAACCGTGTGTGTGTGTGTGTGTGTGTGTGTGTGTGTGTGTGTGTGTGTTTGTGTGTGTGTGTGTGTGTGTGTGTGTGTGTGTGTGTGTGTGTGTGTGTGTGTGTGTGTGTGTGTATGTGTGTGTGTTTTTGTGTATGTCGAGGTTGTAAACTGTTCGTGTAACTGCGACCAATGCTTTTACTTCCGTCATAGTTAGTTATGGCTGTTTTTGTGTGAGCCGAACGTGTTTAATAACATGTCGTATGATAATTCATTAGCATTGTTTCCACACTGCGTATTGCTTTGCCAGAAATGTCATGAGATCGTGTTTTTTCTATATTCCGAGTAAATATCCTCTATGAAAGATGTACCGGACCTGGTCGATCAACCAATTAATAAACAAAACATGTGTATCCTTTGTCTCAAGCATGGTGCTCCTAGAACTAGGTCAAATAAGGCATGCGACATTGCATAACCTCACTGGACCTTTGGTTTTGGAACATTCGTTTACTTCGTCCTCGATTTGCTCAAATTTACACAGACACATTACATAAATTAGGAATACCTGATTCATTACATACAACATCACCGCTAAATAGTAACAGCCTTTGAAATATGGGTGCAGTGGTATGTGTTCGACAGACTTGTAAATCGAAACGGTTTTCTGAAGTTACTCGAACAAAATTAAGAAAATAGTACACGTGAACTCGGACATATTCTGTTGACGGTGACACATGATTTTTCATGCCGACATTCCTGGGAAACTTTGTTCTGGTGCACGGACAAACGCAGACCTTACGAGTGGACAGCATGTGATAAGGCTTAACGGGAGTCAATATTATATGGGGCGTTTCTGGGTCTATCATACGGTAAACCTATCAACTTCGATGAAGTATGCTCATGCAGAAAATAAAAGTTCAATATTTTCACTTCCGTTTGAAATCTTCGCACGTTCAGTCGCTGGTCGGTGAAGCATTCTACATTGAAAGGAATTTCTTGTGGGGGGCTAATTGACAATATAGCGAAACTGTTGGGCCAGTGCGTAGAATGATCTTGATTACTGTTAACGCCATGCAACCTTTTTCAATTTTCTCACGATATCTGTAAATACAAATGAGAAGGTTCGCAGTTGCGTGACGCGTAATACCGCAATCAAAATAATATCAAAATAAACATATCCTAGTAGGCTAACCGTCACGGTTTGGTGATGCTCAATTTGGGACGTAAAAGAACCACTGAGGACGACAAGCACCCTGGCAGTGACCACCCTCAGTGCCAGCATAGAAAGGTCGGCTTGGCGATAATGTTCTGAAAAAGGCTGACTAGTTGAATGAGACCTCATAAGATCACTGTAACCACAATATATACAGACTAGTCAGTTAATAGAACGTTGCCGAGTGCTGGAAACAACTAGAACAACTAGAACAATGCTATTTTTGCTAAAAAAGAAACGCGTTGACAACCGACAACCGACCGTTCACATGCAGCGTATATTAGTCTTGGGCAATTAGTTCCGGACAACCGTGTATATCACCTTCATGATTCATCCGACGTTACATAAACATTTACATAATGAGTCCCTACGGGAAATTGTTTATATCGAATGTCGTGTGTGGATATATGTTATGGTACACTTCCTTGTGATATTTAGATTAAAGTGAGTACTGCTAATGTGCTATGTACTACAACATGATATATGTCTACGTTTAGCAAAGGACAAACGCTGAACATTCGATATCAACGCAGTGGCCGTCTTGGTGACCACACCAACATTTCAAAATCAGTCTCCGGGCACGGTTGAAATTGAGCGGTGTCAGCTTTCGATGTGATGTTGTCATTGAAAAAGATGCATATCACATTAACGAATTTCACACACGAGATCAGATCAATTATGTTATGTTCAATGTGGACATAGCAAATATCTAATTGTGGTCTACGCCACAAGGAGCAGTCCCGCAATCACCGAAGCCTACACAGCACTGTTTAAACAAGTTTCTTTTATGCGAGTGCAATGGCCGTGTAAGCATTTACTCCTCTCATTCACCGCAACTTCACCGAGCGTATCGTGAGTAACTGACATTACGGGTAATAGTTAACCTATAGAGAAAGCATGCTGGCGGAGAGCCAATATTTACACCAAGTGCTATCTTATCTGACCACAACAATTTATTGCCGCATTTAACAACACTACAATTGTTTATTTTACATTAACCTAACCAGGTCGACGAATGTCAACTGTACTGGCGCCTTAAAGCTTTCAGGTCGCTTCCACAGGCGTGATATAGGAGTGTGGCACTGAACGAATGCTATCCTGTTGTAGATTTATTACACCAGGAAGGTGACAAAAAAGCCTCTTGAAGGGCAGATTTCATTGTTTTCATTTGTTTTATACCGACCGACCGACCGACCGACCGACCGACCGACCGACCGACCGACCGACCAACCGACCGACCACCGTCTAACGCTTACATAAGAGCATGCGCACATGCAGATTTCAATCTCAGTTAACTATGGCTCACGTAAAGTTACATTGCTTTAAGCATTCGTACCTAGTTTTATGACCCGTAAACCCATCGATCATACGTTTGTAAGATCTCGTCTGACAATAGTGTACCCGCGGCTGGTTTAAATGACAGAAATAAAACAAGTAGGCTAATGCTTGTATTTGTAATCGATATGATCGCGGATGGCTTGTAACATAGATATAAAACTGATAAGAGCGAACAGAGATAAGAAACGGTGTGCGTTCAACTTGATGCCCTGGGCGCGACTGGGTGTATCAGTTCCTAGTGCTCGAACAATTAGAGCGTATTCCGTTACATAACAATACAAACTACTACCACTAATAGCAGCCACCTACACTGCTAAAATTGTCGCCTCCACTACAATTTGAAACACCATCACAGACACCCGGTCGCCACCAACACAACTATTTTTTTTACAAAATCACTACGATCACGAACGCCTCTACCACCTCTACCACCTCTACCACCTCTACCACCTCTACCACCTCTACCATCTCTACCATCTAATAGCAGCAGTAGCATTTCAATCTGTTAGTATCGACCGCGATAGCACGGGTAATAAACTCTTACATATGGAGATCATACAGATAAAACTTATATTATAATACTATAATACTATCGATCGATCGTTTGATCTGAGAACGAGAAAAACATGAAAGAGCGAAACGGAAAGAGAGAAAAAGAGAACAAGAGAAAGAGATAAAAAGAAAACAATACCCAAAGATCGATGTATGGAGAGAAGTAGGAATAGGAGAGGGGGAGAGGAATGGGAGGGAGGTAGGAAGGAAGGGAG
>OZ023205.1:52742553-52746418 GCA_963995525.1 Escarpia spicata
GACTCTCGATAAGCCAAAAGGCTTCCTTGTCCAACTGCCATCCAGAGTAATTTTCTGGATGGCAATCTTGTTAAATCTTGTTAAATCACAGTTCGTTGCTTACGATGTCCGTATACTGCGTGGCGACAGTTCTTCAAAAGCACCGATGACGAAAAAACAAAGAGCGCTGAGAAGCATTTAGTCGAAATGACTATCAACGCTGTCCCGATACTTACAGCGAGGTTGTCTGATCCGTTTCCTGGAATCAGTCTTGGGTGGTAATTATCAGCAGGAAGCTCGCGTAGTCATTTGTACTTCGCCATACTTTGCGGTTAGGTGTGTGGGAACCATTCAACTTCAGAGGTATCTGCGAGTAGGAACGTCAGCGTCCACAATAAGTACCACTTGCGGTTGTTTGCTGAACGTTCCGTCCACAATGTGAACGTTTTGCGGGCGCAATGTTGATTTTGCGAACTCTGGGCTTATTAATAGGAAAGCATTGGGGTGGGGGTGGTGGTGCTGTTAAAAATTTTTCGCTGCCTAACTTCAGCTTATTGTAACCTAAACAGGGACACAATCCAAAGGTCTAGTGGGCACGTAACGGGGGCCCATTCGAAAAGGTCTGGGAGCACGCCCAATTCCAAAGGTCTAGGGGGCCCCCTACTGCCAGCCATTATCTAGACCTAAGTACATTACAACGTATACACAACATTTAAGATTATATTGTAGACCCACTCTCCCAACCAGGATCTGTTGAGAGCATCAGTAGTTAGTACTGCCAAGACCTACCACCAGCCGTGGCGCGCGGTGACGCATAACCATCAATTATCAGATGCGGATCTAGGATTTGAGCAATGAAGCTATACTCATCACTCCCGTTGAAGTGCACCCCATACACCCTGGCTCCAAAGAAATACATCTTACCGTAACCACCACTCAGTTCCCAACATAATTGCAGAATTGAGAGTCCATAGTTTTCAAAAGCGTCTCCCAGTAAAAGAACAACATGTTGATAATAATATGTCGAATCCCGGTACGCTACCTCGTTAATTTTTGTTCATCTGGGGGTCATGCTGTGGACGGCAATCTGGTTAATTCTTGTTAAATACTCTTAAACTGAGTTATAATATCAACATTAACACTCATTTGATGCTTGTTCTAGGGACCTGACGGTGTCCCCCCACAAGCGCCATGACCAGCACAGTCCGTATGAGCTCCGTCCTGGAGAAGCCGTTCCCACAACGGAGACGGTCCACGGGCCAGCTGCAAGCCCTCGTCCCACCCGGGGCTGACTTACCGCCGGAGAACATCCGCCGAGGGTCGGGGGAGCTCAGTAGCGACAACCTGCGGACTATACACGAAAACAGCTCGGGTTTGCAGGTGTGTGTCAGCGCGGCACACATGTGCCTACGTTTAGTCGCCGTCAGCGAGAGGTGATGAATAAAGAGAGGGATAGGGGAGGGCTAATGTTGAGAGAGGGATTGAGGGAGGGCTAATGTTGAGAGAGGGATTGGGGAGGGCTAGTGTTGAGAGAGGGATTGAGGGAGGGCTAATGTTGAGAGAGGGATTGGGGAGGGCTAACGTTGAGAGAAGGATTGAGGGAGGGCTAATGTTGAGAGAGGGATTGAGGGAGGGCTAATGTTGAGAGAGGGATTGGGGGAGGGCTAATGTTGAGAGAGGGATTGGGGGAGGGCTAATGTTGAGAGAGGGATTGGGGGAGGGCTAATGTTGAGAGAGAGTGAGAAAAACACAGAAGTGTTATGTGGATTAAAGAGGGAAGACAGTGTTAATAGTACAGCTAAGTTTAATATGATTTAACATAAATTAACAAGATTTAACATGGATGGGGACGGGAGAGAAGAGGGGTTGCAGCGAGGGACAACACAATAATAATAATATAATAACTATAACAATAACGACAACACATCTAACACCGACAACAACACCGACACCATCAACAACACCCAACAACAACAACAACACTAACACCATCAACAACACCCAACAACAACAACAACACCCACAACAACACCGACAGCAACACTGACACCACCACCGACAGCGACAATAACAATAACACCACCACCACCACCAAAACATAATTTAAGTTATTTATTATAGTATTATATTATTGTGTATTATATATATTATATATTTTATTATATTATTATGTATTATTTTTCCATTGTAAACAAAGAACTGCGTGACGACACTGAAGGACACGATTCGCGTCCACCGGAGAACGAGTGGCGTTGGCAGTCGAACGCCCTTCAAGCAGTACCGGTCGTCGTGGGGATACGACTCGACGGACAACGCCGCCGTCGTCGACACCAGTGTCTGTGCGCAGGCGCTACACGATATCCGGGCATCTCGCGAGAAATCTCGTTCGACGTTTACGCTGTACAGCGAGAGGTTCGGTGAGGTGAACCCGCCGTGCGAGAAATCTGCGGTGGAGAGATCGCGGTCTACAATGACGCTGCTGGGCGGGGAGCGATGCGGGCAGGTATGGCGACGAGCTTCGTGTTTATTGGCATCGTTTTTGAGGAGAAAACGCAAAATGGGAGCACCTTTTGATGCGTAATTGGTTAACGTTACGATTTATATTCGTCAAAATTTGAACATTTAATTTTACTGCTTTGCTTATTTTTGATGTAACATTTACACTGAAATAAAGCACCCTCGTACGTTTTTTCTCGTTTCGTTTCGGATTCATTTCGCAAAACAACAACCCCTCGAACACTTACACAGGAGGTAATTGTAGTGAAGTTACAAATGGCTAATTAACCGGGTATGTAAACGGGGGTGACATAACGTTGTTCGCGTATGTAAGTATTCACAAGTGGATCTGAATATTATTTTTGTGAATTGTATGTTTTCGGACAGGTTAAATAAACCCATAATTAAATTACCTGTGCTTCAGCTGCCGTACGAATCCCCCAGCCGCCCCCACTTCCGGACGGCCTCCCGCCGCTCCCTGCAGCTGCCCCTCGACTTCCAACGGGAGGCGAGGCGGGTGCCAGAGGTGGCCGAGGACGTGAGTTACCTGGACGGGATTGAGCGGGAGACGACCGTCGAGGAAGAGCTGGAGCGGGATGTCGTCAAACTCGAGGCCTACCTATGTATCTGGCGGGAAAGGTGCGTCAGTCGAGGGTCCGATGACGGAAATCTTTGTGAATTAATAATAATAACAGTTACATCATGGATAATAATAATATCTTTAATAATAATAATAATATCATGAATAATATTAATAACATCATCATAATCAATAATACTAAATGATTATAATAATTATTATAATTATGCTATTATAATTATACTATCATGAAGAAGATAATAATGATGAGTGGATGAATAATAGTAAACTTCTATATCCTTTATATCTTTAGGAATCTGAGCTCAGAGACGCATCACACAAAAATCATTAGGAAAAATCATAAGAATTGACGCGCAAGAATCATCATTAGAAGAATTGCCGAAAATTTAGGGTGGAATGCGATTTCAAACAAATAAGTCTTTTTACGAAAGGAGGCTACGGTTTCGGATGATATTAAAGTGATGGGGAGTTGATTCCACAATTATTAACGCAACTACTGATAAATTGTCAAAAACAATTGCCCTTTCAGTCAGTTGAATCTCACTAATGGTTTCATTAAACTCCTGTCGTCAAATAAGCTTATTTTTGTGGTTATCGTACTGATTATGAAGAATCGATTTTGTTGAAGCCTTACCCGTGGTGCGTCGCTTCCGCTCGAATTTTATCCTTGCCTTTTAGAAACAAAAACAGTTTTTACGATACAATTTGTGATTAGTCATCATTGTGCCGCCGTAGTGTCCCGTGGTTGGGCAAAGGCCTCAGCATGTCGTTTCCAGATCTGCATGTCTT
>OZ023205.1:52746618-52794118 GCA_963995525.1 Escarpia spicata
AATTATTTTTTTGCCCCGATTAATAAATTTTATTATTGTTGGAGTTGTTCACTTTAATCAACGATAACGTCACTTACAATTAATTGATCTACAAAGATGACATTCGTGTCGTTTTAGCATGTTAGTTTCTCCGATATAACAATTTGGACGTGAACAAAGTGGACGGATATTTTATTTCTTACATGACAAGCACACACAAATTTCTTTAATGTCATCTGTAAAGAATGTCGTCATAACATCGATTATATGTCTATGGAAAACATCAGACGTCAGAACGTTGTATTTTACTGTTAATTTAGTTGCAATACTGTCGTTATAATTCATCGTAAGATCGTCCGTTGTCCGCGATTAAGACAAACAAATGCCACCGTTGTGATCGCTTGTTTCCGGTTCCCGGGATTTAATTACACATCAACACGAAAACTTTGGGGACAGTATCTCATCCTAGGCGCCAAGGTCCGTTCTCCTCTATTTGTGTTAATTCGCTTCGTTCGTCCATAGAAATTGGCCTCTGATCTACCAATGGTTATTTACTTACGTGTTTCCATCCTCACCTCATGGAAACTGTTGCGAGTTGAGTTGAAACCATTCTTCAGAGACACTGTAGCTTCAATGGGGTGAATTGGTGTCAGTAGGCCCTGGTTCGGCTCACTCTCTCTCTCTCTCTCTCTCTCTCTCTCTCTCTCTCTCTCTCTTCTCTCTCTCTCTCTCTCTCTCTCTCTCTCTCTCTCTCTCTCTCTCTCTCTCTCTCTCTCTCTCTCTCTCTCTCTCTCTCTCTCTCTCTCTCTCTCTCTCTCTCTCTCTCTCTCTCTCTCTCTCTCTCTCTCTCTCTCTCTCTCTCTCTCTCTCTCTCTCTCTCTCTCTCTCTCTCTCTCTCTCTCTCTCTCTCTCTCTCTCTCTCTCTCTCTCTCTCTCTCTCTCCCCTCTCTCTCTCTCTCTCTCTCTCTCTCTCTCTCTCTCTCTCTCTCTCTCTCTCTCTCTCTCTCTCTCTCTATCTTTCCCTCTCTCTCGCCCTCACTTATATATATATATATATCTGCCAGTAAAAACACATATTGGTTTGCTGGTACATATAGGTGTCCGGTCCATAATTAGGTTAAATAAGTGCTAAGAGGATCTTGCAAAACATGGACTTCCTTCGTCATGTATTTGTCTTAACGTAATTGCTTACAAATTTGTATTAATAACCCAATCGCGCCATTCAACTTAATTTTTTTTATGCTGGACTAGTTTTGCATCATTTTCAGGAGAATGTTTATATTTTTCAGTAAGAGAACGTTCATATATTTGTAGCACCCATTGAAGGGGCATATTGTTTATTATTTTATTGTTTATTTTACTAATGACTGAACCATTCCCGGCTTATTAAAAAAATATAACACTTATTCGTAAGTTGCTCCTTAAAAGAAAAAAAACATATCGTGTTAGTTCTTTGCGTTAATCATAATAAATTTTACTAATTTATCGACCGGGGTCGCATCATAGACGACATCTAAACCCTTATTGCGTCTTTGGTCACACTTCAGTTCGCACTGTGACGTCATACATCCTTAGTGCCGCGACACTCATGTTGTTGTTTGACTATATCAAGCAGACATTGATGGATATCTAGCTGTGTGTAGCCTAGTATTACGACACGTCAGATTCTCCACAACAACTGTATTTACGGTGTATACATTTGACGTTAACGGAATTCGTTCTCTCGACCAGGTATATGAGGGCGAAAACAGCGAACTCCTGCCTGCGGAAGACGGTCAAAGACCTGCGGGCGACGCACGAACAGCGGGTCTTCCGCCTCAACGAGAAGCTCTTCGCGCTGACGAAGGAGAACGACCAACTGAGACGGAGAAACGCCGAGCTGGTGACCGCCTGCAGCCTTGTTCTCGAGCGCAACAAACAGGAGCGGCGGCGACACGAACTACAGATGCGTGACGCCACGACAGAATTGAAGCGCATGCACAAACAGTGCAAAGAAGCGGAAGACCGGCTGTCGGAACTCCAGGCCGAGCACGATGTGCTCGCATGCGGAAGTGGACACCGACCGGAGAACGGGGTGAACGACGTGGACACGACGACGATGTGTTATCAGACTTTGTTGGACATTGCGCTCGCAAGGATCAAATTTCTCGAGCAGGAATACGAGCGGGTTCCCGCGGAGGAGCCGCTGAATCGTCCTGTAGAAGGCGCGGCAGTCGTCGCGAGCGAATGCAAGAAGATCACGCGCTCCATATCGGCTATGATACACAGCGACAATGACGACGACGATGCCGACGAGACGCGGGCAAAGTCACCGCTTCCGGTTGTCGTCATGCGCAGCTTTCGGCGCAGTCGACTCGGCGTGTCGACCGTATCTATCTCATCCGCACGGCCGACACTCGTGGTGTCGGGCGCCGGAAGTCCCGATGCGGTATTCACCAATGGAATTGACGAAGGACGCCCGCAGTTCTCGCTGCTCGATGACGTCGACGATAACACGAGCGTCAACAGCGTCGACTCTGGCTTATCATCGCTCCTCACCCGGCTGCAGGAGACGGTTGCGGCGGCGACGGACTCCACCGATAGGTTGTCGACTTCCGGTATGTCGCCGGAGTTCGCGTTTCGGAGATGTCACAGCGTCATCGAGCGGCGACCGGAAGCGACAACCGACGTAGACTCGGTCTCAATGGCTGGCTTTAGAGAGGCACCACCTACCGGGAGACAAACACCCGACCCGGAAACGGAAGCTCTCGGTCACAGTGCTTCCGGTTTCGCAGTGCTTCGACAGCGGCGCAACGGCATCGTGAACATTAAGTTTCCGACGGAGTCGAAGCAGAAGAAGGGTAAAGCGAGGGAGTTCACCGATGCCATAAGACGGTTAACGATCAGTGCCAAATCTCGGGACTGCGAGAAGAAGCGGACAAGTATTCACAGCGTCTTCAAAACATTGTCTTCTTAGCAAAGTGTGCAGTGCAATTAACTGTGCGGCAATGGTTATACAAAAACTCACTTCAGGAGTTGGCTCATTATACGACGGACATAAAGTCGTGCAATAATCTCTGACAGGAATACCTATGCGCACTCTCACACGTATATAAATCTCTAACTCGACATTTCACGAACACTGGCAATCGTTTTATCAGACTTGTATTAATAAGCTGATTAACACAATATTGTGTGTGGAAGCCAACCTTTTTATACGACGGCGTAATATCGGAATTAAAGAGCACACACATTGAAACGTATACATTAAATATTATTAGTCGTGTTCACATTGTCTTCTTGGCGAAATCATCTCAATTTCGAAGTGTTACTGTAATGGCTCGCGTGACCCACATCATTATGTACAATTGTACATATGTACATCATTATGTACAATTGTACATAATAATGTGTTGCTGATATTCTTTAGATTCGATCGTTTAACCACACAACTACCAAACATGATTTGTACAGGTGTATCTATCCACACTTAATAATAATACTGTAGACAACGATATGTCATATAAATTAATAGGGCCTAATACCCAAAAGAAAATGCAATTAGACTCCATTGCGTGTATATACCTTTACACAGTGTATAACGGCTATGTAAGAGTCATTTGGATAAATTATCATCTTCATATCCCGAACAGCTAAATTAAACAAACGTCCACAGGATACATAATTGGAATTTCTAAAACCTCGGACTTCAGAACTCTCAGCACGTTCAGTATCACCCGACAGTCACTTAGAACGTGGTGTCACATGACTACCGGAGAAACGCGAAA
Organism: Escarpia spicata; assembly: GCA_963995525.1. Lineage (NCBI taxonomy): Eukaryota > Metazoa > Annelida > Polychaeta > Sabellida > Siboglinidae > Escarpia > Escarpia spicata. The sequence goes on from OZ023205.1 coordinate 52,750,365, forward strand.
GCTGAGTATTATTTTACATGAATGTTCGACGTATTTAATGTCACACCATTGGTTGTTATTACCAGGGTATACTCTTTTAAACAATCTGGCATGTATTTGTTCCAAACATCATCTAACAACGTCGCACTCTGATAGTGTTTCAAATAGTAACCTTGTTTATGTAATCATTGAAAGCCTTCGTGGAATGAATGGACGATGACAACACCATCCCGTACTGTGCACTCTTGTGTTGAAGGCGGCTCGGTTACTCAGACGTTGCACACGGCCACATATCATGCTCGGCGTTTACGGCTTGCCAGTGTCTGGAACGGAAAGAACACGGGACATGTATCACATGATAATTCACTCAAGTCACCTACTAAGAGAATATATCCACATAACCGCAAACACTGAAAGAGAGATCTTGTGTAAAATTACGAAATAACAAGCGGAATTGATAGGTCATGTTACGAGAAAGTGAAAGATTGGAAATCTTGTGAAAGCGGGACCGATCGAGGGGAAAACGAGAGGTCGGCAGAGAACCAAGATCCTTGGTGGTCTAACATCCCATATAAGAAAGGGCGCATCAGACACCCACGACTGTATAAATTGGAAGTTCATGATTGCCTATGCCTACAGCGTACACATTGCAACTGCAACCATCTCGACTTCTCTGGGAAGCATTCAGCCATGTTGCAGTTATTGCGCGACGACTATTCGTACACACATATACACCACTGTTTGAAGCCAGGTGCTCATTTATAAAACTGAATAACTGGAGAAACGTGGGGTGAACTGTATTACTCAAGCTAGAGACGGTAGCAAGAGGATTTGAACGTAGGCCCCCTCGGTTGAAAGACCAACGCTTTAACCAGTATTCTAGCGCGCCTCAACGAGTGACAAGACTTTGACAAGTGAAAACGCATCGTCACTCTGGGACATTTAGTGCTATTTATTGTCATGCTGTTTCAATGCCAGCTTCATCCGGGAAGCGACGCCGTGCTTCTTCGTCACATCCATGCATAAATAAGTCATCATCGTTAATATTATACGTACGGTAGTAGGCCTATAATTATACGGTGCGTGATCATATACACAAATCAACAACATAGATAATTAACACGCTACGCATGTAATACATGACTCAGATCCACGTCGCCTCAGATAAATGCAATAGCAATGTATCACGTCTCCAGGCTAAGTGCATGGCATACACGCAGGCCACCATCTACACGAATATAGGGAAGAGCAACAAATTCCTGACCTGAGACAACTTAGCGGTGCAAAACGTATAATTCAATGTAATTTAACAAGCATAAGATCCATGAGAATAAGGTGAGATAAAATATAAAATAATGACAATGCTCACTGCTCAAGTGATATGATTTGTGTGCATGCTCCAAACTGTACAGGTTGTCATATTTGTTGGGTTATGCTTAGAATGTTGGGTGTTTTTTTTCTACATTATGGTTAACTAATTAACCCGGATTGGAGAAACTGAAAAAAAGGATATAGGGTTTTATTTTTAAAATTTTCAGACTCATCAATTCCCAACCGATCTACATTGTAAAACAATATTGCTCTGTCTGTGTGTCAGTCTGTATGTCCATCTGTCTGTGTGTGTGGGTGTTTGTTTGTTTGTCTGTTGACCCATATAGATCTCCTTTAATGTTGCATGTATGAGGCTGAAATTGCCTGTATGGTCATTTTGCATTTTGTATGCGATCTACCGGGTCCATTCGGTTGGGTCGTAGATTTAGGTTTTTTTCGTGCTGTGTGAATCTCTGGGGTTGCAATTTCAAAAACTAGGCTAATCGTCAACATTAAGCATAGACGTCTGAACCAGAGTGCTTCGGGGGTGAGCTCCCAAATGTTGCGTGTGATGGTTGGATATACATGTAGGGGAAAGCGCCTATAACGCACACTGTTCCTAAGACGCACACCCATGTCAATATGATCACTCGTTGTACGCAGTGAACGAGGGTAGCTACAGCAGCCGTATGGCGATCTGAGCGGCAGCAAGGTAATATGACACTTTCTATTACAATTTTTTTAATTTTTTTTAACAGTCTGACGTTTGCAGATAGCATGAATATTGTAGGGTGCCCGTAAAATGTATTATTTAAAACCACGCCGATAGAGAACGTTGAAAGCTACGTCTACCTGAGATAGCGGTACAGCACCAGAAACAAAGATCAAGACAAAGAGACTCGAAGAAGAATGACGACCGGCTGGACAACATTCGCCAAACACCGCGACATCTTCAAGGGTAACTATTGAACCTGCTTGAATGAAGAGACACATCTACAACACATGCGTATTTCAAGCGATGACATACGGCACGGAAACAAGTACACTCACTATCCAGGCATCCAGGCAAAGAACAAGCTAGCAGCCGCACAAATAAAGATGAAAAGAAGTATGTTAGACAGTACATATCGAGAGAGAAAAACAAACATCTGGGTAAGAGAGAAAACAAAGGTCATAGACAAATAATAATAAACAAATCAGAAGAGAGAATTGGACTTGGGCAGGGCACATCAGACTACGAGATGACAGAAGTGGACCTGGGCAGGGCACATCAGACTACGAGATGACAGAAGTGGACCTGGGCAGGGCACATCAGACTACGATATCACAGAAGTGGACATGGGCAGGGCACATTAGACTACGAGATCACAGAAGTGGACATGGGCAGGGCACATTAGCAGACTACGAGATGACAGAAGTGGACATTGGCAGGGCACATCAGACTACGAGATGACAGAAGTGGACATGGGCAGGGCACATCAGACTACGAGATGACAGAAGTGGACTTGGGCAGGGCACACCAGACTACGAGATCTCAGAAGTGGACATGGGCAGGGCACATTAGCAGACTACGAGATGACAGAAGTGGACATTGGCAGGGCACATTAGACTACGAGATGACAGAAGTGGACATGGGCAGGGCACATCAGACTACGAGATGACAGAAGTGGACTTGGGCAGGGCACATCAGACTACGAGATCACAGAAGTGGACATGGGCAGGGCACATTAGCAGACTACGAGATGACAGAAGTGGACATTGGCAGGGCACATCAGACTACGAGATGACAGAAGTGGACCTGGGCAGGGCACATCAGACTACGATATCACAGAAGTGGACATGGGCAGGGCACATTAGACTACGAGATCACAGAAGTGGACATGGGCAGGGCACATTAGCAGACTACGAGATGACAGAAGTGGACATTGGCAGGGCACATCAGACTACGAGATGACAGAAGTGGACATGGGCAGGGCACATCAGACTACGAGATGACAGAAGTGGACCTGGGCAGGGCACATCAGACTACGAGATGACAGAAGTGGACCTGGGCAGGGCACATCAGACTACGAGATCACAGAAGTGGACATGGGCAGGGCACATCAGACTACGAGATCACAGAAGTGGACAATGGCAGGGCACATTAGCAGACTACGAGATGACAGAAGTGGACATTGGCAGGGCACATCAGACTACGAGATGACAGAAGTGGACATGGGCAGGGCACATCAGACTACGAGATGACAGAAGTGGACCTGGGTTAGGCACATCAGCAGACTACGAGATGACAGAAGTGGACCTGGGCAGGGCACATCATACTACGAGATGACAGAAGTGGACCTGGGCAAGGCACATCAGACTACGAGATCACAGAAGTGGACATGGGCAGGGCACATCAGACTACGAGATCACAGAAGTGGACATGGGCAGGGCACATTAGCTGACTACGAGATGACAGAAGTGGACATTGGCAGGGCACATCAGACTACGAGATGACAGAAGTGGACATGGGCAGGGCACATCAGACTACGAGATGACAGAAGTGGACTTGGGCAGGGCACACCAGACTACGAGATCTCAGAAGTGGACATGGGCAGGGCACATTAGCAGACTACGAGATGACAGAAGTGGACATTGGCAGGGCACATTAGACTACGAGATGACAGAAGTGGACATGGGCAGGGCACATCAGACTACGAGATGACAGAAGTGGACTTGGGCAGGGCACATCAGACTACGAGATCACAGAAGTGGACATGGGCAGGGCACATTAGCAGACTACGAGATGACAGAAGTGGACATTGGCAGGGCACATCAGACTACGAGATGACAGAAGTGGACATGGGCAGGGCACATCAGACTACGAGATGACAGAAGTGGACTTGGGCAGGGCACATCAGACTACGAGATCACAGAAGTGGACATGGGCAGGGCACATTAGACTACGAGATGACAGAAGTGGACCTGGGCAGGGCACATTAGCAGACTACGAGATGACAGAAGTGGACATTGGCAGGGCACATCAGCAGACTACGAGATGACAGAAGTGGACCTGGACAAGGCACATCAGACTACGAGACGACAGAAGTGGACCTGGGCTGGGCACATCAGCAGACTACGATATGACAGAAGTGGACCTGGGCAGGGCACATCAACAGACTACGAGACGACAGAAGTGGACCTGGGCAGGGCACATCAACAGACTACGAGACGACAGAAGTGGACCTGGGCAGGGCACATCAACAGACTACGAGACGACAGAAGTGGACCTGGGCAGGGCACATCAACAGACTACGAGATAACAGAAGTGGACCTGGGCAGGGCACATCAACAGACTACGAGATAACAGAAGTGGACCTGGGCAGGGCACATCAACAGACTACGAGACGACAGAAGTGGACCTGGGCAGGGCACATCAACAGACTACGAGATAACAGAAGTGGACCTGGGCAGGGCACATCAACAGACTACGAGACGACAGAAGTGGACCTGGGCAGGACACATCAACAGACTACGAGACGACAGAAGTGGACCTGGGCAGGGCACATCAACAGACTACGAGATAACAGAAGTGGACCTGGGCAGGGCACATCAACAGACTACGAGACGACAGAAGTGGACCTGGGCAGGGCACATCAACAGACTACGAGACGACAGAATTGGACCTGGGCAGGGCACATCAGCAGACTACGAGACGACAGAAGTGGACCTGGGTAGGGCACATCAACAGACTACGAGACGACAGAAGTGGACCTGGGCAGGACACATCAGCAGACTACGAGATAACAGAAGTGGACCTGGGCAGGGCACATCAGCAGACTACGAGATGACAGAAGTGGACCTGGGCAGGGCACATCAACAGACTACGAGATGAGAAGTGGACCTGGGCAGGGCACATCAACAGATTACGAGATGAAAGAAGTGGACCTGGGCAGGGCACATCAACAGACTACGAGATGACAGAAGTGGACCTGGGCAGGGCACATCAACAGACTACGAGACGACAGAAGTGGACCTGGGCAGGGCACATCAATAGACTACGATACGACAGAAGTGGACCTGGGCAGGACACATCAGCAGACTACGAGATTACAGAAGTGGACCTGGGCAGGGCACATCAGCAGACTACGAGATGACAGAAGTGGACCTGGGCAGGGCACATCAACAGACTACGAGATGAGAAGTGGACCTGGGCAGGGCACATCAACAGATTACGAGATGAAAGAAGTGGACCTGGGCAGGGCACATCAACAGACTACGAGATGACAGAAGTGGACCTGGGCTGGGCACATCAGCAGACTACGAGATGACAGAAGTGGACCTGGGCAGGGCACATCAACAGACTACGAGATGAGAAGTGGACCTGGGCAGGGCACATCAACAGACTACGAGATGAGAAGTGGACCTGGGCAGGGCACATCAACAGACTACGAGATGACAGAAGTGGACCTGGGCAGAGCACATCAGCAGACTACGAGATAACCGAGGGACATCGCGTATCACAACCTGGAGACCTTACGACCTTACTTTGCGCAACCACGGGACACTACGGCTGCACAATGATGATGATGATGGTAATATTCATTTATACGCATAAACCGGTCAGTTTAACAATATGTCTAACAATTACAAAACAAATTGTTCTGATTAAGTTGCTAATTACCAATGGCGAAACTTGGTTACAAAAGACGGACAATGACGGGTCTCTATGTCCAACAAGCATTGAAAGAGGCACTGGCTGGTATATGGGAGGGTAAGTCAATGAAAAATGTAGCGAAAACCTCTGGTATAAACTGGAGGACTCTGCGGAGATATCGCGACCAGAAAGTCAGACAGCCCGGGAAGATGTGTACAACCTCCCAGAGCTGCACCACGGGCTAGGAATCGACCAGCTCAGATACCAGAACTGTTAACTTTGTCTCCCTACAAAAGTGCATCAGTCGAAAAGGTAGCACTGAGCGGTAGAGGGGGGGGGGGGGGGGGGGAGCAAGTGGGGTGGGTAAAATAAGGAGGACAAGGTTTAGGAAGGGGGAATGGAGAAGCTAGAGGGAGTGGTGTAGCAAGGGGTATGATGGAAGTCAGAGGACGACACTTGGGTGGAGAAAGGGAAATACACCAAAGAAGAGTCGTGGACAAGAGGTGGCATACCCGCATGTACCAGGGAGTTAGAACACGTGACGGTTCCACGGCAACTCGGAATGTTACAGCTGTTAACGAAACAGACAGCAGTGGCACCAGCGTATTCCTGTATATACAGTCAGGAGATCGTTACTCATCCTCCATCAGAGGCTTGGATGCAGCGTCAGTCGTGCGCAGGATGGTTTCATATAGCGTGTGGCAATGGCTTTAACATGTGTGACTTGTGTGACAAATAGAACAGCAGACTATCAATCGCTGAACAGCAAGGCACTTCTAATAGTCATGGCTTCAGGAGCAATTAAACACCATTTGGAGAACATTTATATTTCACCCACAATAGTTAGACGTTTAAAAGCCGATGTTTTTTCTGTAGTTAAATGCAACAGTTCTGTGTCGAGTTAAAGTGTGAAATAAGTGTGGCTGCAGGTCTAATAAAAGTTGAAATTGTTTTAGGGAGTGCGTTTTGTGGCTACTGAAATAATATGAAACACGATGGGGTGCGCTTTGTGAACGGGGGTGCGTTTTACGAACAGTGTTCCCAATACGTCCAATTTCCCCCCAAATACTGGTTCTGTCATAATTTAGAAACTAAAAAAGATGTAAACTTGAAACGACTACCAGCTAAACATAATTACAAACAAAAACAGCCAGTGTAGTGTATTTGGTTATTAGCCTGGTCTGTTAGACTGTATGCATTACAGTTAAGGGGTTATAGGCACTTTCCCCTACGTTTAGCCTCCCAGTATTTCATCAACGGATGCACTTGGGAGGTGTTCAAACATTTCTGCGATTGACATTCTCAACTTTGCCACGAACACACAAGGGGTGCACAGGTGTTGTTGAAAATTCTCACGAAAAAGCACGGCCATTTTTCTTCATAATTTTATTATTATTCTAAGTTAGAATAACATGTTATGCCAAACTACAAACTGGAATGGTGATCACGCAAATATTTCAAAAACAACATTGGGAGACTAAGCTCCCGCTTTCAGCATAGGGGGCTCAGCCACCAAGCCCCTCCCCCGGTTCTGACCCCTATGGATTAATACTGGTTTTGAAATATTACTGGTAGCCAGGTCGGAATAATAAAATTATGGCACGCGCGGATGTTTAATTGTTCGTCCTTTGCGCCGTTTTATCTCATAGTTGCATATTATGTGAAAAGAATCTATATGGCGTTGAGGATAATGATGTATATGACAAACTTATTCATTGGAAATGTTGAATACTACCAGTAGGTTGTATAATGGGAAAATCTAAAATTAATCATCTCATGTATGCAGATGACCTAGTGTTATGTTCACCATCTGCCAAAGGTCTTCGTGAACTGTTGAAAGGTGAGAACTACGGTGATGCTTATGATATAAAGTACAACAGTGAGAAAAGTGCTATATTAATATTTGAATGTAACATGTTGGAAAACAGTGTTAGTAATGTGTTCTTACTCAATGGTGATTGTATACCAATTGTTGACCAATATAAGTATCTTATGTAATAATTATATAATATGTAATATCTTATGTAATATCTTATGTAATATCTTATGTAATAATATGAAAGATGATTGTGATATAAACAGACAATGTAGAATGGTGTATGCTCAGGGTAATGCAATACTCCGTAACTTTAGTATGTGTAGTGAAGGAGTGAAAACGTTACTTTTCTGCACATTCTGTACTTCACTGTATACTAGTCATATATGGTGGAAACAAACAGAACATCAATAAATAAGTTGTATGTTGTATATAACAACATATTTCGCTTGATATGTCACGAACCTAAATGGTGTAGTGCCAGCTGTATGTTTGTCAGCAGACATGCGCCAATGTGTCAGATAGATTTCATTGTTAGAATTGAGAGTTCTGATAATGTAATTATTATATATATAGTAAATATTAATATTCAAAATATACGTCCAGTATGGAGATATTGGTATAAAATGACAATGACACACAACAACGCTTTGATTAGGACAGCAAAATCTACATGTATGTATAATTATTTATTATACGTGTGTATATGAAGCACAATTACCTTATTCTTTGTATATGGAATGTTATATTATGTAATAAAGTCATTCATTCATTCATTCATTCATACCTTTAAATAGTCTCTTGAATCCAGGTGACGCCACGTACTAAGTACAGAAAAAATTGACTAACCTTGCCGGAAGAGGGCGACACTGACGAAACTGGCTTCATCGTCAGAAACCGATGATGATGATGACAGATTTGGAAAAAGACGAAGATATATTTTCCAAGATTGAAAATGACGGTATAATTTATGTTGTGATATAATGATGTATTTAGGATTCTGATTTTGGAAACGGCAACTGTGTTATAACTTGTAGCTTGTAATTAATGCAACTGTATAAAAAAATTGCTTGACGTGTCAGTGAGCGATAATACGTATATGCAGTAACTACAGAATGTTTTAACCGATCCAACAAGAATGTCCGTCATAATATGTTAGCAACGGTAATGCCGTGCAGTTGTTACGGTTTTCTGTCATCGTTCTTGTGTGATAAATGCCTATAGTTTATATATAAAGCATGGATACACTTCATTTTCAGTGTTCTGCCTGGCCCTAGGCTAGGACTAGCCTAGGTCGAATTTGCAGGAAGTTCCGTCCTGCCCTATTTTAGTGACGCCCTGTTACACAAATAAGGCAAAAAGAACGCCCTGCCTTTTTTGCACATAACCCTACTCGTGGCTACAGATGGTTACACGATTGTGTATATTAATTTGGGAGCGTCCCGATCTCGAAACGCATCCGATCGTGCCACACTCGCGGTTAGATTGTTCCCAACTGAGCGCATCCCGCAATTGGGAATGGATATGTCACGAGATAGGGGCGCTTGCAGTCATTTCGATTGTTCAAGCGCCCCTATCTCGACTCCTATCCCGGTCGCCATTAAATTCTTAATCGTGTGTGCCAAAAATATTAAATACATTGATTTGAGGAGACGCCGACCTTCGAAAGTGGATAAACCAGAGCGACGGACTTTAGCGGAGCGCCTCGACTATGCATATTGCCAAGCATTCCTTATTTTGTTTGTATCTTCAAAAGTTAAAGTCTGTTTGCCGGGAGACTTCTACCGTTGGATTAGTCATTAAATTCTTAATCACGTGATACTTGCAAAACTTATTCAAATGTTTTGATCTGAAGAGGCGCCAAACTTTGCAAGTCGGTAGACTAGACTGTTCGCGAGACTTTCGAAGCCGGCACGTGTGATTAGAAAAATAATGTTTTATTCATACACTCTTTATTTGTTAATGTACCGATATATAATGATAAGTTACAACGTTTAGTATAACATAGCTCAACAATAGTAGTGAATAATTGCCCATTGTGTGTGTTAAAAGAACCTGCTCCCCCTCAATATGCAACGACCTGCTGGCACGTGACGTCGCTCATGCTTGTTGCAAGGCGTGCCGTTTCTAGGTCACAACGTCATGTACGTGTGTAGTGGACTAGCTAAGGTTGCTGGCGGCTAGCGTCTTCTTTTGCCAAAGCGTTTAGTAGTAGCTACCTGTAATAATTATTTTTCAGAGGGGTACCATTAAACAGTGGCTTTGAACTAGTAATAATTACTTTTTTTCTGTTTATTTGACTGATTGTTAAAAATGTGATTGTGTGTGGGTAGTTTTCTGTAAATAAAATTGAATTTTATAAATTAGCTATGCATGTCTATAATTATTTTAATGTTTGACATCACACATTTTACTATTTGCAGTGTAATATATCTCAATTTCTGTTCAGCCTAGCCCAACAATATCTTGCATACCAATTACTTATATAATAGTCTCTGAGAATATTAAATTTGATGTGAATTTATACATAAAATGTTATGTCATGCTGGATATCGTGTTTTGCTAAAACTTAAATCAAGTTAAGACATGTCAATTTAATAAAATAAAATATGTTGTATTGTCTATATATACTATATTTTTTCAAAATTACTATTTTGCTTACCATTTTTAATTTTCAAAATCGAATCTAACATAATATATCTCAATTTATGTTAAACCTAGCCCAAAGAAATTTGGCACACATATTACCTGTATAATATACATATATTGAATATTATGCAGATTGACACAAAAAGTCATGTGAAGCTAAATATTGTGTTTTGTTCTACAAATGCTTGCCCAAGCCAATATTATAATGCATAAATATACGTATACACTGTGTACATAATATACTATATGTAATGTATGATATTAAACTACAAGCTGTACACTGCTACTATGTCTTGTTAACTATTTAATTTAGTCGTATGTCACAAGTACAATACAATAACTTTATTGTGTGTTGGGTTATAGAAAATTTCCTTTAGGCTTGTTCATATAAAATCTTACATATGTATGTATACAAGGTTAAGATAAGTACCTTTTTAACCATTGCTTTCCATGCTCTACGTGCCCTTTATTAAAATGGCACCCTGCCCTTTTGAAAATCTGGTCAAAACACTGATTTTTGTGTGAGTGCGTACACGACCCACCAGTGGCAGTGCTCGTATTTGTTTGCGTGAACTCTCTATTCTGGAGTGCGTATGTGTGCGTGCGTGTGTGCATGTGTATACATGTTTTCTGAGTGTAGTATGCCACTGTCACAATGTTGTTTTAAGTTGTGTATATTTTTATTTAGACTTAGTTATTGATCAGTTTAAGTTAATGTACAAGAGTTTTCACACATCACACATAATTCACACATAATATTAGTAGTATAGGCCACTGTGTTGTAAAATAAGCGTTTGTGTAGATGCTTTGTTAAAATTTTGCATCTTTGGGTAGTAAAAGTCTAAAAACATTAGGGTGGCAATTTTTCTAAGCAGAATAAGTTTATCAAATTCAAGAATGCCGCCCATCATGTAAATTGCACCAATTTTCCATTAAAATTTGATTTTAAATAATTCCTTATATGTTCATTATGGTGTCTAGAGCACCATTGATAGTACCCATTTATAATATTAATATGTGTGTGTCTCTTAGTTACATGTGAGCACTAGTGGAGGTCAGCCATCTTGAATTTCAAAATGGCGGGCACAAAAATGGGAATATGGGGAATTACTTACTGCCGACTGTGCTGTCATGTTCTTTCTACATTGTTCTTTTACTAATAATACTGTGTCTGCGCTAAATATTTTATCATCATTAAATAAATTTTGAAAAACAGACTTATCAGTCAATGTATTCTTTATATTAAATACGTTATATAGGTTGGACAGATTGTCGGGGTAGCAACATTGATGTATCTGTGAAACATCTAAGCCTAATTTAATCATATACAAATTCTTGAAATCTTAAGTACTTGTGTACATTGTATAACAGTATTAGTGTCATAAATTATAGTCCACGGCACAGGATGGGTCAATGCTTTTGGTTTGGCTATACCAGCTGATTATATTGTTTCACAGTGGCCATTTTAAATTAAATATCGTCTTCCAAACCCAACATTTTGATTGTAATCTTCCTCACTGTTACTTGTTGTACACGGGTAGGTTTTTTAAATAATTTTTTATATCGTAAATATTCATAATCAAGTGACAGCTTTTAACAAACATTATGAACGAAATTACACAAAGACCCACACTATAGAATGTTTGTTTACTTAACTAACTAATATGTACACATACATTTAGTCAGAAAATTATAACTGCAAAAATTTCTTTCCTTGACATTTATATGTAATTTAAGTCAATGACAAAGCAAATGTTTAAATGCAACTGTCATGTCTTTGATTTCAGATGTCTTCAGCCAGTTTCTGCAGGATGACGTCGATGCAAAGGCGATGGCAACGAAGGCTATACATGGACTCGCCATCTCTGAGCAGCTCGCTAAACTGGCTGAGGGGATAAACCTACTCAACCACGAAATTCACTCGCAGGTAAAATCAATACGTATATGAATTCACACTGAATGTAAGTTCATGGTAAATCTTTTTCTTATGCATTCAAAATAGTTCTGACTTGTTCACAGTTTTTGTAATATAATCAGGGAAATGTATTTTACGTAATCACAGTTAACATTTTTGAATTTGATAATGCAATTATAAAGTGAGATAGCTATGGAGAGTTACTGGTAACTGATAAATTAAGTATCAAAATTAATTTATTAACAAATTATGTGTAATAACAAATTACAACACAAATACACTTTCATACCTTGCCCTTCAAAATAAGTGAACTAATGAGACTTGACCACGATGTTTGACAAACCTGTCAAACAATGCTTTTAAATGTCTTCATATACAGGTGTCATGAACTATTTAAGAAAAAATTAAACAATTAAACTTCATTTGATTTATGTTTATCGTGGAGAAGCTGGTTTTTAGGTATAATCTCAAATTGAATGACTTACAGATAGAGAGATCACTCACAGCTCTGTGAGACTGTGACAGGTTACACGCATGCTACATATATACAGTCAGGATCTTTTATATCCCCTGACATGTGAATAGGCACCAGATCAAAAAGACCAATGTTCAGCTATCTTCGATTCCTGAAAGCAAAGTAGGGTGAATGAATTTGCCCAAGTTTTCAAAAGATGCCAGATGGGCTTGAACACTGGTTCTGTCATTTCATAAGTTTGACGCATGAAGCACACCAGGTATATGTTGCAGGTGTCGGAACATTATGAAGACCTGCTCTCTCAAGCAACCAGCATTGAGACACTGGAAGGTAGGTAGATTGCTTACTTACTTTCTCACTTCTCTGTACTTACTTACTCATCTTTACTCAAAGTAGAGCCTAGGGTAGAAGCAACACTTCTCCAACACATTCTGCTGTTTGCAACTTTCCGTCTTTCTTCCAGGTGGTTTATGCATCTTAATTTCTTTGTCTTTGGATATCCTCCAACTGTTTTTGGGTCTGATTGGTTATCTGTTTCTTTGTGCTTGTCTCGTAACATTTGCACTTTCATTTTGGAGGGTATGCCCTAGCCATGTCCATTGTCTTTATTGGAGCTATCGCCCGATGCCGTGTTGGGCTTTCATCCTCATCAGCTCTATATTTGTTTTCTTGTTCTGCCCGATGCAGTGTTTTGTTATTTTATCATCCTATTTAATTCTGAGAATGTCATAGATGCATTTGTATTTGAATGTTTGGAGGTATTTTGTTGTTTCAGTGAAGACAAAGGCATATTTTACTATGTAGTACAAAAATTGAAAGTATACTTAAACTTACTTTATAAATAACTAAAATGTATTTATATTGCAGGAATGCTGGAGATGATGCATACTCGCATACAGTCACTACTGGCTGCCGTAGAGAGGTGGGTAAGAAATAACATAAAAGTATTTGTGAAAAAAATGTGAATGTAAAGTTGGCCAAATAATAAAACAGTATTTTTCAGCTCCTGAAATCTCCCATTATTGTAATACGAGTGTAACATTGATATTCTGTGTAGTTGCTTTGTAATGTTTCGTAGCAACTGATTGCAGGAACGTTTTTATTATTTTCAGGATCAGAAGAAAAGTGACGGAACCTTACACCAAAATCGTCACCAGAACAGCTCAGCTTGGAAGACTGCAGGTAAACTTTGTCGTCAGTAAAATTATATAATCTTGCAGGGCAGACTCAAATTGTCTTTGCATGTTTCTATGAGTTAGAATACTTGTGTGCATGACCATTTCTGTAATTGTTGAACCTTGGTTTTACTTGCCATGCAGATTGGCTTTGAACTGTTGAACTTTTGTGTTTACCATCCCCCCTAAAGTGAGTGGGAAGTGCGTATACACCTACCACATTCTCCTCTGATTATGGGCCTGGTTTACATAGACTACCGGTAACATCTGCCATGGCCAACCCAACTGAATTTTTGTCATCAGGAAACGTGTGACTTGCTTCGAAGGATCATCAGAATTCTGTATTTGAGCAAGCGGCTTCGGAGTCAGCTACAAGGGGGGATCAGGGAAATAACAAAAGCTGCACAGAGTCTCAACGAACTTGGTGAGTAGGCACTAAATATTGTAATTATATGCTTTCTTCTTGAACAATTTCTGGTACTTTAAAATGTTGGGCTGTTTTGGGGTTAGACTATGATACGTGGTCTTAGTGTTGTAATTAATTAGTGTGGCATGCAAATAAAAACATTATATAATAATAAATAATGTTTGGAATAATGTCTATGAATTCCAATTGATGAATTGGAATTGAGGGTCAATGCTAATTCCACAATGCTTCCTAAATCTGGAGAACATGTCAAAGATTCTTGCGTGATCAGTCTTGATCTCTCTCAGATTACCTGGCTGAAGGTGTATGCATCCGTTGGTCATGTCAAGGATTCATGCGTGATCAGTCTTGATCTCTCTCATAGATTAACTGGCTGAAGGTGTATGCATCCGTTGGTCATGTCAAGGATTCATGCGTGATCAGTCTTGATCTCTCTCATAGATTACCTGGCTGAAGGTGTATACATCCGTTGGTCATGTCAAGGATTCATGCGTGATCAGTCTTAATCTCTCTCATAGATTACCTGGCTGAAGGTGTGTGCATCCGTTGGTCATGCCAAGAATTCATGCGTGATCAGTCTTGATCTCTCTCATAGATTACCTGGCTGAAGGTGTGTGCATCCGTTGGTCATGTCAAGGATTCATGCGTGATCAGTCTTGATCTCTCTCATAGATTACCTGGCTGCAGGTGTATGCATCCGTTGGTCATGTCAAGGATTCATGCGTGATCAGTCTTGATCTCTCTCATAGAATACCTGGCTGAAGGTGTATGCATCCGTTGGTCATGTCAAGGATTCATGCGTGATCAGTCTTGATCTCTCTCATAGATTACCTGGCTGAAGGTGTATGCATCCGTTGGTCATGTCAAGAATTCATGCGTGATCAGTCTTGATCTCTCTCATAGATTACCTGGCTGAAGGTGTATGCATCCGTTGGTCATGTCAAGGATTCATGCGTGATCAGTCTTGATCTCTCTCATAGATTACCTGGCTGAAGGTGTATGCATCCGTTGGTCATGTCAAGGATTCATGCGTGATCAGTCTTGATCTCTCTCATAAATTACCTGGCTGAAGGTGTATGCATCCGTTGGTCATGTCAAGGATTCATGCGTGATCCGTCTTGATCTCTCTGATAGATTACCTGGCTGAGGGTGTATGCATCCGTTGGTCATGTCAAGGATTCATGCGTGATCAGTCTTGATCTCTCTCATAGATTACCTGGCTGAAGGTGTATGCATCTGTTGGTCATGTCAAGGATTCATGCGTGATCAGTCTTGATCTCTCTCATAGATTACCTGGCTGAAGGTGTATGCATCCGTTGGTCATGTCAAGAATTCATGCGTGATCAGTCTTGATCTCTCTCATTGATTACCTGGCTGAAGGTGTATGCATCCGTTGGTCATGTCAAGGATTCATGCGTGATCAGTCTTGATCTCTCTCATAGATTACCTGGCTGAAGGTGTATGCATCCGTTGGTCATGTCAAGGATTCATGCGTGATCAGTCTTGATCTCTCTCATAGATTACCTGGCTGAAGGTGTATGCATCCGTTGGTCATGTCAAGGATTCATGCGTGATCAGTCTTGATCTCTCTGATAGATTACCTGGCTGAGGGTGTATGCATCCGTTGGTCATGTCAAGGATTCATGCATGATCAGTCTTGATCTCTCTCATAGATTACCTGGCTGAAGGTGTATGCATCCGTTGGTCATGTCAAGGATTCATGCGTAATCAGTCTTGATCTCTCTCATAGATTACCTGGCTGAAGGTGTATGCATCCATTGGTCATGTCAAGGTTTCATGCGTGATCAGTCTTGATCTCTCTTATAGATTACCTGGCTGAAGGTGTATGCATCCGTTGGTCATGTCAAGGATTCAAGCGTGATCAGTCTTGATCTCTCTCATAGATTACCTGGCTGAAGGTGTATGCATCCGTTGGTCATGTCAAGGATTCATGCGTGATCAGTCTTGATCTCTCTCATAGATTACCTGGCTGAAGGTGTATGCATCCGTTGGTCATGTCAAGGATTCATGCATGATCAGTCTTGATCTCTCTCATAGATTACCTGGCTGAAGGTGTATGCATCCGTTGGTCATGTCAAGGATTCATGCGTGATCAGTCTTGATCTCTCTCATAGATTACCTGGCTGAAGGTGTATGCATCTGTTGGTCATGTCAAGGATTCATGCCTGATCAGTCTTGATCTCTCTCATAGATTACCTGGCTGAAGGTGTGTGCATCCGTTGGTCATGTCAAGGATTCATGCGTGATCAGTCTTGATCTCTCTCATAGATTACCTGGCTGAAGGTGTGTGCATCCGTTGGTCATGTCAAGGATTCATGCGTGATCAGTCTTGATCTCTCTCATAGATTACCTGGCTGAAGGTGTGTGCATCCGTTGGTCATGTCAAGGATTCATGCGTGATCAGTCTTGATCTCTCTCAAAGATTACCTGGCTGAAGGTGTATGCATCTGTTGGTCATGTCAAGGATTCATGCGTGATCAGTCTTGATCTCATAGATTACCTGGCTGAAGGTGTATGCATCCATTGATCATGTCAAGGATTCATGCGTGATCAGTCTTGATCTCTCTCATAGATTACCTGGCTGAAGGTGTATGCATCCGTTGGTCATGTCAAGGATTCATGCGTGATAAGTCTTGATCTCATAGATTACCTGGCTGAAGGTGTATGCATCCATTGATCATGTCAAGGATTCATGCGTGATCACAATGAACACATTAAGGGTTCTGATATGATTACCTGATTTGTTTCGTTGATTAACTGAAGGCATAGACAGTACTAAACACCCATGAGGTACGGTAATGGTTCTTGTATGATCATTCTTGACCTGTCCTGGCAGATTACTTGGCTGAAGGAGTGGACCTGGCAGGCATTGATGTCATTGAGGTAGACCGGAGGTTTGTGAAGCAGGCAAGGAAGGAGGTGGAGGCCCAGGGACAGAAGATGTTGGAGCAGGGACTGGAGACTCAGGTCAGTCGACAGTCTAACTACAACCGAGCTAGCATGTATGTGTGTTTGTGAGTGTGTGGTTTGTGTGTGAGTATGTTAGCGTTTTCCTCGTAGACAGTTTGCCCTTCTGGCATCAAACTATTTGGGTTTGTTAACATTTTCCTCCTAGACGGTTTTCATATGTAGTTCTGGCACCAAATGATGTTAGTATGTTAAGGTTTTTTTCCAAGACAGTTTGCACATCTGGCACCAACTCTGTGGGCATGTTAACGTTTTCCTCCAAGACAGTTTGCACTTTTGGCACCAACTCTGTGGGCATGTTAATGTTTTCCTCCAAGACAGTTTGCACTTCTTGCACCAACTCTGTGGGCATGTTAACGTTTTCCTCCAAGACAGTTTGCACTTCTGGCACCAACTCTGTGGGCATGTTAACGTTTTCCTCCAATACAGTTTGCACTTCTTGCACCAACTCTGTGGGCATGTTAACGTTTTCCTCCAAGACAGTTTGCACTTCTGGCACCAACTCTGTGGGCATGTTAACGTTTTCCTCCAAGACAGTTTGCACTTCTTGCACCAACTCTGTGGGCATGTTAATGTTTTCCTCCAATACAGTTTGCACTTCTGGCACCAACTCTGTGGGCATGTTAACGTTTTCCTCCAAGACAGTTTGCACTTCTGGCACCAACTCTGTGGGCATGTTAACGTTTTCCTCCAATACAGTTTGCACTTCTTGCACCAACTCTGTGGGCATGTTAACGTTTTCCTCCAAGTCAGTTTGCACTTCTGGCACCAACTCTGTGGGCATGTTAACGTTTTCCTCCAAGACAGTTTGCACTTCTGGCACCAACTCTGTGGGCATGTTAACGTTTTCCTCCAATACAGTTTGCACTTCTGGCACCAACTCTGTGGGCATGTTAACGTTTTCCTTCAAGACAGTTTGCACTTCTGGCACCAACTCTGTGGGCATGTTAACGTTTTCCTCCAAGACAGTTTGCACTTCTTGCACCAACTCTGTGGGCATGTTAACGTTTTCCTCCAAGACAGTTTGCACTTCTTGCACCAACTCTGTGGGCATGTTAACGTTTTCCTCCAAGACAGTTTGCACTTCTGGCACCAACTCTGTGGGCATGTTAACGTTTTCCTCCAATACAGTTTGCACTTCTGGCACCAACTCTGTGGGTACGTTAACGTTTTCCTCCAAGATGATTTTCGTTAACTAATATGTACAATATGACAAACGTCATTTACGAATTCTGTTTTTCCATGTTTGGGACTTTTTTACTTGCTTGAAATTAACACCAGATAGGAGGGACCAATCGGTTTTGTTGTTATCAAACAGCAGTAAGTGGAATCAATTGCCAGTCTGATGATCAATCACTACGCCAACTCGCCCCGTATTATTCTGCAAACTATCTGTTTGTGTGCTGCCTTAAGGGAGGCTGTCCATTCATTTTTAACCTGAAATTATGTCATGCACTATAAACTATAGGTATAAATTTTACACTACCAAAATGTGATTTAACGAACCAATTGTTGTTGTCAAAATTTACTTGTTTCTGGAGGAAAGGCAGGGTCTCAATGATATGTCACCTTGCCCCTATGGGGTCACAACATCTTGCCCCTGTGAGGTCACAGCATTCCTCAGAATTATCCATGCTCACCATTCAGGGATTTGAGATACAGCACAATCATTTTTGTAAACATTAAAATTTTTGAAATCAAATGTTGTTTCTGCTTCATTAAAACATTTGGGTGGTAATTGTGTTAGCGTACATATAGTTTTTACAGTATAACACAATTTTGCAATAAAAACAAACAGACAGTCTCCCTTTAAACAGATAATCTGAATCTCTGTTCCCAGAACCAGACTCAAGCTGCGACGGCACTCCAAGTCTTCCACAACCTCGGCAGTCTTGGTCAGGTCGTAGATCGCGTCATCGACAGCTGCAAGCACCACCTACAGGGAGATATTCAGAATGCACTCAACGTCCAACTACTGTCACAGCAACAGCTGGGGGCAGGAAGAGGTGAGAATGATACATTTAAAATGCACTCAACGTCCAACCACTGTCACAGCAACAGCTGGGGGCAGGAAGAGGTGAGAATGATACATTTAGAACGCACTCAATGTCCAACCACTGTCACAGCAACAGCTGGGGACAGGAAGAGGTGAGAATGATACATTCAGAATGCACTCAACGTCCAACCACTGTCACAGCAACAGCTGGGGGCAGGAAGAGGTGAGAATGATACATTCAAAATGCACTCAACGTCCAATTACTGTAACAGCAACAGCTGGGGGCAGGGAAAGGTGAGAATGATACTTTCAGAATGCACTCAACTTCCAACTACTGTCACAGCAACAGCTGGGGGCAGGAAGAGGTGAGAATGATACATTCAGAATGCACTCAATGTCCAACTACTGTCACAGCAACAGCTGGGGGCAGGGAGAGGTGAGAATGATACATTCAGAATGCACTCAACGTCCAACTACTGTCACAGCAACAGCTGGGGGCAGGGAAAGGTGAGAATGATACATTCAGAATGCACTCAATGTCCAACTACTGTCACAGCAACAGCTGGGGACAGGAAGAGGTGAGAATGATACATTCAGTATGCACTCAACATCCAACTACTGTCACAGCAACAGCTGGGGGCAGGAAGAGGTGAGAATGATACATTTAGAACGCACTCAACGTCCAACTACTGTCACAGCAACAACTGGGGGCAGGAAGAGGTGAGAATGATACAGTCAGAATGCACCCAACGTCCAACCACTGTCACAGCAACAGCTGGGGACAGGAAGAGGTGAGAATGATACATTCAAAATGCACTCAACGTCCAACTACTGTCACAACAGCAGCTGGGGGCAGTAAGAGGTGAGAATGATACATTTAGAACACTCAACATCCAACTACTGTCACAGCAACAGCTGGGGGCAGGAAGAGGTGAGAATGATACAGTCAGAATGCACTCAACGTCCAACCACTGTCACAGCAACAGCTGGGGACAGGAAGAGGTAAGAATGATACATTCAAAATGCACTCAACATCCAACTACTGTAACAGCAACAGCTGGGGGCAGGGAGAAGTGAGAATGATACATTCAGAATGCACTCAACGTCCAACTACTGTCACAGCAACAGCTTGGGGCAGGAAGAGGTGAGAATGATACATTTAGAATGCACTCAACGTCCAACCACTGTCACAGCAACAGATGGGGGCAGGAAGAGGTGAGAATGATACATTTAGAACGCACTCAACGTCCAACTACTGTCACAGCAACAGCTGGGGGCAGGGAGAGGTGAGAATGATACATTTAGAACGCACTCAACCTCCAACCACTGTCACACCAACAGCTGGGGACAGGAAGAGGTGAGAATGATACATTCAGAACACAATCAACGTCCAACCACTGTCACAGCAACAGCTGGGGACAGGAAGAGGTGAGAATTATATATTTAGAATGCACTCAACATCCAACCACTGTCACAGCAACAGCTGGGATAGGAAGAGGTGAGAATGATACATTTAGAACGCACTCAACGTCCAACTATTGTCACAGCAACAACTGGGGGCAGGAAGAGGTGAGAATGATACAGTCAGAATGCACCCAACGTCCAACCACTGTCACAGCAACAGCTGGGGACAGGAAGAGGTGAGAATGATACATTCAGTATGCACTCAACATCCAACTACTGTCACAGCAACAGCTGGGGGCAGGAAGAGGTGAGAATGATACATTTAGAATGCACTCAACGTCCAACTACTGTCACAGCAACAACTGGGGGCAGGAAGAGGTGAGAATGATACAGTCAGAATGCACCCAACGTCCAACCACTGTCACAGCAACAGCTGGGGACAGGAAGAGGTGAGAATGATACATTCAAAATGCACTCAACGTCCAACTACTGTCACAACAGCAGCTGGGGGCAGGAAGAGGTGAGAATGATACACTTAGAACACTCTCAACATCCAACTACTGTCACAGCAACAGCTGGGGGCAGGAAGAGGTGAGAATGATACAGTCAGAATGCACTCAACGTCCAACCACTGTCACAGCAACAGCTGGGGACAGGAAGAGGTAAGAATGATACATTCAAAATGCACTCAACATCCAACTACTGTAACAGCAACAGCTGGGGGCAGGGAGAAGTGAGAATGATACATTCAGAATGCACTCAACGTCCAACTACTGCCACAGCAACAGCTTGGGGCAGGAAGAGGTGAGAATGCTACATTTAGAATGCACTCAACGTCCAACCACTGTCACAGCAACAGATGGGGGCAGGAAGAGGTGAGAATGATACATTTAGAACGCACTCAACGTCCAACTACTGTCACAGCAACAGCTGGGGGCAGGGAGAGGTGAGAATGATACATTTAGAACGCACTCAACCTCCAACCACTGTCACAGCAACAGCTGGGGACAGGAAGAGGTGAGAATGATACATTCAGAACACAATCAACGTCCAACCACTGTCACAGCAACAGCTGGGGACAGGAAGAGGTGAGAATGATATATTTAGAATGCACTCAACATCCAACCACTGTCACAGCAACAGCTGGGATAGGAAGAGGTGAGAATGATACATTTAGAATGCACTCAATGTCCAACCACTGTCACAGCAACAGCTGGGGGCAGGAAGAGGTGAGAATGATATATTTAGAATGCACTCAACATCCAACCACTGTCACAGCAACAGCTGGGATAGGAAGAGGTGAGAATGATACATTTAGAATGCACTCAATGTCCAACCACTGTCACAGCAACAGCTGGGGGCAGGGAGAGGTGAGAATGATACATTTAGAACGCACTCAACCTCCAACCACTGTCACAGCAACAGCTGGGGACAGGAAGAGGTGAGAATGATACATTCAGAACACAATCAACGTCCAACCACTGTCACAGCAACAGCTGGGGACAGGAAGAGGTGAGAATGATATATTTAGAATGCACTCAACATCCAACCACTGTCACAGCAACAGCTGGGATAGGAAGAGGTGAGAATGATACATTTAGAATGCACTCAACGTCCAACCACTGTCACAGCAACAGCTGGGGACAGGAAGAGGTGAGAATGATACATTTAGAATGCACTCAACGTCCAACCACTGTCACAGCAACAGCTGGGGGCAGGAAGTGGTGAGAATGATACATTTAGCAGTTTTATGAAGTACATATTTTTTTGTAATATTTTCCCATATAATTAGAGGAAAATGTAAAGTACTAATGACATTGCAGTGAAATTGGCCACTGTAGACATGTGTTATATTATTATTATCTTTATATTAATGTGCAAATGTTTGGGGCAGACTAGCAAAATCTCTTCCCATGTGCTGGGTGAGAATCAGCTACACAGACTTATGTCCCAAAATGGTGGGAGATGTCCTGTTTTTTCATTTTTCTACACCTCCCGGTTTTGACATCGTCGATTTTCAGGTTGTTTGGCTTGATCTAGTATATTTATATCTATTCATAAATTAATGAGTTATGGATCAGGATGTAAATAGAACATAAAATCATATAACAATAACAAAGTCAAAACCACTAAAGTCACTTCCTTTGCAAATATTCAGCGAGACATAGAAATTAATCAGAGCTTTTGCATATTTGGATGAAGGGTGGCGACACTGAAGGAACAGATCTTTATAAACTTCCTGAAAACAATCTCATCTGTTGACAATGTTAATGCTGCTTTTCGATTCTGACATTTACCAAACCTTTTGTGTTGATGCATCATGCAGCTGGGCTTCCAAGGATTTAGGTGCAAAAGAAATTATCATGTTATCATTGCTGTAGGGGGCCCAGGGTCAGCGAGTATGCCCGCTCCGGGGAACACCGCCGCCTTCAGAGCGGCCCTGTGGACCAACATGGAGAGACTGATGGACTCCATCTACTCGTCATGTGCCCAGGTAAGTCCTGAACCTGCGCAGGTGGGCAGAGATAGAGACTTGAGATGCTGGTCAGTAAACAGTGTCACATCATAATAATTATAAAGTTGTACCTTTGGTAGAATTACAGTAAATGTTACTATTAATTTTGATATTTATTTCACAGTCCTAATAACTGAATTTAGTTAATTCAAAGTAAATTTCTGTAACTGCAGCATGTTGTATGGTCCCAGGCTCATCACCTGCAGAAAGTGCTGGCCAAGAAGAGGGATCCAGTCACTCATATCTGCTTCATAGAACACCTTGCTAAGGCGAAGGTAAGGGGTGAAACAAAGGATAAACACGTTAAGACAGTGTGTGCAGCAGTGCACAGTTTATGTTGATACTTGATCAACTTGGTTGAAACTTGCAACACAGACATGTTTCTTTTCTATGTAAATAAACCTCGATCGTTAATAATTGACCCAAACACTTGTGTCGACAATTCCACATCGAATGTGGCAACAACATGTTATTCCACACATTACACCAAGCTACAGTGTCTCCACTCTGCTACCACTGACCACTGTGAGAGATCTACTCTTTCTCTCACTGTCTCTGTTTTTCTCCCTCCCTCCCTCACTCTATCCCTCCCTCCATCCATACCTCCCTTCCACCCTCCCTCCCTGCCTCACTCCCTCCGTCCGTCCCTCCCTCCATTCCTTCCTCCATTCCTCACTCCCTCCCTCCTTTCACCCCTCTGTCTGCCTACCTCCCTCTCTCCCTCCATCCCTCCCAGCTGCAAGGAATGATGAACACGTGTTGTGTGTGATTGCCAGTGAGATTGACAACTAACAGAATGATTGATAATGGCAGTGGGAAAGTGTTGTGTGTATTTTTGACAGTGTGATTGACAGGTGTCATGTTTGATTGACAGGGCTCCCCAGTGAACATCATGCACTGGTTCTGGCGAGACGTCACAGAGATGATGGCGGAGGAGTTCACCCAGGCTTCTGACTGTAAGTGATCAATTTTCACTGGCAACTCAAACATGAATGAAAATATTTATTATATTAAAATCTCCCATATCATGGATTTCCGATACATAATACAGATTTTGGGGAGTTTGGGAGGATTATCGGTATGTTCTGTTTGAATACAGATTTCCTTCAAATGTAAAAATTGTGATGAAAATTATATTACTAATTACATCTTTTTGTCTGTATTCAAATGACAAATTTATGGCAGTTGAAGAGCTAATACTTTCGATGATCTGTGATGGAAAACAGCAGATTTTGTTTGTTTAGGCATATTTACTAGCCCAAAGATGACAACACCACTAGAATAGGAATGCAATAGGCCAAATAGCCCAAAGATGACAACACCATTAGAATAGGAATGCAATAGGCCAAATAGCCTAAAGATGACAACACCATTAGAATAGGAATGCAATAGGCTGGTTAACATTTATAAAGTATGGTATGAACTTATTCAGTTTTACACATAATTTTAAATCAAAAATACATATTTCAACCAAAGAAAATGTAGCATTTATGTATATTTACAAATGTGTACATTTTGTAGAGTGGCTTATTAATTGTAGTAAATTATGAATGAGTTGCTAACACCTTTCTGAATCTCACTGCAATAATCTCCTCATGGTTTATCATGTGCTTGAAGAAAATCTTTTCCCCCGCAGCGAGCACATTCTTGAAGCAGGCCTTCGAGGGAGAATATCCAAAACTGCTGCGGCTGTACAATGACTTGTGGCGCCGCCTACAGCAGTTCAGCGACAGCATGATAGCAGAGTGCCCGGAATTGCCACCCGATGACGCCACCAGTGTCGATGGACCGGAGAAAACGTCTAATGTGGATGATGAATTTGAGTGAGTGATTTTCTCTTGCACATTTTCATGTATTATTTATGTGTTTATCATGTATTAAATTTGTATGTATTTTCTCACACTTAATTTATGTCTTGTCCTGCCAGCGTCATTGCACAAAAAACTAAAACTATTCGACCTTCATCTACTATCTTATTTAAGCACAATTTAGGGTTAACGTAAACTCGTCGTAAAGTGCCTGAAGTAGATTTTAGCTAGACGTGACGCTAACTAAATGTAACTTTATTATTTATACGTCTTCAAACGGTCACAATGTTCTGAGGTAAACCAGTTTATTCTATATTGAAATTTGAAAATAATTTGTTCACACAATCTTGCTGTTTATGATATCACAATTAAATTAAACCACATTCATTCAGCAAGCCAGCGTTGAACTAAATATGCTTTATAAAAATAGCCAGCAGTGAACAGATTCGTGACAACACATTAAAAATTTGTTTTCTGTTTTAGCCCAGAGGATGCACTGCGGCAGTCTCTCGCTCCCTTCGAGAATGCGTATCTCTCCCGGTCCTTGTCCCGACTCTTTGATCCCATCAACCTTGTCTTCTCCGCGGGTACTCTCAACCCCCCGACCCCTGAGGAGGTTGACAGCATCACAAAGACCATCGCCAGGCAAGTATTATAATATACATTTAGTATCTGTGTGTACGGGTGGGGGGGTATGTTAACGTTTTCATCATGTATGGTTTGCATTTCGGGCACCTAACTTTCAGCTATTAATCTATGATTGATTTTATAATGTTGTTTTCATTCGATAGCATGCCTAGTCTTACACTATTTTCGACGGCTAGGCCATTCACGCATCATTTTCAACAATCATACAACACATATTAACATATGTACAAAGGATTAAAAATTATAATCATAACGAACAGAAAAAAGACAAAAACAAAGCACACTTAAAATGGTGGCGTTGCACTCAGATATTTGTATTAGGACTTCTTAAAGGTTGCAGCAGAATGGTTGTTTTGAATGTTGTCGTAAGTTATTCCATAATTTCAAACCAGACACACTGAAACTTCATTGGTGCCGGTAGTTCTGGCTCATTGGGAGAAAAGTATTGCCTTTATTTTTTTGAAATTCCCATTGGTAAAGGATTCCCACATTTCTCTCTCTTTAACTTAATCTCTTTAATAAACGTCATTCATTTGACCTTATTTCATCACTATTCATGACTTGTGTTGGTGCTTGCATAAAGGATTCTTACTGGTTTTAAGGTTCACGCAGTTTGTTAGACGGATGTAACTCGTTTGTTCAGTCTTACGTAGCTCAGGATAGTATTTTGCATGTCTATACAAGAGAGATAAAATATGTAATATATGCAAATTATTTATCCATTTTCAGTGAGCTGAATGTCGCCATTGTTGACATGTCACTTTGTGTCACGGTGTCAAGGAACGTGGCGAAAACTGTGCAGTTATTTGCCGTGAAGTCCGAACAACTGGTGAGTGTTGCATGAACCATCCAAGTCTCCTGATATAATGCGATAATTCTCACCTTTTGGTCATTTTTCAGACGCACCCTAGTATCCTAATTTCCAAATATCTTCTGCCACCAAAGGAAACAACTTTTAAACCTCGCATGATAAGACTTATGTGTTTTCTGAAAAATGTTGGAAAATGAAACACTACTTGTCTTATGTTAGCATGGGGGGAATCTTTCACTATTTAGTTGTGTCTACTTGGGATGTGTGAAACTGTGACTATAATTTTGTGTTGAACATTGGTAGCTAAATTACTCTGTTCTTTGGATACAATGTTTTCTTTTACCAGTTGGCAGTAACTTCAATGTCATCACGTAGTGTCTCTTAGCTGCATGCATGCATGTTTTAGAGCTCAGTTTTTTACTCACGTTTAAAGTTAGTGATTTTTTAAGTACTTGTCTTATGCCGTTTTATTTATCATTGTGTGGAAGAAATGTAGCAGTAAACCAACATATTCAACAATGAAATCATCTTAAATATTCTCTGCAGCTCTGCATTGACGGGGAGGCAAGCCAGGTTATTGGTCCTCCCACAGCCGGGCAAAATAGGAATGCAGCTGTTGTTAATTCATTGTACCAGTTATTCCAAGCAATATCAAAGGTGAGTATACCAATACCATGCTTGCTAAAGCAGTAGTGTAGTAACATAATTCAACGATACTGTCTAGTAATAATAGCACTTTCATTTAAGACAACCTAAAATTTCGGAGTATGTGATAACATAATTCATTGATGCTATTTTAGTAATAATAATAATAATAAGATCTATTGCACATAAATCCTTGGAAACCAAGCTCAGAGGCACATTAAAAAAAAAAATCTCAAAATCCATAAGTAGTATTCCAGTTGTCAACATATGGGTCAAGGCGCTAGGGAGCTACAGTGGATAAGCAAGGTTACAAAGATACGTTTTTAAATGACGATGGAATTTTGTACTATTTTCAACTGATCTAACACTAAGAGGGAGCATATTCCAAAGAGTTGGTGCAGCAACAGAAAAAGCCCTAGTTCCAATGTTAGTGTTGACTCTAGGAACAAAAAGTAGGTCAGAACTAGATGATCAAAGCTGGATAGGTTTTCTTACAGGAGTAAGCAATGAATGCAAATAAGACGGTTGCTTACCGGACAGTGCCTGGTATGTAATGGTACAGATCTTAAATAGTATACGATATCGTACAGGAAGCCAATGCAAAGACTTCAAAAGTGGTACAGAGCGAGAAAAATGAGGAGATCTTGTATCTACTCTTGCTAGACAATTTTGGACACGCTGAAGTTTTGTGATATCCTTGCTAGCAATATTATAAAGGAGGGAATTGCAATAGTCAAGCCTGCTGCTAACAAGCGCTGTTGCAATAATTTTAGCAACAGAAAATGACAAATACAGGTGAATACGGCAAAGAACACAAATATGATCAAAACAGCAGCAACATGTTTGAGATATATGTTGTCGGAAATTGAAGTTACTATCAAAGATCACTCCTAGATTCTGCACCGAGGTTGCTGGCGTGATATACTGATTCAAAATACGCGTCTATCAAGTTTACTACGCTGCATTGGAGTACCAATAAAGATCAAATCAGTTTTATTTGCATTTAATTTCAACTTGCTGTCAGTCATCTAGTCGAAGATATCTTGAAGGCATCCACTAAGTTAGTTAAGGGAACGATTTGTATCCGGGGTAGCCAACGAAATGTTGATCTGAGTATCATCAGCATAAAGATGATGATCCAAGTAATGACTCCTTTTTCAAGACTACCTTTAATGTCAGAGAGGACTGGTTATAAGAGGGGTGTTCTTCAAGAGGTGACCATAGATGTAAACATGTATTTGTATATCAGGGCTAAAATTCAAATGTGGTGATGAAATGGGGTAATTTATGCGACATGTGTAGTCTGCTGGTGAAAACATGGTTGGGAAAGGAGAGTGGTTATTGGTAGCTACATCATCAGGGTTCTAATATGTGGGCTTGTGAGACTATGGCGACTCGCTGTTGAACTAATATGTTGGTGAATGTTTTAGATCATCAGCGGATTCACTGATTTCCCCCCAGCAGCTGTGGATGTGATACAACATTCCCTCAAGGTGAGTCACATCTAAGAAGTATATGTATGAATATATATCATACTATTATCATGCTACTCCTCCAAGACCGCGTCTGTGTGCCAAACTTGATCTGTGACACTAGGAAAAGTCCAGTTAATTAAACAAAAATTCCCCACTTGAAGCTCCTTACTGGAAGATTATGTATCTTGAACAACCCTAGAAAGCACACAGAGCATTGTGTCCAATTGTAGATAAAAATTTCACAGAGTAATTCCTAGTTATTACCTACAATTGTTTGCAGTACTATGAATGTTTTTCATGATGGTGCCGTTAACTTACATAAACTGCTGTGCTTAATTTGAACCACTTAGAAACTACCAAGTTTTTCATTCGGGAGTTTGGTGTTTTTACTAGTGTATCTATGTATAGTTGACATACCAGGCAGTTAGCACACATATCTTTTGGTGTTTTTGCAAAAGTACGCACTTAAACCAACTGTGCATATTACTTGTATTATCACACACCAACAAATCTTAACCATGTGGATTTTAGAAGGGAGCATTAGTTAATTATCCCCTGTTTCTAGTGGCAAAATTTCCTTTCTGACCCTGTTTTTAAGAGCAAGATTTCAATCTTTCTAACAATTACATTTCTTTGCATTTTTTGTTCACAGGAACTTGTGATTCTAATGGGCACTGCAATCCAGCCTCTCTTTGAGTCTGTATCGGACGCCCTGGAGGCGATCATACTAACCATGCACAACGAGGACTTCTCGCAGTCGACGGGGAACGAGGGGAGTGGAGATGCCCAGTGCTCCCTCTACATGCGGGAGTTGCAGGACTTCATTGTCCGTGTACAGAGTTCTTATCTCACCATGTTCCAGTGCACAGACTTCACCTTCAACAGGTAGGCGCTTTGATCAACATATGCCAATATCTAACTATATAATCAAGTTAACATATGTATGCATGTAGGTGGTTATGTTACTGTCTTCCGCCTAGACAGTTTGCATCAATCTTTCAGAGCTTCTTTTATGACTCCACGAAAGAAAAGTATGGTACCGTATGGTAAATCAGTTGTTTGCAATGTAAAATATAACTTGCAACAATCGTAGAAATCATGTGCGTGTGGTGAATACAGATGCCATGCATGTTGTGACTATGTGACTTGCCACAGCGACGTGGGTATTAAGTTGCAAAGTTGGGAAGTAGAGTTTTGTATCTATTTGGATTCCACTGATTATATGCTTTAAAATGATACCCCATTTGTTGAAATATCTTCAGTAGTTTTTGATTTATTGCTCAAATGAAGCATATTTTTAAAAGGTGATGTTTTCAGAAAAAATGTTTAAAGGCTGGACTATGTGAGAAACAGATGCCCATAGCAACCGTACATTTAGTACTTTATTACTGTTTTTTTTAAATTATTTGTTGAGAATATAAACCAGACATTGAAAGCAGTGTTTGACATAAGGCTCAAAATGTAAAGGGCCAGCCGAGCCTGTAACCTGAAAATGTCGCAGGCCCGACAAAAGATTTGAAGGCCTGACAATCCCAGCAGTTAAGCCACTGCTGTCATCTTAGGAATGTTAATTCAGCAAACATCAGTTGATTCAGCAAATATATGTACATTTGTGTACAAAATACATCAAGTGTAGTCTGATACTATTACTTGCTCAGGAGACTGATTCCGGGTATTGGAACAGACAAGACTTTCTAAGACTTTTCCTTTTAACTTGTTTGATATATGTCCTGGGTAAACAAAATTGCTCATTTTGATAATTTTTACTTTCACTGATACTGATTCTGATGATGTACTTTCAGATGTGCAGGACGTCATCAACAGAAGTTCTTATGTCAGTCTTTTATTCATGCAAAATTTCAAGTCACTGCATTGGACATTTAAATAATTATTTGAAAATTAGAGTGTAAAATTGACAGGAGTGTAACACTTTTAGCAGGACATTTTAAAAATACATCATTTTGAAATTGCAGTAAACAAAAAATACCAACAGCAAACTACACCAACATATAGTTTTTATCAATATCAAGAGTATTAGAGAAACATTTGCTAGCTTTTAGAGAATTATCACATTCATATGCCCAAAAGTGGTAACAAACTTAAGTATTAAATGTATTTTATCATGGGAGAACAAAGAAAAGTGCTTAATTTGATTACATGGATTTGTATAGGTGGTAATCAATACTTTTTAAAGCTGATATTTTTGTTGTTTTATTGACAATAAAACCTTGAGAAAAATAACAAACATTAAATCAATATATTAAGTTTTGTTGTTTTTGTAAACTAGAATGTGCATGGACCATGCAGGAATGAAGAAAAAATGATTTCTATAAGTTGATTTTTCACCACTTATGTCACATTTGATGAGCCATTTTTTGTGTGGCAGGTTACAAATATGTCAATATAATTGTAACTAGCAAAAATACCCATCCTTCGGACAGGATAATTTGATAGTTCACAAGCGGCTCTGTGTGACCATCTTCATGATTAGATCAGAGACGAAGCAGTCATATCGACAGTTCAATATTGGATGTCGTGGTGTGCTACATACACATGGGATGGTTGCGTGATATATTTATACCAGACGTCTGATGAAGATGATAACTTTGAACAGTTGGTCACAATATTGTGCACGTTTTCTATGATTGCTCCAAGCTACGCAAACTGTCCACTGATATGCATTACAATGATACCTCGTGTTGAAATATCTTCAGTACCATTATGATTTATTGCTAAAATTAAGCAGACTTTAAAAGAATATTTTTATTATTTGCTTCAGCATTCACCCGATTGCGTGTCGATGTGTGGAACTGTTTGTTCGACATGCCAGCCTTGTGCGCCCTCTAGGGGACGGTGGCAAGATGCGACTTGCGGCAGACTTTGCCCAGATGGAGATGGCAATTGCGCCACTGTGCAGGAAAGTCGCAGATCTCGGGAAGTCTTATCGACTTCTTCGAGCAACAAGGTAAATGGGCATTAGAGGGCAGCACTGGTGTCAGTAGTTATACAGTTCCAGATGTTGACAGGGCCAGGCTGTATTTGCTTTTGTCATTGTATATTCTTGAAAGGTTAGCGACTAGAATAATTGTTTTCTTGACATAACAGGTTGTCTTAAGATTCTATGGATTGTATGGGGCATGGGAACATAGTGAATAGTGTGTTTAAGAAGAACCAGGTTCGAATTTCAACATTTTCGTTCAAAGTTAGGACAGTTTGTTTCATGCCATGTTGCTTCAGTTCACTTTGCTTTGTGGGTAAATGTGAACCTGGCAGTAGTCTGTGTCATATCCTATGATTATGACATGTATATGAACTCGGGTTCCACCAGATTTTGGTGCAATAGAAATCTTTGTATTGGTCAGTTGTATTACAGATTATCTGAAAATGATTTAAATAACTCAATATACCTCTTAACCTCTTAACCTCTTACAGACCACTGTTGTTTCAAACCAACGAACACGTTTCTAAGAGTTCAGCTCTTGGTGACATCATTCCGTACAGTACGGCACTACACTTCCTCTTTGGACGAGCACCAGTGCAGTTGAAGCCACCTCATGAGGTAAGTTGGCACTAGAGTATCGTTTAATGAGGTATTTAGTTATTATACGCTACAGGCAGAAATGTATAAAGGACAGACTAGTGTACAGATACTTTGATGAAGGGAGGAAGTTATCAGCACACTCTTCCAAGCTCAAAAGATGGTAAATATATACACAAGTAAATAACACATTATTTAAAACATAAATGGGCACAATTATAACATGAATATATAATTGCAAGTTAGTAATATCAGTAGTAGTTGTAGTAGTATTAATAAATCTTTGTTTCACGATGGTGACAATGTCACTTTTATTGTATACTTTTCAACGGGTCATCACAGTCACAGTCACATAACTTAAGATAATATAGGCAATTCAAAACAATATTTTACAAAACAAGTAAATCAAATAAATTTGCACATAAGACATGTCATCAACAAATGAAAAAAATAAATAAAAAATAAAAATTATAAGATATATGTACTACACTTATAAAAACCAGCATTCATGCAGGCCTATAAAGTTGAACATTTTCACACTCATACACACCTTCCCTGACAAGTTTTAAAACGGTATCATTAAAACATTCTAATGGGTTCGTAGCAGATGTCCTTATTATGAGGCACATAAGAGCAGTAGGAATGTGTAAACTGTTGGGTGTTTAATACAATTCTGTTGGTCTTGCAGCTTGCCCATTGGTCAGCAAGCCGATATAGTCAGTGGCTGGATGACCACTCTGCAGAGACTGACCGCCTCAGCTTCATTAAGTACGTCCATATCCTCTTATTTACTTAGACTTAATGGCTCCGCACATCTACAAACATACGAGGCAGTCAAAGCATTCCATCCAGATCTGTTTTCCGCTAACTTCCTGGCATTGTTCCATCTTGTGTTGACCAGCTGTACATTGCAGTCGATGGTCTGGCGCCAGTTCATTCTCGGTCGTCCTCTCCTTTTCTGACCAGCTGGATGCCATCTGGATGCCATCTGGATACCATCTGGATACCATCTGGATACTTATGTAACTTTTGTCACTGGATTTTTTAGTGCATCTGCTGTGTCATATGGGTTTGTATTGGAAGTATTTGAATGAGCCCTGTTTGAAAATATCAACTGACAAACAATTTGTAGATATATGTAGCATTCTATGCTACATATATCTACAAACATATAAAAGGTGGCGTTAGGGAGCTGCTGTTTGCGGATTGATACAGCACTCGCTTCCCACTCAAGTGAGGTCCTCCAGAGGCTGGTTAATCGCTTTGCACATGCTTGAAGAGAGTGGACTCGCAGTCAGCATGAAGAAGACGAATGTCATTGTGTAGGATGCCAGCCAAGTCCCCTCAATCAAGATCAATGACTACACCCTGGAGGTAGTAGAAGACTTCACCTACCTCGGGTCAAACATCTCCAACAACCTTTCGCTGGACACTGAGATAAACAGGCGCATCGGAAAAATTGCATTTAATATGGAGGATGGCCACTTGTGAAAGACATCCTGTATGAACGACTCACCACTGGTGCCAGGCCAGTGGGACGCCCAGCCCTCAGGTTCAAGGATGTCTGCAAGCGCGACATCAGCTCCGAAGACTGGGAGTTAATAGTGGCCGAAGATTGCACTGTTTGGCGTCAGACAGCACATGTACACTACATAGAGTTTTTGGAAGGGCAGATAGAAAGAATCATCAGCACGCGGCTGAGAAAGGGATGTGGCGCAAACAACGAGCAGTGCTACCTCTGCCATCCTGTTTCGTCTGCTCTGGCCGCGGCAGGGACTGTCATTCCCAAACGCTGCCACATTTCCAGAAACTGAAAACGGCACAATAGCATCATACCTCAAGAGTACGATTTGCCTACTGTATCTATATGTAATCACACCCAGACACAGCACTTTGAACATTTAGTTTACAAGTTGTTCAGTACATTTAGAACCTTCTTGTGCTGAATTCAGTTATCTTTCAGATAAGCACATCTTGCATTTCTAGGAAACGAAGTACAAGAAATGCAAAAACACTAGGTGCACTCATGTCTTGATGATTTTTGTGCGCGCTGCGAGGACTCGGAGCATTTTTCATAAAATGATGTGTCATCTAAAGCATTATAGATTCTGGTTTACTGCGCCTTTGAGCATGGGTTCCTAAGGAAGTGGATGCTACACATGTTATACATGTTATTATATCTATTATATACGTGTTCAGGTTGAGGTATATGTAAACAAGCTACTTGCTGCATTGTTATCAAGTGATCACCTCTTGATAATGTGTGTACATTGTTGTGTTCTGTTCTTGTTGCAGGGGCAGTCTGGAGGCGTATGTTCAGGCAGTGAGGACGACTGGGAAGAAGGAGTTTGTGCCCATCTATCCCATCATGCTGGAGATGCTGCAGCGGGGACTTCAGATGCAGTAGAGATGATACAATGACGTGATCAAGCTGACGAAGGACTGGAACTGGCCTTGATTATCCAAGCTCCATATTGTTGGTGCCATTGTTTGTCACACACAAGAGAATCTGGATCCAGAGACAATTTCACGAATATGATTGATTATCCATAATCAATTAGATTCATTCACAATCGAACTCGACAAATAACAGTACATTTTTAAAGTTTATATGAAGCATTCACTGACTTTTTACAGGGAAATGAAAACAAACTTGCAGACTTGCGTAACCAGTTAATGGTCTCAATCTTCAAATAATCCGCACAGCTTCTCCATTACTAGCTACTGCCAAAATACTTGATCTCAGTGATGATGGAGAACGTGTCTTGTCTGTGCGGATACTGGCGGTGTATAAGGTCATACATGGTTATTACTGTATATAGTGGTTATGTTTTGGTAATGGCAGAGTTTCAATTTACCGGTACTTACATCTCTCGTGGTAGTGTTTGGTGTATTGACTTGTTACATTGAAGATTGCAGTTGCAATTGTCATAAGTAGATCTGTAAATATAAAATGATGTATATATAATGGGTTATGATAACTGTTACGATGTGATACGAATAATGTAATAAAATGCGATGAATTTATTTGGTGAAAATCACGTGAGAAATGCAATGAACGCAACACACACACGCACGCACGCACACATACACATACGCAAACATATGCACGCACACACATACACGCACACACACACGGACACATAAACACACGCACGCGATTGCTAGCGCACTAGCTCGATTGTTGTTTGATATTGACATGGCCCATATTTCCCTTGGTATGTGATCAGCGAGGCTGAAGCCGACAGTACATCTTGTCGAACCGTTAAGGAAAACCAATATTTATCCATCATGGTACGCGATGAGAATGAGGCGCGTATGTTGGATGGGTGTCATGAATACGTGGCATATTGTCTCGTGTTTGGATTCCTTTTAACGCATGGAAGTTCAGCTTTGAAAACATAACTAATGTTTAGACAAACCAGTATGGAAAGGACGACTAAGTGAGGAGAAACGCAGTATATGAGTTTCATTCCTTTTGTTTCGTTTATTATTAACGAGGCCGCCATTTTCATACATGGCATCTGCGTTATGTCGTCGTCAGAAATGCTACAACTACGGGAGATAATTTCCGACGTTTTATTACAGTGTGTCTCCTTGGTTGCCGCCACCACAACGCTCGCCCAATTAACAAGAGACACGCATTTCTTTATTGAAGAAGAAGGCAACGGAAGAGATGGAGTGACCAAATCAAATATGACACGGGACTCCAGCTATCAACAGCAGAGCGGTATGCTCTTGACAAACTTGGTTGGAGGGCTGTGACATCCAGAAGACCATGGGGTCAAGTTGACCTATGCATTTAAGTGACTTAGAAGTCTATTTATACCACGTCGATGAAGTAATTTTGTATTTGACAATGAATGTATACCACTGAGCCAGATTACAGTGTGTATGTGCGTGTGTGTGTCTGCGTGTGTGTGTGTGTGTGTGTGTCTGCATGTGTGTGTGCGTGTCTGCATGTGTGTGTCTGCGTGTGTGTGAGAGTGTATGTGTGTGCGAGTGCGTATGTGTGACCTTCGAAGACGGACGTCAACAGTTGTCGTTTTGTATAATTTATTATCATAAAATGCTTGAAATGATGCTTGATATGTATCTTGGTATATTTACATTGCATGCCCTCAAAAATTCGTGGTTGCAGACCCTCTCCTTCTTCCCGTTTTTTTAGTCCTTTGGGTTAAATGTCCAATGGAATATTGCCATCACTCTGCGTCCGCCGTTAGCTGCCGTATCGCAGAAACCGTTCAGTAACTTTCTCTAATTTTGCATAGACGTATCTTAGGGTAGTGCCACTATGCACGAGAAATGTGTATTTGATTGAATCGTTCTAAGGGCTCCATAGGGCCCCTCATGGCCCCTCATGGCCCAAAAAACTGGTAGTTTTCTACATTTTGCCTATTTTTTCAAAAACTGTTCAGTGACTTTTTCTCTAATTTTGCATATACATTTCATGTGGTAGTGTAACTATGCACAACAAATCTGTATACTAAGGGCACCAAAGGTCCCCTAAAATGCTAAATTTGCTAACTAAACTGTCTGCTGCACCAGCAGATCTATCATGCTTACAGTCCATTTGTTCAACTAATCTCTTTTCCTACATCTGTCACACCTCACTGTGGCTGCCTGATGGGAATTGTGACTGATCTGTGATGTGGTTTTGAGAAGGGCCCTTGATACTATCCCCTAACAGTAGATTTTGTGTATTGTGCCAGAAACAGGACACTATTCCCCTTCCCAAAACATATGTCAAATGCGGAGTCTGTGTCTTGCATGGATATCTATTTTTATGCAGTTGTTTTATATAAGCAGGAAGTTTGTGAAATTAGTTATTCTTAGGCCACATAAAAGTAATTCCCGGTTTCTCATCAATGCATGTATTAAAAAATATGTGCCACAACATTTTATTTTCTATTATAATTATTCCTCTAAATGCAAGACGTGGTGCAATAAGTAAACAGTAAACATGTAAATATTTTACTTCCATCATAACCCTTGATCTGTAACTACGATGCACAAAAACAACATCTGATTAATAATTATCTACAGTGTTGTTTGATTGATATATTTCGGGCAGAAACAGTTTCTGCCCGGCAGAAACAGTTTCTGCCCGGCAGAAACGGCAACAATAGGAAAACATGCCATTGATAGGCAAACGTGTTCTTTTTATAGAAAACGTCAGTTTTTTTCTGTACCTGTCTACGTATGATAACCATTTGTCCGCCTTGCTCACAATAAACAAGAAACATCACATGAATGATAAAAGGAAGATCACTGCCACTTAACTTGTGGATTATTATTATAAAACTGCTCTGCTACTGCTTGGTGGACTGGTTAATTAGTGGCTCAAATACATCAGGACGGTTTTCATACCTGCATGATAGTTTAGGCTCAGTAGTGTGCTGGCAGCCACTAAACCTATAGGCTTGTGTGAAAAGGATAGTTGGCAGAAGAACTAACTTCAAAGCACCATTGCATCCATTTAGCCAGGCAGCATTCACACTGTCCCAATGTATGCTGCTATGTTTGTATATATAGAGGCTTAATGATCCCAATACACCAATCTGTTGGCACAATGTCAGATAATAGAACTAGGTTAAATATCTTAACAATAACTATAATAAGTTCTGTGGGGCTGTTTTTAAGTATTCATTTATAACATTATCACTCTGTCCTCTTAGTTTTACACATAAAGACATAATCTGGCATAACTTGCTAAGTCTTTGTAGGAGCACATTTGTACGTCTAGTGTATCATTGCAATATAACATACATACTGTGTGCCACATTTGAATGTCATGCATGTAATATTTCCATGCAATCCAATTGCATATATAATATAAAACGTCAACAGCCGTTTTCTTCATTTTCACTTTTTGACCCCTACCATGTTCAATGCTCCATAACTTCGCCAATTTTTGTAGCAGTCATAATTTTTGAAACCGTGTAAAGCACCCTACTCAACCTTTACAAGAATGTAAGAAAACAATGTTACCATTTTTCTGATTATTCACACGCATAGGTCGCATAACGCGAGTCTTCACACGTGTGAAGTTTACTACTTGACATTGGGATAAAGCTGGAGTGTTGTGTCTGTTTGAATTGGGATGACCTTCTGTGTCATATCCAAACATCTCACATGTTTGCATGGTTTCATTTAGGTTACGTTGTTGCTACTCTTAGCTCCCTTGAAGTGTCAGCTACTTTAATTAATCTTAGTTTCTATTTTGACTTAAAATCATAGTGTATATTGACCCCTCGTTGTCCTCCGGGAGATTCCCGCTTTCATCTTGCTCTATTTACGGAGCGAATGACATTAGGAAGAGTTGAGTGCAGATCGGCAGCGTGGAGGAGATACTGCAAGGATATCCACAAAGTCACCGAATTAGTATTTCTATAGATAATACTGATAACCACACACATACAGACGATACTAATCAAAGCAGTAACTGCATTTTCAAAGTAATACAGCAATTCGCACGTGGTATTAAATTGATATCTTACATATATAGAACCAACAGTGAACATGTATGGTCTATTTTAAAGGCAGATTGTTTGATTTAACACTGAACCTTTTGACATATTCCTTTGAACAGTGTGTACACGTAGAGGTGACATTGTTTGAAGGAATTTAAACCATCGCCGCCGTAAACAAATCCAGGTGCTTGCTTCGTAGAAAGATGGAGGACCACTTCATAGGCCGGCCACGTAGTCGACGTACAACACAGAACGATACACACTTCTACAATCTGGAACATAGCTACGTAGTTGAAATGTTGCCGTTGACCAACTATTGCAATAGGAATGAAACGTCATGTTAGAACATACTGTTTTAAGTAAGTTAATGCCATCCGCGCAAGTGATTAGGTTTTGTCCTTGTCACGATGCCCTCTCTGCTTTTACAGTTTTTTATTTACAACATGTCTGTTACCTGTCGTGGACATACAATTTCACTTTTACGTTTTGCGTTGTTAATATGGAAATATTTCACACATTTTCATCCCATTTCTTAACAATAATGTACCACATCGTTTGGGGATTGGTAATCTGTCTATTTCTAAAGCCATTTCGTTTTCTTCTTGATGATTGCTTTGCTTAAACATACAATAGCGCAGCAGATAAATACGAAATAAAATTTAAGACTAATCTGATGTCATTTCATTCACTGAATACTCTATTGTGCGATAGGGCTCCTGTACACCCTGTAGTATCTACTCGCAGTAATGGTCGTTATCAAGTGTCGTCCATGCTGGGCACGTGGCGCAACAAACGTAGGTGGTCTTGTTTTTTGTTCAACTTAGCAAATGGAAATGGAAATTTATATGTTTACCAGCTAAGTTGAACAAAAAACAAGACCACCTACGTATATATATATATATATATATATATATATATATATATATATATATATATATATATATATATATATAGATATATATATATATATATATGATACTTTCTTTATATTATTAATAATATATATGCCATACAAATAGTAAGACAAGTGTTTACGGCAATACAGAAATGTAAACGTGTGTTTGTTGTACTTCACTTCTCTGCAAACACTTACTGTGGGCAAAACTGGGCAGACGCGAAAGAGCCAAGAACTACTTGGAAACTTAATTGCGGTACAATGTGTTATTTTGCGAGCCCTCGACATTGTTACTTATATTCCTGCGAATTCGTTTCCAAGTCAGGTTGTCGGGAATTTCGTGCTAGCAGTTTGTTAAGCATCTACACATCATGCAAGTATATATTTTGTTTACAAATATTTACCTAACATGCAAGAATATGTCAATAAGTTAAAAACGTTAACTGAAAATATTTGAGTTTCTTTGCTGCAGTAATGTCGCAAACACAAACATTTTCCGCAGTTTTGAGAGGACTGAAGTTGTACTCGACGCAGAAAAGAGATGTAGTTGAAGGGTGTGCAACTGGAACTGAGACATCGAAATGGCATCTTTCAGAACAAGTGCCACTGTTGAATGATGTTAGCGTGGACATGTATGTTATTTGACCGTGATATGTGATTAATGCGATGCCGGTTATGGAATAATATACCAAAAAGAACTGCAATTAAAATTACAAACTCGTAAAACAGCTATGAACACAAAATAGCAACACATAACATGACACCAACTGTGTGTATGCATGAAATTATGAAAGGAGCAAACGGACAGTTCGCAACATGTTTGGACCATTAGAACAGAACAGAACAGAACAGAAATGAATTTACTTATCCAAACTGTACAGGCATTCAATAATAATATAAATGTTATAACGTTACGGTGTACAGAGAGGATCATGGAGGCTCCTACTGAGACTTGTTGAAAGTCGCTACCGCAGGAGCCAGGAGGCGTGATATTTTAGTTAAGTTTCCCTTAAAAGAAAATAATACATGTTAAACAAAACTTAAGCGTTAAAATGTAGTAATACCCATCGTCACTAAAAAAACCTGGATTGTTGTGTTTTAGTATGCGACTGGGGTGTATGGTCATAGTGTGTGATGAAGTGAGTAGGCACATTGGAAGACAGTGTTGGAATATCATGACAGAGGGGTTCGTAATGGCAGAAACAACTAAATGGCTAGTTTACTTTAGAGTTTACGAGAGAAAATGTTCGGTACCAGCATTGAGCAGAAGGTACATTTTGGGAGACTAATTATTTATTTAACAAATGGTAGCTTAAACATTAAAGACAAGGAAAGTCAATAATTCACATGTGGAAGGGGATCCACTCATTCACAAGATTTACAATGATTGAAATAGGAAATCAAATTAGCACACTACTTTCAACAGTTTCTAACAATGTGAGCAGGCTGTGATTCCCTTTGCATGGAAATAAGTACATAATATAACATTTTTTCAACAGTGTCAATAAATACATCAGAGTTGCACACCAGACAAATGAGATTGACTTAAGTAATATCTATATTATAAGGAAGGTTAGTTAAAGAACAATCATTGCTGACATGAAAGTTTCGAACTGTGAGGAATTGCAACTTTTAAAGATAGGGCCTAATCATTCTTGCGCGAATAATCTTTTGAACATCGGCTTACGCAGATTTGTTTAGTGATACATGCGCCATTTCTACAACAGGAGATGGAATATAAGTATAAATGATGCGGACAAGAGAACTGTGTACTAATGCTATAGTGGTTACTGCTAAATAACAGTTGTCCTTAAAACAGATATGTAATTTTTTTTTACATGGCATAGGCGGATCCAGGGTGACTGTGAGGCATGTGCCCTCCTAAACCTTTGTCATTTGGCCACGCTATGCATGCGTTACAGAGACGTGCACCCGTAGACCTTCTGAATGTGTCTCTGTTACGTGTCCACCTAGACGTTCAGAAATTATGAACGTCGACGCCTCCGCCTTACGACCCGTGTTTCGATACGATGTCACGATCCGACAGTGTGACGGCGGAAGGTGCTGATGCTCCGGCGACAAATCTTCAACAGCAGCCTCACCTCCGTCTTCCGACAGCGCTCAATCCACCCAAAATGAATTTGGTTCGGCCGCCAGTGGTTTTTGGCGAGCCTAAAGGGAGAGGGGGTGCAATTGGAGGTTTTTCCCCCTCCAGACTACTCTCTCAGACTTTGGATATTTCCTTGTGTATTCCGTATTTTAGACTTTAAACACTGTGTACGCCTATAAATCTGTACAAAATGTTGTTTCGGTTAATCGGTTTAATCCAAACGTATTCGTCACCAATCACGTGAACTCCCATTTTTTTTAACCCCCTTTCTCCAAAATGTGAAGCCCCCCTAAAATTTGCATCTTTAAAATGTGAACTACTAATTGTATTACATGTTTTTCAAAAGCGTTAAACCCCCTCCTAAAAGCTGCTGGATGCTGTTCAAATATTATAAGGAATGCCAAGGAAGCATGATTTTTACCGATGTCAAAGGGAGAACCCTTATTTATTAAGTGATTATCATTTAATGTATGGGAGCCTGGTTGAGGGGTCTGTCTCCAATGCCATGTGTGAAAAGGGTAGTCATGTATGTAAAAGGACATTGCATCCAATTAGCCATGCAGAAGGACTTCACACTATCCCAGGGTCTCCGCATGGGGTAACAAATACACAAGAAGTCAGTTTTACACCAATGTAAAATTATATGAGTCCTAATTGTAGTCATTCAGAGGTGATAGATGCAGACAAAATACTGATAAATGAACGGGTGACGATTAGCATCAATTATTAGCATATCGATTAAGCCATATAAAATAATTCATGATTTCTCATTAGAAATCTGTTAAATGTAAACGAGAGGTGCGACTTTTTTATTTTAGTATGCTAATTAAGGTAACTACCGACAGTTACTTAAAGAGGCCATTCTCAATAATCAACAATTTACGATGTGTAGCGAGTGTATTTCTTATAAGTTGCAAACCCAGTAGACAAACTCATCTGGCTTAACACAAATCACAATTTTAAACTATTGCGCTGGAACGCGAATTTCGATGAATAGTTGTATTTATCCAATACACAATACAGTTTAGCTTCACCTATTTTAAAATGCGTGTGCTGATGAGAAATTGTGTAATTGTGTGGCTGTATGGTAGCCGAAATACTGTGGTTGCTAGTTGCATGTTTGTAGATCTCAGAAAGGGGAACCTTTGTTATTATGTCCACTTTGTGTTACTTATAGTTGTAAAATACCGTTAGTGTTTCCTGGAGTCAGTGTGGTGTATAGGATATGGTAATTTACTGTTTGACACACTTAGAATTTAATTCAAATTCCACAAGAGGACAATAACTTTTTTAATCTTCTCTTTACAGAGCATGTTTGATAAAGGTTTGTTAATTTACTAACTTAATTATGTTTATGATAAATTATGGAACTTTTGCATATCAGATCAGATAAATATACTGTATTGGTTGAGTGAAAACTAGTTTGTAAATGTCACACTTTAACTGTTTATTCTGAAAAATAACTTGGACACACCCACACTCCTCGGTGCCTCGTTTGTTATATTAGTATGAACATATTCAAAATAATTGCACACACGGCGAAGGGTTTCGAGCAAATAATTCAGTCATATATTCAGTAATATACAATCATTGCGTATTGGCTATTATGAATACAATTGGGTGTAAATTAGGCTTAATCAGACAAACAAAATAAACAATATGGGACAAATCTCCACAGACCACATATGGGTCCCACTTTGTCTGAAAAAGCACACCCAAAACGACTTCGTTATGGGCCTGCTGGTAATGCTAATGTGGTGTTTGTATATAAGATGAAATAATATAAGACAAAACCACATGGTTCACCAATCTCACACCAATTTAATTGTTTTTTCAAGTTAGAAATGCAACGTTTCTGCATCATGGGCCCCACCCACATGAACGTGTGGAGCCCCCTGGAGTCTGAATTGGTATAATGTGAATCCCCATTCTGAAAAGCTGACTACGTGCCTGGTCTGGAGGCGACTAATTAACTTCTGACTGATCTCTGACCCTAGTTGGGGAAAATGTCCCAGTAATGGTTTCCAAAAGGGGCTTTTGGACCATGCCTAAATCAGTATACATT
>OZ023205.1:52796618-52823073 GCA_963995525.1 Escarpia spicata
TGCTGTCACAGCAAGACGAGGGAAACCCACGTCGTCCCCATAGAGCCCGACACCCCTCGATTCGTTACTTGCTCGAATAGTTGGGGTGAACACGAGGAGTAACGTTTACAAGTCTTGATCCCTGACAAAACATTGGCTGACGTGACACCAGCAGCAACAAACTAAAAGGGAAAATCCATGTGGCAGCATGGAACATCAGAAACACGAGTCGAGGGACATTACAAATGGTAACATCAGAAGCAGAAAGATATGGGGTAGATATATTAGGGATTGCGAAACACATCTTGGTCGGACAAGGATATTTTCGCCCGGATTCAGGAGGAAAGTTTGTATACTCAGGAGCAACTATACCAGGAATGAGTAGTGGTGCGTTCTATCTGTCAAAGAAAACTGGACATGCACTATTAGGATACAATCCAGTCAACGACATAATTATTATCATACGAATACGAGCAAAATCCACGAATATAACATGTATTGAAATTTATACACCAACGAGCACCGCAGATGATGACCTAACAGAAACTTTTTATGATACACTACACCGAACAGTTGACGAGGTAAATAAGAGAAACATGGCAGTACCAATGGGCAATTTCAATATAAAAGTTGGCAGTTGTCAAAACGAAGAAGAGAATGGAAATATCGGCGAAATATGGACCAGGTGAGAGAAATGGGAGAGGAGATAGACTACTTCAGTTTATCATAGAGAATGAACTGATGATCACTAATACGTTCTTCAAACAACATCAAAGAAGATTGAACATTTGGACAACAGCAGATGGTCGGAACAGAAATCAAATCGACTTTTTATATT
Organism: Escarpia spicata; assembly: GCA_963995525.1. NCBI lineage: Eukaryota > Metazoa > Annelida > Polychaeta > Sabellida > Siboglinidae > Escarpia > Escarpia spicata. Next base: position 52,797,436 of record OZ023205.1, read on the forward strand.
GATACAAAAACGACGGAGGACGTCTGTGTTTAACGCAAATGCATTACGGGGAGCCGATTGTGGCTCTGACCATGAATTGTTAAGCGCCAAGATTACGATAAAATTAAGAAAGGCGAAGAGAGGGAAAGAGATAGTGAGGTATGACGTCAGTGATATCAAAGAAGGATACCGTGTAGAGGTTATGAATCGTTTCGAAATATTACAGGCAGTAGCTGACGAGGAGGAACCGGAGGAGTTGGCAGTAGAAATTAGGAACATCATTATGGAATCAGCCAACAAACACATCACAAAGAGGAGGCAGAAACAACCATGGATAAGCAAAGGCACACTAAGATTGAAGACAGAAAAGAATTAAAGAAGAACAAAGAAAGGAGTGAGAATTAGCATGAGAAATATTTTCATAACCATTCAATATTTTAAACACTTCTATCTGATCTCCTCTCAGTCTCCTTGTCTCTAGTGTATTAAACCACATTATTTTAGGCGTATTTCGTAACTAAGATCCCTCAGTTTTGATATCATTTTAGTCGCTCTCCTCTGTACTCTTTCTAGCATATCTATGTTTTTCTTGCGAAGTGGTCTCCACGATTGTATACAATATTATAAATGACGCCTAACTACTGTTTTGTACAGCGGTATTATTAGTCCTTTTTCCTTATATGCTATATTGCGCCTAAATAATCCACCGATTTGATTTCCCTTTGAAGCTGCAATTCCGTACTGCTCTAAAACCTTCATATCAGCACTAATTGTTAACCCTAAGTCCTTTTCTTTTACAGTAGTACATAGTACATTACCCCCATTGTATATTGGGCATCTTCGTTCCTATGTCCTGTGTGGGGGCATTTACATATCCCAAAATTGAACTCTGCCATTTTTCAGACCATTTGATCAACCTGTCAAGGTCATCTTGTAAATGCTCCATCACGTTTAATCATTCTAAACACTTTTGTATCATCCAAAAATGTCAACATCTTACTTGTTATATCATAGTCCAATTCGTTGATATACATTAAGACTATTATAGGTCCCTGTTCTGATCCCTGAGGTACCTCAATCAAAACTGATTTCCAGTTGAAGCCTCCCCATCAACTACTACCCGTTGTCTTCTGTCAATCAGCATGTTTCTATCCAGTTAATTATATCATTCCCTATGCTATGCGCCTTTAGTTTAAGCAGTAATATCTTCGATGTGGCACTTTGCGAAAGCTTTCTGAAAATCTAAGGATATGATCCCTCGTCTACACACTTAGTGATATCTTCCAAAAAACATAACATATTTGTTAAGCATGACCTCGCTTTAAAAAACCCATGTTGAGATGGGTTTACCAAGTTATGTTTAACAAGAAAATCCACCATGTGATTTTTAATTATTCTTTCAAATAATTTGCAAGTCACCGAAGTTAAACTCCCTGGTCTGTAGTTCTCTGACTTGTTTCTCGAACCTTTTTTAAATAACGGTATAATGTTTGCTTCTTTCCATTCTAAAGGAACCACTCCCTCTTCTAATGACAAGTTGAAAACTGTTGCAAGTGGTATGCTAATTTGTTCTACAATTTCCAATAGCAGTTTATGTATGAATGAATGAATGAACGAATGAATTAACGTTTATTCAGAACATTAATAACAATATATATATATATATATACAAAACAACCAAACAAGTTCAACTATAATACAAATTTAACTATAATTCAAGTGAGAATATACAATGTTTGAAGGGGGTAAATACGAAGTGATTGACTTTTGTGTAAAATTTATCCCTCACACACACACACACACACACACACACACACACACACACACACACACACACACACACACACACACACACACACACACACACACACACACACACACACACACACACACACACACACACACACACACACACACACACACACACACACACACACACACACACACACACACACACACACACACACACACACACACACACACACACACACACACACACACACACACACACACACACACACACACACATATATATATATAATATTATACCTATATGTATACACACATATACATACATATACACACATATGTACTTACATATACACACATACATATGTACATGTATATTCAGACATTGGTATTATATTAATTGAATTTGCTATTAAATTCAATGTGGAATCACATCCACTGCAGATGATTCATAGCCCTTATTACCTTAGCTACCATTTCCGGGGTTACAATTAACTGTCCTAAATAGTCAGATTCCTGCCCCATGAACGTAGCCTCTGGTACTGGCAGTCAACTAATATCTTCCGTGGTAAACATCGAACTAAATTACTCATTCAGATCTTTTGCCGTTAAGAATCCCTCTGCTATTATATTTCCAGCGCTATCTTCTAGAGGACCGACCTTATCTGAACTTTCTGTTTGCTCCGAACAAATGCACAGAAACTCTTGCTGTCATGTTTTATGTAAGCAGCTAATTTTTATTCACAGCTTCTCTTTGAATTTATAATTTCAATTGTAGCTTGCTTAAATGCTTCTTTATAAATGTTGTAGTCTCCCTCATTTCTAGTACGGCTATTATGACTTCCACATCATTCTTTTTTACTTAATTTTTCTAATGGCTTCTTTTGATAAGTGTTTCTTTCTGGACCGTTTCCCTTGTTTTTTTCAAGGGAACGAATTTATTGACGTTGCAGTCACTTTCACGCTTTAACATATTCTAGCATTCTGTTGCTGACTTATTCTTCAGTGTGTTATTCCAGTCTATCTTTGCTAAACATTTCCTCATGTCCTTAGCGTTTTGTACTTTGTCATTATTTTATATGCTTACGTTTGGACTTCGAAAAACTAACCCAATCGTTAACGTTGAGTTTCCTCCTGTAACGATGTTACACCAAACAGCTTCTTTGCAATATGCTTCTTTCTCTTCTTTTATATGTCTCGATATATTATTTAATAAAAAAACAATCACCTCTCCTTCCTATTGTATCTTTTCTAAACATTACATAGCCTGTCAGTCCCAATTCGGCATCTGATACATCGGTGATGGCCAATTATTCGGTTATACCTATTATGTGAGGGTCAATATCTTCTACCATAATGTTTAGTTAATTTATTTTGTTTACTATGCTTCTTGGATTTAAACAAACGCCTTTATATCCAGCTTCAGAATAGTATTCCAGGCTATTCTTTGCTGATTTATATGTACTATCTTTATATATGCCTCCAGTTTCAGGCTTCTCGGTGAATCTCCCCTGCGCATCTAGGTTAAATAAATGCAACCTGTACTAGCAGGTTTTCTGAGAAAACTGCTGCCCCCTTTCCACTTAGATGGAAGCAATCTCTCATGTACATATCTTCCCTCCCAACAAAGTATCCCCATAAATTTGTGAATCCCACCCCCTCTTCTTCACACATCTGCTCAACTAGTGCGTTGATCGCCATCCTCTTGCAGTTTCTACATCTTGGTCCCCTTCCTCCCATTACTGACAACATTTCTGAGAGAATAATCTGTTCAACTCGTGTCTTCTTTAACTTCCCCACTAACTGTCTGTACTTCTGTACTATCCAAGTTCTTCCCTCACTGTCTGCATGTTTTGCCCCTACATGCACTAGTATAGACCCTCCTTTGCCATGCCCCAATACCTTCTCTACCCTTTCAGTCACATGTTCTATCCTAGCCCCCGGTAAACAACCAACGGCGTCCTCCCCATCGCTTAGTATTTTATATGACTTTCTCAGAACAGAGGCGCCCATGAACACATGACACACATGAATGTATGTCATATTCATGTGAATTACTTATAAACTAGTATGCAAACCTATGAAGACTTTGACTTACTATTGTGTGTATTTGGGGGCGTATGTGCTGGTGTTGCGTGTGCTCGTATTCGTGTGCTCGCCTACTTTCTGTAAAATAACGAAGATGTTTTTAAGGTTTTGAATATAATGTACTTCTGAAAAATTAGATTACGTGCAAAACATGGAAAAGACAAATGTAGCATTTAGGCCACGTGATCATAAAAATACATAATTACAACCGGAAATATTGAGTTGAACAACGTAGGACACCTGCGATCGAGTGAAATGGAGAATTATCATCGCCTAAGGTTGTAACAGGAACAATACACGACGACTAAGAAGAAGAAGAAGAAGAAATATAATAAAAAGAAGAACAACAACAACAACAATAACAACAACAACAACAATAACAACAACAACAACAGCAACAACAAGAAGAATAAGAAGGAGAAGAAGAAGGGCAAGAAAAGGTAGTAGAAGAATAATAATAAAAAATAATCCGAGGAAAGAAGGAATTAATGTGTTGTCTCAGATAAGTTATTGAATTGCAAGTTTTAACAAAAGAGGATACTAAAGTCTCCGAGATACGCAAATACAAATTGACCACTACAACCAGGACTCGATTTGTGTCACTGAGCGGCAAATATTTCAAAATCAACTCGACTCGCGAACTGACGTACACAGACTTGACACTTAAATATGGTTCGATTGCAGCACCGACAGTTAAATAACTAATGTATAACTATGTGTGCGTGTGCGTGTGCGTGTGCGTGTGCGTGTGCGTGTGCGTGTGCGTGTGCGTGTGCGTGTGCGTGTGCGTGTGCGTGTGCGTGTGTGTGCATGAGTGCGAATGCATGAGCTTGTGGGCTTTTGTTTGCGTGTGTGTGCGTGTGTGCGTGTGTGCGTGTGTGCGTGTGTGCGTGTGTGCGTGTGTGCGCGTGTGCGCGTGTGCGCGTGTGTGCTTGTATGCGTGTGTGCGTGTGCGTGCGCGCGTGTGTATGCGTGTGTGGTGCGTGTGTATGTGTGTGCGTGTGTGCGTGCGTGTGTGCGTGTGTGCGTGTGTGCGTGTGTGCGTGTGTGCGTGTGTGCGTGTGTGCGTGTGTGCGTGTGTGCGTGTGTGCTTGTGGGTGCGTGTGTGTGTGTGGACGTGAGTCTGTGCTTGTGTGCTTGTGTGCTTGTGTGCTTGTGTGCTTGTGTGCTTGTGTGCTTGTGTGCTTGTGTGCTTGTGGGTGCTTGTGTGCTTGTGTGTGCTTGTGTGCTTGTGTGGTTGTGTGCTTGTGTGCTTGCGTGCTTGCGTGTGCATGTGTGTGCGTAAAAGAAAACATTAACTAGTATCTCTACATGGTACGTACGTACGTATACGCCAAGATTTGCACGCAGTATAGTTTATAGACTAGCTCACCAGGTTACTAATTCATTTCCGGGTACAGAGTTAGAAAAAAACCCACTTGATTCAAAGTCTTGATGACGTCTTGTGTAATACAGACATCATATGTTTCGTGTAATGATGTAAATATGCAGCTCTTCTACCCAATGCGTTCACGTGGTGTTGTCCTGCCCAGGCGCTTCATAAGACACGGCTTGATAACGCTGGCGCACGGTGGTTTGGGTCTTTGTGTACACACGTAAATTCCCGTATAAAATCTAATGGATTTACCGATAGTCCTTCCTGTTAATGTTGTGGATGATCTTGATGTAAGTATATTATATTTATGTAAATTTCAATGTAACCGTTTTCACCAAAAATTGTAAAACTGTGACTAAACAATTAAAGATGTGATCTTTGAACACCAAAGCAAATCACTCATAAATGAAGTTGCGTGCAAAGTCTGTAGCATAGCATACATCATGTTAAGACTACAATATGAATATGCAAACAACAGCGTCACCTTAGCCATAGCGTTTGTACATATGTGGTCTGTTTACACAGGGTCATTGTGCTCGGTGTCAGTGGATGAAGATACATATCAGCTACCGTCCTGACTGGTAAACTGAAAGACTACTAATTCATACTTGCTTTTGTTAAATTATAGAAAGTTCTGTCTGTATGTGTGTGTGTGTGTGTGTTGTGTTGTGTTGCTCGCACAATTAGCGCACCCTTGCGGCGCCTGGATGTTAGGATTTGGTTCCTCAAGTAAGTTCGACTCTCTGTCGTTTTGTCGTTCTGTTGCGCTATCACTATCTAGCTCTCACGTTGTCTCACTAACGTACGTACACGCGTACATACACACACACACATACACACACATACATCTTATCTTATCTTATATATATATATATATACACACACACATATATATATATATATATATATATATATATATATATATATATATATATATATATATATATATATATATATATATACGTATATATATATATATATATATATATAAGATAAGATAATGCTTTATTGTCTCAACTATGGAGTTGAAAAATTTGTCTCGGGTGAGAACAGACATGACTTCAATATGTACATAAAACCATCAAACCATTCGATAAAAACAGCAGATAAGTAATAAACATTACATGCATACACATTATTTATTCTAAAACGACAAGTGACACTGTGGCAGCAGGCAGCATGAATTAAGTTGTTTAATAGACAGTGGCACGAGTGAGTGTTTGTATCTATTAAGCCTGCACTGAGGAGGTATATAACGTCCGCCAGATGGCAGGAGCTGAAATTCATTATGCAGCACATGTTTAGTATCATAAATAATCTTGACTGACTGTCTTCTTAATGTCTGTTCAAAAATCTCCTGAAGGGAGATCTTGGGAGATGTGGAACCTGTGATTTTCATGGCAGTTCTCATCAATCGAGAAAGCTGTGATTTGAACTGAACCGACATATTGCCAAACCAAGCAGTAATCCCATAGCGTAGTATGCTTTCCATAATGGAGTGATAACAAAGAACAAGTATATGCTCATTGACACCGAAAGCTCTCAGTCTGCGGAGAAAGTACAACCGCTGGTGGACTTTGGAACACACACTATGAACACGGATATTCCAGCTAAGCTTGTTATCAAGATATACTGACTGACCTGGGCAATTTCTTCATCATGGATAACAACAGGCAGGTGATCGGCAACAATACATTTAGCATAAAAAAACATCTCTTCAGTCCTGTTGACATTGTGTTTGAGGTGGTTTTTGTCACACCAACGTACAAAGCTTTCAATTTCAGACATGTATGTACTGATGTCAGAATCAACATGTAACAGACAAAGAATAGTCGAGTCATCAGAGAATTTGATTATGTAGTTGTTAGTACTGCTGCTGGTACAGTCATTTGTTTACAGAGTGTACAAAATCGGCGAACTGACACAACCTTGGGGTGCACCGGTATTTGTTACCACAGTTTGGGAAAGAGTCTGATTTACCTTAGCAAGCCTCACTCTGTCAGAAAAGAACGATACCACTTGATGATATATGGATTGACATTAATTTGTTTCTGCTTAGTGAACAGAATGTGAGGTTGGATAAGATTGAACGCCGAGCTAAAGTCTATGAACAATAGTCTAGAGCATAAGCCTTGGGGTTGTCTAAGTGTTTCAAAATTAAATGGACAACAGTGCTGACAGCGTCATCTGTTCCTCTGCCATGCCTGTAGACAAATTGGAATGGGTCAAGATAGTCCTGAACGTCTAGCTGTAGTTTACGAACCACTATTCGTTCCAAACATTTCATGACAATTGGTGTAAGTGTAACAGGTCTGTAATCATTGTTTTCTTTTGGGCAAGGTTTCTTTGGTACAAGAGTAATATGTGCGGTTTTCCAGAGTATTGGTACCATGTGACTATTGACAGAAATTTGGAATATGGGGCACCAAGCCGGTGCAAGCTCCTCAGCATATGTTTTCAATAAATAAGCCGAAATGCCATCAGGACATGTTGCTTTTCTACTATATACATGTTGGAAGACTTTGGTGACATCATCTACATCAATTTCAAACATATCGGCATTACTGACAAACACATCACTGAGCAGAGAATCACATCTACTGGAAGAGTCCATACATACATACATACATACATACATACATACATACATACACACATGCACCCCCCCCCCCCCCACACACACATATATATATATATATACAGAGAGATAAAATATAATGTAAGATATATATATATATATACAAACGCATGTGTAAACATACATTCATACACACACACACACACACACACACACACACACACACACACACACACACACACACACACACACACACACACACACACACACACACACACACACACACACACACACACACACACACACACACACACACACACACACACACACACACACACACACACACACACACACACACACACACACTCACACACACACACACACACACACACACTCACACATTGACATTGATTGATATATTGACACTGTTTCAGCCTGCGGCGGGAAGCTCTACCACAGTCAGGTACAAATCTGTTGCTCCGAACATATACACATGAGACCGCCGCAATGGGAAGATGCATCATGCTGCATGGAACAGCTTTACAACCCTGCAAAACAATACTGCTGTTACATAGGTATATTTACCTATAAACTCGCGCCTAGGCATCCTTCAAAATCTCGCGGGAGTAGTTGTTACGAGGTTTCGACGAGATGATAAGTTGGATGTACTTTAACTTAATTTAAATGAAAGCGAACGCCGGCGTTCATATAATTATAGTACTTTACAGTTTTACGTAATGCTAGAAAGCTTTTTGTTCACACGAAGTATTGTTTCTGAACACTTCGATTAGTTTGTGATATTAGGTAGCATGACTGTGTATTAAAAAGAAAAGTCTAGACTGGTCTGTGTTTTTTTCTCTCATCATTTGGCAGTGTTAATAGTCTACCTGATTGATGTGTCCAACGTCCGACCTATTATTTAGCGACAAGGTCCGGTAAGCTTATGGAATGGCCACTGCTCTTGTGAATATTTATGTTGTATATTGTGGTGGCTACTAATGGTTTCATTGCTACATAACCAAAGGACTAAGTTGTGTAAGCGAGAAATGTATACAGGAAAGATTGGTATGACAGATGTCATGCTCGCTTAGTAATGTGATGTACACACGTATACATTGCTGATAAGACAACATTTGACAGTGGTCACGTGTATAATCATGATTCTGACGTCATTTTACGGATTCGTCAAATACTTATGATAATTACTATTTGTTTCTGATGATGTAATATACAACGCAGTGGCGACAGTTCTTGACAGCAATACCACCCGTTAAGTGACGAAACAAAAATAACCATAGCAGCTGATCAATAAAACTGGCTGATTGCTAAAGGTCTGACAAGAGCATATGAGCGATCGAATATTTGTTATGCTTGTTTACCAGCAAAGACCCATCAGTTTGTTGAGTGTCTATCACATTTTTTCATACGGCAGTACTCTTGTTTGATCAATCCGTTTGTACTTCGATATGTTGGCCGCCCGCTTCTTGAACTCTTCATCCGCCAGAACAATGCTGTGACATTTGAACACCACTGATTCTTCAATCATACGGGCAACTTAACTTGTTGTTAATTAGGTACATGAGTGCACTAGTTCTATGTTACTTAACTGTTGTGCCGCGGCGCCCAGGTACACCGTGATAAAGTCCCAAGCGTGCCGCGGTAATGTCGTGATTAGAGAGAAAGTAACAAAATTACTGTATTCAAGCCACGAACTACTTGATTATCTCTTGATCGTTAATGACATATTATTTGTGAGAAGAGCTTTGAGAAAGATATAATCTCTTTTGTATGCCAAATTATAGGCTAAAACATCAACCTAATTGCAATCATGGTTCTCAATATTTCATAACAAATACAAAATTGAAATTATGTGATGCACTGAGTGCGTTATTATTGTGGACAAATAATATAGGCCTAGAATAGACATTGACATGACGGTATGTCCTGTAGCACAACTTTAGTGAAACCCTTTCTGGTTTCTTGACGACGTCACTCGCATTATTGTCTACAGTATGAAATTTCTCCAGTTGAGTGCTATGCTAACTTCAAATGCTAAGTCACTGGAATAACATTGATTTTCATAGTTTGGTAACGCATAACTCACCGTTGCATTTGATTATTGGAAGCACAACTGGCTGTGCTTATCACACAAGAAACTAATTATATGGAATACGTTGTCTTTCTTAAACCTAATCGCTTCACTTATACACACAAGTAATGGCAGCCATTATGATGAACACGTGACGTCATATAAGTGTGTCTCTTTCTTCGTCATTTCTAAAATGCGTTAACTGAAGGAAGGTAATGTTTATACCATATTTCTTGAATTATTTATGATACACGGAACATTACGACTAAGGCATTACCGATTAACATCGGCATCAAAATGATATTGATTGATTAAAATACATTTTCAGTACAAATTGTATTGTATTTACATGGTACACCTCATCCAGTACGTGTGTCAAATTGCTGGTAAACACGCACAAAGCAGGCACCCATATTAGAAATGCAAACCTACTCATAATTATGTATATAAACATGCAAGCACCCACGCACGCACATACACTCATGTACGCACGCACGCACACATCCACGCACGCACGCACGCACACACATTCACACACGCACGCGCACACACGCACACGAATACCATACAGACACTGCTGTGAACTTTGCCAATAAAATAGCACAACAGCATATTACTGGTACGTCAAATCTTTAGCAGACGACTGCACCACGTCTTTTACACTAATTGTCCCAACGTAGGAGACACAACAGAACGGGCCCTCAATGCAACCTTAGCTGATCAGAAGTCACGTGTACAGCAGCTCATCATTCTTGTGGTGTAGCAACACATAGACAAACCTTTACATACTAATATCCCGCGGGAATAACGCACATATTTGACCATTGTTTGTTGTGCAATATGCAACACAGCATTACAGTCCGGTCCTTTCACAATATTCAGTGTACAGTGCGAATTCAGACTAGCGTTTGGTCTCGTCAATATTTTACCTTTCTGGGTTATCCACAAATCTTAAACAAGTGAACCAGCGTTGTTTCCCAGGCTCTCTGGCCACCACACGACCTCGTCCCCTGTTCGCATAGCAACATCGCTGTGTCGCCGCAGTGTACAACTCTTCTACGCAACAGGAGACGGCGTCTAATTGCTCTGGGCGTTTATGTAATTGGCCTGCACAGCAGATGTGCGTGGTTTCGCTGTAAGGTTCACCGCCGCATTCTGAAACTCAAGCATGAAGTGCCTTCTGAAAATTCAAGAGATGCAATTACCGTGTTCGTGAGATACTAAATGCACCTGTTTGTGAGCGACTACTGCGTGTTGAGTTGGTGTTTGTACAGGTACTTGAGGAAGCAAGTGGAAACGAAATTGTGTGTGCAAAGCGCTCGTGTCTCCGCATATTTTATACATTTTATTGACATCAGAATTGTTATTTGTGTGATGTAGATTGAAGTGCATGAGTGTGTGTATTTATGTATGTATGTATGTATGTTGTATGTACATGTATGTATGCATGTATGCATGTTTTATTATTATAATTATTAAGTTGGTCGACAGTTGCTTGAATCACAATATTTATTTTAAAATTCGTATACATAATTTGCTTTACAAATTCAAAACTAAATAGCTCAAACACAAAATCATCATTGCTATTTAACGATAATAATATCTTACTAATAATAAAATGACTGTCACACGAAGACACGATCTTTACCAGTCAAAATGACCATTACTTCGATTGACCTTCTAATGAGGAGATACTTCCAATTATTTCCATTTTAGTTACACTAACTTGTGTTAGATGAAATCCAGGCACCGCACAATTGTGCAAGTAACATTAGCAACGTAAGCAGACCAATGCAATTCGTCATAGCTGCAACATAGGAATACACAAACAGGTCATGAACACTAAAATAAACACAATTTGTAAAAAAATATATTTAATGAAATATAATTTTCAACAAATAGTGAAGTAATCAAGTTTGTGTAGTACATCACAGCGTCAGTAACAAACTTCCGCTACACGTATTACTGATCAACAGAGAAACATATAGTTTAACTGTATTAGTATACGATACAATCTAGGTTATTTGTTGCAATGCAGATGCACTGCCATACGTTATTGTTACACCGGTGGGCTAACGTTTCAAGAAATTCTTTCCTTCAGGTGTTTATACCAAATATTGTAAGCAAACATTTATTATTCTAAGCAAACGCCGAGGCAAATATACGCCGACATTATTATGATACATCACCATGTTTTACTCGCCTCATTACGTCGCGCGTTATGCTTATGCAGAATATACGATGCGTCTACCGTGTTCCCAAGTTATTCTGTTTTTGGAACCAGTCCACACTAATTATTATTTTCTTATTCACGCACATGCTCATTTCCCCGATTTAGTGTCAATTTAAAACGACATTTTGATAAATGCTCAAATACACAACACCTCGTGAGATATCTAATAATACGTATACACGCATTTATATAAGCGAATTATTAATATGTTGGCAACATCGACACTCAGCCGGTGGATTAAACAATTTTGAGTTGTGGCGATAAAGTAGGCATTGCAAATAGCACAACACAATACAAACCTGCACAGGAACAGGTGCGCTTTTAATGTTATACCAGCATTGGCAGTCAAAGTGAGTGGTCAGTTCTTCTTCTATCTCTTTATGTATCACGCCCCGTGCTGCCCCACTGTCCACGTGACAAACGCGACGTCTGTCAATTTTGCCATGAGGTGAACACGTTTCAAGAACTAATGAAAAAATAGCAAACAAAATAACTGTCTATAGGACTAAGTATATTATTCCAGCAAGGCACTTATTTTTCAGACAAGTCACGCGACACATATAGAACCAAACACCGTGACTTGCTGATATAAAACAGAATCTTGGTCAACAACTACGTGACCAGATGCACGAATGATTGGGGACAAAGTGCATACATTATTTCAACTACAACTTTACACCAACGTTCTACATAGCGGTCCACACATTGACGCTGTTAACTATAGACAGGCGGGACGACTATAACACAGCTAAGGAATATCACAATATTTGAGACGACCGCAATCGTGCCCACAGTTTCTCAGCCTCTATTATAACGATTTTGTTTGTACATATTTAAAAAACACCGTCATGTGCGAGTAGCCAGTGACTGACAGAGGAGTGTCGTGAAAGCCCGAGCGAAAGAGAAAAGTGTCGCCCAAAAACAACATGCCGAATGACTGTAGAAAAAGAACGAGACCAACTGGAATGGACAACATAGAGCAAAGATAAACGCGTAGCCGTTGACAGGGCAAGATGGCGGAGTAGCACAGCAGCCTCGGGGACCACGAGGTCCGTGGAGGATAGGCGATGTTGTTTTGAGTAGCAGTGGCAAGTTGCAGTTACTGTGATAGTAGCAATAGCAGCAACATGTTATATTCACATGCATATATAAAAGGAAACTCTGTACAGTAGTTGAACAGCTTTGTCAAGCACTTGACGTTTCACATGCTTTCCAAGAATGTGTGCCGTTGTACGAATGTTGTGACGTGGTGGAGATCAAAGTTGCACATGTTTTACTCATGTGGGACTTTCCACCGCGTGCCTTTACGCAGATCAACTATTCCGTCAGGTCGACAGAATTCAAAAGCTGCGTTCTGCGATCACTTTATTTCTAATTTGAGATCGATTTTAAACTTTACAATTTTATGAACGATATACAAGAATATATCGGTTGGGCTACTTCACACAAAATATAAAACATATTGATGTTACAATTCACACGTTTTAGATGTGATAAATAAATAAACTAAATGTATTGAGGTTGGTGTTAACATTTTTGAATGACAATTAATTAATTAATATTAATTAATATTATAATCAATATAAAATAAAATAAACTATAAGAACAAGAACAAGAACAAGAAAGTTTTATTTAGACCCCAATTACAATATGTGTATAATATGAAATTAACGTAACATGAACAGGCATATATATACAAATGCAGTGTAATTTTAAATTAGATGGGGTCTGTGACTCCTATTAAGACAATAACAGTCGCTCTCATAGGAGCCACAGTAATAATTTGTTTCAATTCAATTTTACCGAAGGAAGTGCAAATGCAAAAGTAAAAGTGCAGGAAAAGAAAGGAAACCGAGATTACTTGATTACATATATGCATGTATTGGAGTATTAAAGGTATGTTAAAATAAACAAATACTAGTTGTCAATAGTACACTTCAATTTACTTGATATGTATGTGTATATGCACAAATACAATATCCATATGCTGATTTATATATATACAATACATATCCATACATATCACATGCAATAATACAGTTTTAATGACTTTGATAACATGTATAGCAGTTTAATATTGTACACGTATCTACGTATTTTTCTAATAAATTGTTTTTTGCATAATTACCAAAACTTCTAAAGGTATGTGTTCCAATCTTCTCTGTGACTAACTTTGAGGTATTGTTTATGACATATGGCAAACTGTATCTAAGACATCTTTTGGCAAATTCATGTTTTGTTCTGAATGGGTGTAACTCTGTTTTTTTCCTTGTGTTGTATTTGTGTACGTAAGCATTTGTAATTATTTTCCAATTTAATAGATAAGCAGGTAGGTCATGATGTACATATTTATAATAAAACTTAAGTTCGTGTAATTTTAACATGTCATCAATTTTTAAGATATTCAATTTTTTGAAAAGTGGCTCAGAGTGTGAATTATATTTACTTATAGATAAAATTCTCATAGCTTTCTTTTGTATTTTCAACATTCGACTACCTTGGTATCCCCACACCATAATACAATAGTTGATATGTGATAAAAATAACGTATTATATAAAATAATTTTAATTTCTAGGGGAAAGACATATTTTAGTCTGTTTAATATGCCGACTGTTTTGGAACACTTGTTTGATACTTTTTCAATGTGTTTATTCCAATTTAAATTTGTATCTAAAGTAAGTCCTAAAAAATTAAATTCATCTACTCTTTCAATGTTTGTACCATTTATATTGAGCATAAAGTTATCGACAGCTTTATTTTTCATGTGAAAAATCATATATTTGGATTTGTTTCTGTTTAATGATAATTTATTAATGTTTAACCATTCAATTATTTTAAGGAGTTCATCGTTTACTGCCGATTTTATATTTCTATTTGGGGAGTTACCCTGAAAATGATTGATGGTGCTAAATAAGGTGGTATCGTCGGCATACATAATAAAGTTAAACATTTCGCTAGCTTTAGGGAAATCATTAATGTATATTATGAATAATAGGGGACCAAGAATATATCCTTGTGGTACACCAATTGTGATAGGTAGAATATTAGAACTTTCATTTTGAAATTCGGTGTATTGTCTTCTATTGCCTAAGTAGCTTTTAAATAGATTCAGGGTAGGACCCTGTAATCCATAATATCTTAGTTTAGTTAATAGTATCGAGTGATCAATTGTATCGAAGGCCTTAGAGAGGTCAAGAAAAATACTGAAAGGAACATAATTTTTATCAATTTGTGTAATTATTCTATTTATTAGTTCAAGTGATGCTAACTCGGTAGAGTGTTTTTTTCTAAAACCATATTGATTTTTAACAAATAGATCAGAATCATTAAAGTATGCTGTTAGTTGACTAGATATTATTTTCTCTATCACTTTTGAAATTGTTGGGAGAAGAGATATGGGTCTATAATTTTTAAAATCAGATGGGTCATCTTTCTTAAAAATAGGAATTACTTTAGCGAGTTTAAGTGTATCGGGAAATATACCAGTATTTATTACTTGATTTATTACCAGGGTTAATGGTTTGATGATGGAGGGTTCAATTATTTTCAAAAGTTTACAGGAAATACCGTCATAGCCACTACTGTTTTTATTGGGAAGGCTTTCAATGGTTTTCTTGACTATTTCTTCATCAACATTTAATAGACTGAAAACGGAATGGACATTATCATTTAAGTAGTAATTGTAATCCTTATTTCCATTGTAATGAATGTCTTGTGCTGTCGACTGACCTATACTTGTAAAAAAGTTGTTAAATTGGTTTGCAATAACCGTTTTATCTGTTATAGTTATACCGTTACTTTTAAACAAAACAGTGTTGTTTGAATTGTTTTTGGAGATAAATTCATTTATGGTTTTCCATGTATTTCTGATGTCATCTTTATATCGGTTAAAGCGTGACTCAAAGTACATTTGTTTGGCAGTACGAATATTTTTCTTTAATATTAAGTTATATGTTTTTAGGTTAGTTAGAAGGACTTCGTACATAGGTAAATTTGGATTAGACATTTTTAATTTCTTATAAAGCGAGTCTCGATATTTGATTGATTTTAGAAGACCGTGTGTGATCCAGGTTGAATGCTTATGTTTGTATTTATTATATTTCATGATTTTAACAGGCATATGCTTATTCTTAGCATGCATAATTTCTTCGTGTATTATGTTATAATTTAAATTGGGGTCAGCCGTAGGAGATTTGTTTAGTTTGTTATACATTGCATCCGAATTTATCTCTAGTTTAACATTATGCATAGCTACCTTATTTTGTAGATTTACTCGAACAAATTTTGGAGGAGGTTTGGATTTTACGTTGATATTCATGATTAGGAAGTAAGGTTGATGATCAGAAAGGGTATTAGTGAAGATTCCTGCAGTGCTATCTAATATTGATTTATTTAATTTACTGAAAAAGTTGTCTATCAGTGTTCCGTTAGTTCTGGTAAAGCGAGTTGGAAAGGTAATTTGTGGATAGAGACTGTATGAAATTATAGTATCAAAAAATTCACTATATATTTTGTTCTCGTTTATTTTCAGTAGATTGATATTGAAATCGCCTGAAATTATTAGATTATTACAACTTTCTAGAGTAGCCATTGTTGTTGAAAATTCATCTATGAAATCTATAATATTTTGATTTAATGACCTAGGCGGTCTGTATATGTTTCCAATAGTAAGTGTTTTTGATAAGCTGCCACCAGTTACTTGAATTACTAACCCCTCCCAATGTTCATACATGTTGATATTCTTAAGTACTTTATCTTTAAATTTATTATCTACGTAAATTATTAAACCCCCTTTGACACTACAGTGTTTCCCCTGAGCAATTTGATAATATCCGTGTAAACTGAATTGAGATAAATTATCATGATTTGACTTCCATGTTTCTTGCAAACATATAATGCTAAATTTAAATTGTTTAGTATTTAGAAGCTCTACAAAAAGTTCAAGTTCGTCAAATTTAGCATTAATGGATTGAATATTTAAGCTTAGTATACTAAAATTATCAGTATTTTTGTGTGCTAACTTATGAAACTTATCGATGTCATAGTATGAAGAACAATGGATCAACTGAGGTTCATTTTGTTCAGTACTATTTTCGTTTATATCTAGAAGATTTATTAAAGAACAGTTTCGGATACCTCCCAAGTGGGAGAGAAATGTCACATCAGAAGTCATTGCTTAGGTTGGGACATAAAACAATAATATAGCCAGCCTTTGTACGTATGTTAGGTATTTTACAAAAGAGTGAACTTGTGTGTATTTATTTCCTGTGCATATGTGAATGTTAAGAAATACTCCGTGTGTGACAGGGCAGATATCAAAGTAGTCAAGACTAGACTTAGAATAAAATAAATATAAAAATTTACCATTGCCATTGCCTATACCATGGCAATGGTCCTAACTATTTAAACAGTGAACACCTAGCTTCACCAATGTCATAACTTTAATTTGTTTAATCAGCTAATAATTGGTAAACGTGCGCGATATACATTTCAGATTGAGAAACTACAGTTGTGCGTTTTTCAAATAATCGGCGTTCATATTAGGCCGTTTTATAATGAAAACTATAAAAAAATATAGAACACCTACCTCAGTCATGTAAGCGATCATAACAACGTTTCTTTAGCACTAGCGAACTGTGTCTTATGATGTTCTTCGTATTTTCCAAAGTTTTGAGTACTGTGACGTGGAGACCATGCAGTGGAAACATGTTTTATTCATGAACTATTAACAAAACTGACATTGTTCACTTTCGACATCGTTAAGTAAACAGGCGCCAAGTGTACATTTCGCGACGACATCTATGGTGAACAAACAAAAGCCTTGCATGCACTTAGATGTTGTTAATAATTGATTATTTATAAAACCCGGTCCTTTACAGAAATAAACTCAAATATATATGACGCAATAACTTAATTATGTGTATGCGTGCGCGCACTCGTGCGCGTGTGTGAGTGCACGTGCATTCGCGTGCGTGTGTGTATAGGCATATGTTATATGTACGCATCTGTCATCTGTGGATGTGTGTAATACATACACGTTATGGCACCGTTCGAATGGTCACGTAGTTGGTTCGAGCATTTTTTTCCACTAAATAGGAAACATGTTTATTTACTGCACGCACAGATGCCAGCAGTATCGATATGTGTAGAAACCAAGCCGACAAACGCCTATTTAGAGCGCAGGCCCATTATATATTATGTCAATGCGTATTCACGATCTTGCTGGCCTGGTTAAACAGTACTTAGACATTCTTATGTGAGTGAGACGGGTGCTTGTAACTTTGGCACAGTAGCTATTACATTACCAAATTTTCCATACATTACTTATGGGTTTTTCCAGACGTGAATAGTGCATAAATCAAGTGCGTTTGACGCTGATGACAAGGTGCATCTTTCTTTTGGTTGGATCATCTTCATCTTGAAGAATAGCAACTTTGCATGGTTATTCTTGTAAGAAGAGCTCTACATTGGCGAGTTTGCAATGACACTTAACACATAATATAGGATCGGAACGTTAATTTCGGTGTACCTTACTCCAAGTTACCGACTATATAAAATATACTTCAAAATAGTTTGAACGTAATTTTCAAACAATACACCGTGTTCTACATACCAACATAGTAAACGAAAGGTCACTACTAATCGCGACCTTTCGTATATATATATATATATATATATACATATATATATATATATATATATATATAATGTATTGTATTTACATGGTACACCTCATCCAGTACGTGTGTCAAATTGCTGGTAAACAGGCACAAAGCAGGCACCCATACTAGAAATGCAAACATACTCAAAACACATTTCTAAAATGCCTTAATTGAAGGAAGGTAATGTTTATACGATATAATTATATAATTATATATATTTATTTAAATGTGTGTGTGTGTATGTGTGTATATATATATATATATATATATATATACACACACATACACACACACATATATATATATATATATATATATATATACGAAAGGTCTCGATTAGTAGTGACCTTTCGTTTACTAAACTGGTATGTAAAGCACGGTGTATTGTTTGAAACTTTGTCTAACATTTTATATATAAATACAGATGTGTAATTAGCCAACATTCACAAATGTCTTCACCACAAACAAAGCTGAATTGAATGAAGGTTTGTTTGTGTTAACTAAGCTGTGACCTATTTACAAATGCATTTAACCAAGTAAGCATTTTAAATAAATAATGCAACTGTGTCTTTGTTATCGTGATTCACACATTTTTATTGCGAACGTGTTCTAGTGTACAAACAATACGTCAGCGAAACGTGTGGTTGTATGCTACTCTACGAACTAGCTGTTGGTGTATTAAACGAGAAAATGTCACTGTTGTGATTATAATCTCACCATAATGATATCGTGCTCTCGGTGAATGTGCACTTCATCCATCTACTGCTGGCATAACACGAACCATGTACTGAGCAACTACACAATGAACTGAAGCGAATGACGACGGTTTACGTATACTACTCTTGCATTCAAAATTACTATTGTTTAATCGCAACGTTGGCCATATACCTTCGGTAGAAAACCATTATAGCCGTATCGCTAACGGGTATCTCTTGACTATAACGTAATAGTGCACACTTTAATAGTCAAATATAGTTTCACTATTATAAAAGTTTATCTCACAGCTCTCTACAAGATGCGAACTTGGACTTTCCGTCTTGTTTCTCAACAAGACGTACCTCCCACAGACCCCAGCAGCAGCAGCAGTGATACTTCGCAGAATCGATGTATAAAGAGCCGCAGCACTTGTATCCTTCCACGACAGTGTGGACCGCTCCGCGACAACAGATTTGTATCACACTGTCGTACGTTTTACCCACCGAGCAGCCTGAAACAATCGTTCACAACATTTACCAAGATTTAATCTATGATCCCATATGTACGGAAACGACATTCGGATGCAGCGTTTGGCAGTTTGGCAAAACAATGAGGACAGTGCATAGGCGGACCCAGAGAGACCAGAGGCACGTGCTCCATAGACATTTGAATGTGCCCACGTCACGTGCCCCTTGTGAACGACGCCGCGAAAAAATTATATTCAACAATAAAACCAACCCGCTCCACCGCCGTCTCCCGATGTCATCATTCGCGCCGAGACAGCGGAGAAGCTGATGCTCCGGCTCAGCCCATCCAATACGAATTTGGATCGGCCGCCTATAGAGGTTTATTGGCTAGCCTAACGGGTGCAATTGGATGTTTGTGGGGGCCCCTAGACTACCCTGTCTGAAAACGCCCCTGTAATGTCCAGTGCAAATTAATATACGTAGTTCCAAAAGTACATAGGCGGATGAGTTATTTTAATGCGGATGTGGCAAATTGAATTGCTCTATGTAATAGTTCGAATAATTATAATATAATTATTATATTATGATATAATAATTATATTATCCGCACAGGAATCGGGTATGAAATTCCTAGAGGTGACGTCACTACAGAGGTGTTCCCCATTCCCCATTCCGCATGTCGTTTCCGTTCATGTTTCCGTACACATGTAATCCTCGCTTTACCTATATCTACCCCGACGTAACACGATTTAACCAGATTTAACATGATTTGATAAAACTGTTAAAAGATTTCAATCTGTAAGTAGTTGGGGAGCGGGTGAGACGGGCAGAACAAGTGTACAGAATGAGTGAGGAAAGAATGACATAAAAGAGCATGAAAAACAGGAGAAAACTGTAGACAGAGAAGAGGAATACCAAACTTACGATGGAAGGACAATGTGAAGTGATATCTGGAAGGGGCAGTTCAAAGCAACAAGTTCGAAGTGCGCATGGACAGAGGAAGTCCATCAATGTCGATTTACGCCGTAATCGATTGTCTCAATATAACTCTTCAATACATTTTCGCTGCTATGATTAAAACAATCATTATATAAATTATTCCATTAATATGATATAATGTGTGATTATGTTCACTTTCTCTTATGCAATATATTTTGTTCCTTTTCTAATGCTCGGTTGTGCCGTCCACTCTATTCTTTTGGTCTCAAGCTCTAATCGCCTGTGTCAAAGTCGACCGACATGTCATGTTAATGCAGGATGGCACCTTAAAGATGTAGTACTGAACAGAAACAAATGCAGTTTCCTTGCTATAATGCGATCTATATACACTGATTGTTAGTGTTCATGAAGATTGCTTTCAGTTGTATACTCGATCGGCCAGCAAAGAGAGCAGAGACGGAACAACACAAAGGACACGGGAAGAGGGGATGGCCACAGCTTAGATGGGAGGACTGTGTGAGGAGGGACATAAGAAGACCAGGGGAGGAAGAAAGATGGAAAGAGGGAGATATGAATATGAGGAAGCAGCATGAATAAGGAGGCTGAGCCACGTACATTTGCGGTTGATATCAATCCACCAGGCTCCAGAAGTGTACACTACCAGCAGTAGCAGAAAGACACGCCTTGTCATTGATGTTTTCTTCCTGAAAACAAAAAACAAAATAACTTCATTCAAATGAAAAAAACATACACGGTGGTACCTGCAAAACGTCAATGGTCTCCTTTAAGTCGGCTTTGAAAACACATTTATTTATATGTGTAATTCACTGCCAACACTTTTACTTTGACTGACGTTTTAACGCCTTTTATTTATTTGTATTTTCCTTGTTAGCTTAACTTATTGATGTCTACATTTATCTTAGTTTGTTTATTATAATATATTTATCTTAGTTTATTAATTATAATAGTATAACGTATTTTATTTTATTATATTATTTGTTCTACTAGTTTTACTATGATGCATGCTGATATCAATATTCCACGTTATATTTATTTTCTTAATTATTATTATTATTTCATAGCAATATAATATTCATAAGTTTTTTTATTACAACGTATTATTTTTACATATTCTCTACGTGTCTTCGTAAATCGCTCTAAACTACCGTGGATGTGGCGCAATAAAATATGAATATTTTATCATATATACTATGTTTTCGTATAGGGCAGCATCCACACCACTGCTCAAAACGCTTTACACTTTATGCCCTGGCAGACCTGTTCTCTCGCCCGCACGCTATCTCGATCTCTCCGTGAAGCATTCAACCATGCCGCAATTACTGCACGGAGACTATTCGTACACATATATCCGCCACTGTCTATAGCCTGGTATTCATTCATAGAGCTGAGTGAACGTGCCCAAGGTTCAAAACGGCAGAAAGAAGATTCGAAACCGGAATCTCTTGACTGCGAGTCCAATGCTTTCACTACTTCGCCACCGCGTCCCATGGTCATACATAGTACCGCAACAACAAAGAATGTAACATTTGTGTTAATTTTTTGTTTTCGACTACGTGAACCTAACATTTGTGCAAACCGACGCGCACTTAGTTCTATGTCTGGATAGGCGATAATCTTAAAACGAAGTTGCTTGTTCCGGGTGGTAAGCATTATCCGGGTGGTAGGCATCAGAATGATGTTCGCTGAATCAGTTGCCTTTAACGTAAGAACGTCGCGAACGCGTCGATCATCAAAGGGCCTTGCGGTTTGTCCAGAATATTTTGTCGAAAATACAGATTTCAACCACAGCAAAAATGACATGCCTGGATTAGCGGTACAATCTAGTTGTCAGTTATAAGGACTGTGTCTCCCTTGTTGTTCATAGGACCACATTAATGTACGTCCCCTATTGTTAATGTAGCCCATAAGAGACCCACAGTGGATAACAGATTCAGGTCACCACCAGGGTTAGTATAATGAGGTTCGAGTAACCGTTTGAACAAGGCTAACTGGCATGATATTGACACCGTCGGGTTTCGATGACCACGGACTGAATACAGACTAGTAATTTAAGAGTAGTAAAATACGTCAATTGATTGACCAGGAACTCGATATATAAACAACTACATGTTGATGTAGACTGCGGGTTTATCTTCCCGATATGGACGCATTAATTAATTATAACATTTTAGCATGAACTGGTATCCTTCCGGGAGTATATCATGTACTATAACCAAACTCGTGATGAAACCACCAAAGTATATATATCCACTAGATACATCCCAATGTACCGCTATTCTTCCCCAAACCCACATTTCCTCCCAGTACAGCGTCAATTGATAGATCCATACAGTGACGTATTGCTTCGCATCTAGGTTCATGACGTTTACAAAATGGCTGCGAACGTAATAGTTGTCTGACATTCCGTATATTTAGTCGAAATTGTGGACCTAGATATTTGTGTTGGGGAAAGAACTATTGAGAAACGTAACGTTGTTTAAGCTAGAAAAGAATGATCAGGTAGATGTTATATGACCCCTAGTTAAGTGATGCGCATTAAGTAAACATTGTTCGTTAGGCAAAATTTGACGGAGATCGCACTCATAATTGTTGTATGTGACGAGATCTATCAATCAATTACCCGCATAGTTTCTGTATCTTTCGATTGCTGTGTCATGCAACATTTTTTATTGAACACACTAGCTTTATTGAGTGATTGTCCCGAGATAAAATACGATACATACATTACAAATCAAAAATGACAAGCAAATTGCTTGTAGTTCCTTTTTAAAATTATAAACAAAACATTTGTGCCATGGTAGAAATTTGCGAAATTATTCTGATGCGAGCATACCACAGTTGTTTAATAAAATAATTGTGATTAAAAAACATGATGACAGGTTTTCTAGATTTTTACTAACTATACTGTTCGCAAATACTAATACATACTGTTACACTAAAATATACTATCCTAATTGTGTTGAGTTATGCTGTTCATATTCTGTTCCCCAGATGTAATGTTTCATTGCCTTTTTGAATATAAGAACTGAGAATTGACAAAATAGTGTGTTTAACAATATATTTAGTTAATCTATTGTATATTGATAGACGTACAATCTTCAATATGATTCTTCATAACAATAGTATTCCACAATGTTGGACCGACATATGCCAGTGTGTTTTTTCTGGTGTTGGTTTTACTATGTGGTATTTCGTAAACTAGATCTTGTCTCATATTATAACTGTGAGAGGTGATGTGTTTCGTTAGCATGTCATTAAATATATTTGGTAACATACCCCTATTAATGTTATACATTAGCACACAATTTACATATTTGTTCAGTTGATAAATGTTCATAATTTGATAAGTTTTAAATACAAAGTGTGTATGGCTTGTAAATTCGACATGACTAATTATACGTATGATTTTGTGCTGCAATACATACATTTTAGATAAATATATTGTTGGGGCTATTCCCATACTATGTTACAATAAGTAATATAAGGTAAGTAAAGGTATAATATCAGTTAATCTATGTTGTTTTGCTTAATTTGTTCTTAACTTTTCTGAAAATGTCTATATCCTTAGATATTAATTTATTATTACACCTATATTTTATACGTTCACTCCAGTTGATTGTATTATCTATTATAATTCCCAGAAATTGCGTATGGTTAACAGTGTCTAGATGTATGTTATGTTATTATGTCTGTTTTTACACTAAATGTCACTGTAAATGTTTTTTATATTTACGAAATTGTATTAGCTTTAAGCCAAATTGGAAGTTTTAATTTCAGTATATAAATAATGTTCCATTATCTACAGATGTTTCCCTTGGATAAAGATGTTGATGTCATCTGTATACATAATGGGACAGGTGATTTGTGACAGCATTTAAATCATTTGTATAGATACGGAACAATAAGGGACCTAGTGATCCTTGTGGTACTCCACGATTTAATATTTTAAAGAAGATAGTTGATTCCATTACATTTTTTAACCACTGGAAGACTGTTCCTCTAATTCCATAATGGTTTAGTTTCCTTAATATGATGTTATGGTTGACAGCGTCAAATGCTTTGGAAAAATCTAAAAATGATGTGTTCTCTTTTGTCCATTGCACTTGTTTTTATCAGGTAATATTGTCAAAGCCATGTAGGTGGAATAACCTTTTTTAAATCCAAACTAAGAATTGACAAAATAGTGTGTTTAACAATATATTTAGTTAATCTATTGTATATAAGTATTTAACAAATCTTTGAAAATATTGGTAATATAGAAATGGGTCTACAGTTACTAACTAGTGTAGCATTTTCTTATCTTTTTTAAATCGGCACTACATTAGCTATTTTTAATTCATCTGGTACATATCATTTGCCAAACGATAAATTTGTAATATAGCATAATGGTTCTACCATATCAGAGTAAGTTTGTTTGATGATGTCGTGTTTTATACCGTCCCAGCCGGAACTGCAATTGTGTTATTTCTCCATGATGATCCGTCTGTGGTTGTAGGTGCTAAAACATCGAGTCTTTATAAATTCCACAGAGATAATCATCGGGCTTTTCTGTAACGATTGGTATATATGTTAGTTAATTCAGAGCCAATGGTCGTAAAATACTCATTAATTTATGAGCTATTAATTATTTATCTTGTGTTAAATTACCATTTACTAAGACCTAAGATATTAACTCACTCACTCTCACTCCTCCCTCTCTCTCTCTCTCTCTCTCTCTCTCTCTCTCTCTCTCTCTCTCTCTCTCTCTCCTACTCTACTCTC
>OZ023205.1:52823273-53043273 GCA_963995525.1 Escarpia spicata
GCTGAACAAAATGAAACAGGTTCTCTTTCCGGATGAACTCGACAAAGAGATTCGTGAATTGAGACAAAACGTTCAAAAACTTCCAACAGCAATTGGATGCACTGCTTGAAGATAAGGTTACTCATATCCAGAACCAAATTGATGACAGTGAACAATATGGCCGTAGGACAAACCTACGTTTCAGTGGCATTGGGGAGACAGGTCATGGGGAGGACCTTGAGTCAAAGGTCATCGAAATTTGCAACAACGTGACAATTGGCAACAACGTGATTCACAGGATCTACACCTCGAATGAGCTGGACAAGTACCAATAACATGCAAGGCATAGCACCAAATGTCGGTGATAATGATGTGAACAATTAGTTGTTGCTCACGTGACATTTCTGACTGACACAAAAATCTAGTTCTGCGATTTGCAATATCTGCTATATGAACTGTATGCATGTAAATAAGTTTGTTAAAAGGTACCTGTTTATGTATTAATGTACGTTGTTTTTTTCTTCAATATTTTGTTTTGCTATTTGTAGTGTTTTCCTACATCAACTGTTTTGAATATCTCAGTGCAGTTTGTCACTCACTTGTGTCGTGACTTGTAATTCATTTTCTGTTTAATGTTTGTTTATTTTCCAAACATGACTTTTTTATTTGCTATAATATAATAACCTATGCATTTATATATGTTGGAAATTTGCAATGTCTGCTATAGGAAATTTGCAATGTCTGCTATAGGAACAATATATATATGTAAAAAAGTTTTTTAAAAGGTGTCTGCTTTTGTATTACGTACGTTTACGTTCAATATGTTGCTTTGCTATTTGCAGTATTCTCTAAATCATTTATCACTTTTTTTAATCTCTTAGTGCAATTTGTTACTCGTATGTGTCGTGACTCGTTTTTCTGTTTAATTATTTGTTATAATATAATAACCTTTTTGCATTTACATATGTTGGAAATGTGTTAGTTAGAATACACTAGAATGCATTAGCTCCTACTACTAGAAATACAGTTTTATTCTAATTTTTTTTTCGCTGGCCATCTTGTCAAATGGTTCTGACGTTTTTGTATTACATCGGTTTTTTTCTTGTATTTTTTCTAAACGTAATCTGTTTTTTTCCTATCTCTGACACTTTAAGTAGCTACTTACCATGCATCGCTTTAACTTTACATGAACAAAATATAACTATTGTTAAACAAAATTTTGTAACTCAAACACTAAAGGCACACACTCTTACTGAAACATTACTTAAATGAAACTTGAAAATATGCTGATCTCATTAAAATGTAAAATACACTGAAATAATAACCGGCGAAACTTTTCTCCCAATTTACAGGTGGTATTACATATAATTGTCTAAATAATATTCTAAACATCAATAATACTGTTGATAAAAATAATATCGTGCCAACAATACGCCGATCGTCATATTATGATTTTTGAAAAATATAATTTATTAGTCCAAAACAATAATATACATTTTAGTATCCTAAGCTCAAATATACAGTCCATTAACGCAAAGTTTAGTTAGCTAGAGGCATTTGTAAATGACTTATCTTCCTTAAATTTTAAATTTACCATAATATGTCTCCAAGAGAGCTGGCTATCTCATAATTATGACTTTTCACTAATTCAATTAAAAGGATATTACTGTATATCCGAAGGAAAAAGTTGCAGCACTAAAGGGGGATTATTACTATGTATATAGATAAACATTTTGATTATGAAGTAAAGATGAAATTAAATATGTATGAACAATGGGAGGGCCAAATAATACAAGTAAATGGAGGAGGCTTACCACAGACAGTCACTATAGGAAATATTTACCGACCTCCAAGGCCTTTAACTGAAAACTATAACGAGTTTATAAATGCATTTACAATGGTCCATATCATCTATACAACATCATCAAAACAACAACCTTATTCTTGCAGGGGACTACAATATAAATATGCTAAAAATAAACGAGCAACAACACTGTAGCCCTTTCTTTGACACGTTAACTTCATTTAGTCTCTTCCACCAAATTACTCTTCCTACAACGTTCACAACCTGTACTGGTACACTTACTGATATATTTTTGTTTTGTAATTTAACAAAGCATATTTTGCAAAGTACAGCAGGAATATTAATAAAACAAATTATGATCATCAACTATATTTTATGCCTATGGACACTGCTCTAAAAGAGGAACATTCTACAAAAATTTATACGAGTTAATGTACAAAATAAAGAGGCTATATTAAAAGTCAAAAATGATATAATCTCTTCTGAAATACATACAAAATCAGATACAAATTCAAATGCTGATCCAAACCATAATTAAATTATAACATTATCATCAATGAAATACATCAAGTTAAAAATAAATGTATGACAGGCAAATGAGTGAAATTTAATAAATATAAACATAACAAATCTACATGAATAACTCAAGGTTTGCTAACCTAAATAAGATACAGAGACAAACTTTACAAACAATTAACAATCACAAATCCCGAATCTTCTGAATATGGCTTATTATTGATTAATCTAAAAACATACAATAATATTTTGAAAAAAGTTTTCGCAAAGCAAAGCAATCATATTTTGACAAATGTTTCAATCAATTTAAATTTGATATATAAAAACTTGGAAAACTATAAATGAAATCCTGTCTAAACATAAAGTTAATAAATCATTTCCAAAATATTTTAAAGAATCTGATTATATTGTGGCAGACAAATTTGAAATTGCAAATAAATTCAATACATTATTTACCAATACAGGTAGTAATCTGGCAGATGATATTAAATACAAAGGTATTCATGATTATTCATATTATCTAAATAAAATAGTAAACTGCAATTTTACATTTAAATACGTTGAAGAAGATACCATAAAGAGAACAATAATTAATCTACCCAACAAAAGTAGCCGAGGATGTGACGGTCTCTCTACCAAACTGCTAAAAAGGCTTGAACCTGCACTAACCAAATCTTTAATTGTATTAACAAATCAAATATTAACCACATGAATATTCCCTGATAAACAAAACATTTCCTAAGGTAATTCCAATTTAAAAAAGGTGAGCCAGCAGTATTCAATAATTATAGACCCATATCTCTTCTACCAGGTATTTCAAAAGTAATTGAAAAAATAATTTTTGACCAATTATCAACTGACTTAAAAGACTCTAAGCTTTTTTTGACCATCAGTATGGATTCACATTCAACTAAATACGCGGCACTAGAATTAATAGATAGAATAATAACCCAACTGGATAAGGATGAAATACCCATTAATATTTACCTAGATCTTTCCAAAGCCTTTGATACAATTGACCATTTAATTTTAATTGACAAATTGAAATATTATGATATACATGGAACAAATCTGAATTTATTCAGCAGTTACATAACAACTCGTAAAACAATATACGGAAATTGACAATATAAAATCAAATATGTTATCAATAACAACAGGTGTACCACAAGGCTCAATCTTAGGACCCCTGTTATTCATGATATATATATCAATTATTTTGCACAAGCCAGTAAAAGGTTTAATTTCATAATTTTTGCTGATAATACAACTCTATCAAATACACTAAACACTTTCAGCGATAACATACATCACGAAAATTTTGAAACTTTAATAAATGAAGAACTTTTTAAAATAAATGAATGGCTCAAAATAAATACATTATCGCTAAACATAGCAAAATCTAAATACATGACATTTAAAAAGGCAAAGAAAAATATACAGACACTTACTCTGAAGATAGACAATAAAATAATTGAATTTTTTGGGTATAATTATAGATACAAATCTAAACTGGAAAAAGCACACTGAAAAATATGGAATGCTTGTTCTAAAAAAAGGCATTTTAAATAAATTCTTCATATTAAAATAATATTATATAATTCTTTAATAGTGCCACACATCAGTTATTGCATCATGGTGAGGGGCTTTCAATCAAATAGAATAATAAAACTAAAAAAAAAGCCCTGAGAATTATTACCTTAAGTAATTATACTTCCCACACAGAACCACTTCACAAAAAAGTAGATGACATCCTTAAATTACAACAATTAAAATTTTACTATAAATTATTACACAATGACTTACCAGTTTATTTACAAAACTGGAGGATAATGTTTAACTATGAGGTACATAATCATGATACAAGAGTCAGGAATAAAATATACACTTATAAAATTAAACATGAATTTGCTAAGAAATGTCTTAGGTATAATTTGCCACTTTTACTAAATAATATCCCTGATATAGTCAAGGAAAAGCTTTGTACACATAGTTCACAAGGATTTGCCAAGTATGTTAAACTTTATTTTTTATAAAACTATCAAGTAACATGCACAAGTCAAACTTGCTATATATGTATGCAAAATTAAGAACCGACAACCACCTGTCAACTTGATACAGTACAAAACAGTGCCTTAACGACAAACACAATAATCATGCAAGCTTGCTCACACTACACACATGCATACATATTATGTTTTTCTTTTCTTTTTCTTGAAGAATTTGATTAGGTGAAGTATTGATTAAGTTAAAGTTTTATTACAACTCCTCGATGGGCGACTACCATAGTTTTAGAGGAGTCTCCTGAACCTACTGTTTGTTATTTAGCATACGTTTACCATGTTTACCATAAGATTATATATTTTTTATGATTTTTATTTTTTGACAAGGATGTATTGAATGTATCATTTGAAATGTTCTTGGTCAAATAAAAACAAATTCTTCTTCTTCTTTACTTCTCTCACTCCACCTCTCTTCTCTCTCTCTCTCTCTCTCTCTCTCTTTCTCTCTCTCTCTCTCTCTCCTCTCTCTCTCTCTCTCTCTCTCTCCTCTCTCTCTCTCTCTCTCTCTCTCTCTCTCTCTCTCTCTCTCTCTCTCTCTCTCTCTCTCTCTCTCTCTCTCTCTCTCTCTCTCCTCTCTCTCTCTCTCTCTCTCTCTCTCTCTCTCTCTCTCTCTCTCTCTCTCTCTCTCTCTCTCTCTCTCTCTCTCTCTCTCTCTCTCTCTCTCTCTCTCTCTCTCATTCCCGCCTCCCCCTATCTATCTCTGCATGAAACCCTAGGATATCCTTTTACATAATGAGTATCTCCACCCTGAATACATTCCAGAAAAAAGTAGATGTACATAGCTAACATGATCATATAGTAACACACATGTTATTTACGTTCGCCCACCATAACACCAATACACATAACTCGCTTCACAAAGCACCGCGAAGCGTAATCATCCAATCGCTCAAGCACGGTTACTGGGATATACATCCAGGGTGGGAAGATATCCACGGGGCAAGCTATACTGATATAAAGACACGTTTCTGTCATCGGACCAGATCTATTCTGTGTATCTCCCTAACGTGACATATTGGAGCAATATGTGCAAAGAAATATTTATGAGCGACCATCTGGACAATAATGTGGTTTCAATGTCAATGTCAAGTGTTCTTGCTATTTGTGAAAACGAAAGACAGCCACTTGGACATGGACGTGTTTCTGCGAGTGGGAATGTACCAACTACTTGAATATCTTTGTTTCTGGCGCTACTTTTTGCTTTGATCGCTTATGCAAAACGTGCTGTTACTTCATGTATTAGCAGAACAAGGCCAAGACATCGATCTTCTGAAGCTGCATATGCGTTATGGTGTTTAACAAAATTAATATCAAGATGACGTCCTATGCGCAATATTGGTATACATTGCTACTCCTCAATAGGAATCCAAGAGAATCGTATGTTACTGTCAGGTGAACGTTTCGAAAGTAAGAGAGATGTCACAGTATTGCCGAAAAGTACGTGGAAGTTGATCTTTGTGTACTTGAACCCCGCCTTGAAGGCACCAACCTTTCAGGTGATACCGACAATTAAACATTTATACCAACATCAAACGAAGACGAAATGTAACACTATAATGTGAAATAAATACAACAAATACTCACATATAACCTCGCTGCGTTATGGTAGAAACGTACAACGATGAAATACAATCTATCCGCTGTGTCACCGACGGAGACGTATTTTGTTTAAATAGGTCGGAGCTCCGGGTGTATGTAAGTAGGTATGCAGACAGATTTTTGCACATGCGTACAAGCACGATCCCATGTCCGGTCACAGCATTCCAGGAGTCTAAAATCATAACTACTTTACATAGCAATGCGGTGCTGTTTCAAGGATAGTACGCAGTACGGTACAAATGTCAGGATTGAACACTTTGACATCAAGAGAAGTCAAGTATGTATACATTCAGAAAGAGAGCCTTGCGAGCGTCTAAGTATGTGAAAGTTTCTTGAGAAACGTGACTGGTGTGGACTCGTTCACACTACCAATATCGACAATAAACCTTTGGTTCCACTTAGCAACGCCCATCGTGACGATAGAATGTCATGTCTTATTGTGGATGTGAGATTATCCAATGACAAAGCTTAACAGGTCGTATGGAAAATTCTGTTCTTTCCAGTCACATTGTCAACAACACAGTTCGACAACAGAAGAAGATGTCGAACTATTCGTCAAACTCAATGAGGCTCTTATAATTAGGTTAGTGGAGCGCAGTGACGCAGTCATTAAAGCTTCTGATTCCCAATCGAAAGAACCCGGGATCGAATCTTGTGCTGCCATTTCGAACCTTGGGCAAGTTCGTGCAATCTTCGTTGCCCTAGTTCACTCATCATTATAAATGAGTATCTGGCAGTGGTGGACATTTGTGTATGATTAGCCTTCGCGCACGAATTGCAGCGTGGCTGAATGCTTCGCAGAGATGTCGAGATGGTGTTCGATTGAACAGCTATGCCAGGGAGTAAAGTGTAATGCGCTTTGAGCAGTCCTGGGGACGGGACACCGCGTTATATAAAAACATGAATGCGCGTTACGATTATGCACGTGTTTCTGTGTTAATGTTGTCTACTTCCTTTGCTCTCGCAAAAAAATGGGAACGACAATTGGTTTTGGCATGCTACCAGATGTAATAGTCAAAATAAATTTTGTTGATGACTTAAGCAAAATGTACGAACTTTTTGTTCATTAAACCGACTGCAGATATTATCTAGGCTTTTAATACTCGACATATTTGGAGATTAACCAATCGGATTCGCGTTGGGATAAACCAGTTGAGGAAGCTGCTTTAAGCATGATTCTGTCAATAATGTATTACTAGTAACAAAACAATATAGAGGGAACATAACAGCATAGTCGCTAGTAAGAAATTCACCCAATTCTCCTTTTTTGTGACAGCCATTTTGAAATTCAATATGGCGGACTTCTACTAGCGTTCATATTTATATAATACGTAAGCCTTAATATAGACGGGCATTGTCTATGTTATGCGCCCCAGACACCATTATAAGCATGTAGGGAATTATTTAAAATAACGTTATAATGGAAAATTAGCGCAATTTGCATGGTCGACTGTCATCTTGAATTTGGTAAACTTAATCTGCTTAGAACAATTGTCCCCCTATTTTTTACACCTTTACTACCCAAATTTGCAAAATCAAGTGAAAGTTTGCTT
Organism: Escarpia spicata; assembly: GCA_963995525.1. Classification (NCBI taxonomy): domain Eukaryota; kingdom Metazoa; phylum Annelida; class Polychaeta; order Sabellida; family Siboglinidae; genus Escarpia; species Escarpia spicata. The sequence goes on from OZ023205.1 coordinate 52,830,788, forward strand.
TTAACAAAGAAAACAATGTTTATGACATAGTGGTCTACATTACAATGACACAAACTTGCAGACAGCCACGCGACTCGCAGAGCAATGATGGCTAGATCCTCGCCAAGGCGTGTCCAGTCAGTGTCGGTGAAGTACGTTCAAAACATTCGCCCTTGACAACACATCGGTAGAGTTTTGAACCTAGGTTCACCATACACACTGAAGAGTTTTCCACTTAAGTTGAAATCACTCAATGTGGAAATTCAAAACTTGTCGTTTTTTATTATAAAATCTTAATAGTTTTTGACATACAATCATGTTATGAAGTCTCACCTATATTATGTTCTAATATGTTATCCGTCCAAATGTGTTATATTCTTGCTTGGGTTCGGTTCAAACACGAGTTTCAAATGAGATACTATCGCCATATTTTCAACACGAGAAGATTGTTTTAAACTTAAGTTGAAAACATTCTAGAGTGTTTTCAATTTAAGTTCAAAACACTGTACACCGGGGAAGTACGTTCAAAACGCTTACACTAAAACACACTGTTATTTTGACCATATCTTAAAATAGTATACTACTCTCGTTCAAATGTTAGCACTGTAATCATGTAATCCTTATCGTTTTAAAATCGTGTTGTATTGTTTCAACTATGTATGTTATAACATTCAAGTCGAGTCAGTTCTCCGTAGTGTTCTGAATCGGTGGAAACGTGTTTTGACAGTACTAAACAGGATGTGTTCAATGCATGCAGATATATGTGTGTTTTGACAGTACTAAGCAGGATGTGTTCAATGTATGAAGATAACTATCCGTGTCAAACAACGTGCTCAAGAATTGTGAACGAATTGTGATAACATTTGCAGAAGGTGCTAAAATCCTTCATTCGACATTCACAGAAAATAAAAATACAAGCTAATTGCGCATCGGTATGCACAGAATGAAATAGAAACACACGTTGTACTGCCAACTGAAACTACGTCCATATTGCCGATAATAAACATAAATTATACATATACTGGTAAAACACGTGCATGCGCACGAACGCAAGCGCGCGCGCACACACACACGCATGCACGCAATATATAAAATGCATTTAATTAGGCCTACGCTGTTCGCACTCAAGTGGATTCTCCAAAGTGCATTGCATATAAAGACCTGTGTCATTCGTTAACATTCCTCAACACTAGTTAATCTCATCATCGTGATCTTGAACATATGATTGTTCATGTACACAAATAATCAAACAAACGAACAAATGAACATTTTGTATCATTAAATTAACCAATGTAGGCGACAACTGCAGCAATACAGAGGTAAATGTCTAGTGTAAGAAACAAGGAGCCAAAGTCATTGACCCACACCTCAGAAACTAACAACTGAATGCGAGCTATATGATTGGTTAGCGAAGCAACTTGAAAATAAACGCTTAGATACGTCAATATGTCAGTGTTACTGAAGTTATCCGCAGGCCCTGGCCCGCGATTATGCATCACGTCACATGCACGAACACAAATGCCAAATACCTACTGTAAATTAACAACCGACGCTGCATTATACTTATAGATTATACTGTGTTCACGTAATGTAATCGCTTAGGCCATCCTAAGTTGTTCACTGTTGATAGTAACTGACAAACTAACTACAGTTTAAACCATCCGTTCGTATCCTCTTTTGCTGCATCCTAAATTCTGGTAGCATAACTTGCTTGGCAACTCATGACTCAAGCAGTTAGATTGTGTTAAATTATAACACAATTAGTAATGATGAAACAAATAGGGAAAACAAACATAATTGTTGCATACTTTATATAATGTATTTATCTTGCTGATGAACGCGGCTTCACTAAATCAGCATCGTTCTTGTTTGTTGACACTTCTTTCAATCTGAAAGTAAAGATGGTGGACGGCATCCGAAAAATCGTACGTTTTCGACACTGTTTGAAGAACATTTGTATTACTTTACATCATATTGATGATAGTAACGAAGCAGACAATTCTATCGACAAAACAATATGATACGATAGGCTGATTAATGCGATACGTATATTTTGGAATTTAGCTTGAAGGGCTCGATGTAGAGCTAATCGAAAGGTATGTTTGCTCGGTTGGCGCATTACGCATCTTCGGCGTTGTCAAACAGAATATGTTTGCCCATACATGATGCATGCGTCGTTAGACGGACAATTTATGTTAGCTAGATGTAAACGTTTTGGACTTCGCGTAGTTTTTTAACACTCTTGGCGACCTAGTCAAATTGGTTTGGCGACCAAATTGTGGGTCGCGTTCCAGGGTTTACGAAGCGCTGAGATAAAACTCATAAACTCATGTGACGAAACACAACATAACTATGTATTATAACTGCGGGTCTTAACCTCCGGGTCGCGATCCAAAATTGGGTGGCCAAGTTATTGTTATTGGGTCGCCAAGAATGTACAGTGATTATCCGAACTGTTGTGTATTGTACCGCTTGTCCAAATGCATGAATTACTTAGACGCATGAAGCAGTCAAAGTTTGCCATCCAGATCTGTCGCTTGCTAGTGTTCTGATGTCACTCCAACTTTTGTTGACCAGCTGTAGGTCGCGGTCGATTGTTTGGCGCCAGTTCATTTTGCTTGCGAGATAATAATAATAATAATAATAATAAGATAACTTCTATTGCGCCTAAATCCTTGGAAACCAAGCTCAGAGGCGCATCAAAACAAAAGGGTTGGTCAATCTCAAAGTCCATAAGTAGTTTTCCAGTTGTCAACAGATGGGTCAAGGCGCTAGGGAGCTAAGGTGGATAAGCAAGGTTGTAAAGATACGTTTTTAAATGACGAACGGAATTTTGTAATATTTTCAACTGATCTAACACTAAGAGGAAGCATATTCCAAAGAGTTGGTGCATCAACAGAAAAAGCCCTAGTTCCAATGTTAGTGTTGGCTCTAGGAACAAAAAGTAGGTCAGAACTAGATGATCGAAGCTGGATAGATTTTCTTACAGGAGTAAGCAATAAATGCAAATAAGATGGTTGCTTATTGGACAGTGCCTGATATGTAATGGTACAGATCTTAAAAATTATACGATATCGTACAGGAAGCCAATGTAAAGACTTCAAAAGTGGCACAGAGCGAGAAAAACGAGGAGATCTTGTAACTACTCTTGCTAGACAATTTTGGACACGCTGAAGTTTTGTGATATCCTTGCTAGCGATATTATAAAGGAGGGAATTGCAATAGTCAATTCTGCTGCTAACAAGCGCTGTTGCAATAGTCTTAGCAACAGAAAATGACATATACCGGCGAATACGGCGAAGATCACGAATATGATAAAAACAGCGAATATTTATTGTACCACTTGCCCGTACCAGATCAGAGCTACCAAGCCTCACGCATTTAGCGTCCGTCTTACGCTCTCATGCATGAACCTGTAAACCTCGCGCACATATGCCATTTCAAAAAACAGGCTTATTTTTTACTTCCATGCATATGTTGATATAGTTAGTCACATGCACATGAGGATAGCGTACAGCTTCTACAGAATCAGTCGCGAGGTTATTCTTATCTTTGTTAGTGCGTTGTACAAAATGTAATTTTTCGTTTTATATACCTAATTGTGCTGCCACATAGTATCCGTATTTCCCAACTCAACTTGGAAGCTCTGCCCGATGCATGCGAGACAAAATAATGTATATGTCAAATATTGCATGCATTTGAAGCGCCGTCTGATAATATAGAGCTAATGTCATGCGACATTTCAACTTCACGTGACATTTGGTGTAAATTGTTTTCTCGCCTACATCGTATTAGCAAGTGTTATGGTGTTTGATGCTGCCGAAAATGCGTCATGAAGATGCACTAGGCAAAAATCGGTGCCGCTTTCCACTAAACCAAAATCTGTTAGAAGTCTTCAATGTGCACTTTCGTATATAAATATTACTTTAATCAGTATGTCCCAGTATATATATATATATATATATATATATATATATATATATACCATATATATATATACTACATATATAGTATATACACATGGTATATATATATACCATATATTACCGCATTTTCGGCAGCATCAAACATAATAACACTTGCTGATATGATGTAGTAAAAAAACAATTTACACCAAATGTCACGTATATATATATATATATATATATATATATATATATATATACTATATACTATATATATATATATATACCATATATATATACTATATATATATATATATACCATATATATATATACTATATATATATATATACCATATATATACTACATATATATATATATATGGTATATATATATTATATATATATATATATATACTGAGCATATACCAATTAAATCGAAGGGACTGCAAAATCAGTGCAGTTCATTTGTAGACCTGCCTTGTAAATCGAAAGCAAAAATGTCACAAAGAGTCGGGAAGATTATACGATTTCAACAATCTTCAACTCCATACTGAATAATAAAGAAGCTGAAAATCAAATAGACTATATATATATACGTGTGTGTGTGTGTGTGTGTGTGTGTGTGTGTGTGTGTGTGTGTGTGTGTGTGTGTGTGTGTGTGTGTGTGTGTGTGTGTGTGTGTGTGTGTGTGTGTGTGTGTGTGTGTGTGTGTGTGTGTGTGTGTGTGTGTGTGTTTGCTGTCTTATGTGTCTGCACATCTTGATCTTCTCCAGTTTGCTTATAAAGCCTATAGGAGTGTTGAAGATGCTTCTCTCTTGTTGTTTAATCTGATTTCACAGCATCTTGAAGACTCGAAAGCCTACATCAGAGTGTTGTTCATAGATTGTTCGAGTGCGTTTAATACCATCGAACCTGATGTTCTTCTGAAGCGCTTGATTGATCCTGATGTAAGCCCAAATATTGTTCTTTGGGTGAATGATTTTTTGAAAGACCGTCCACAGCGTGTTAATATTCAGGGTTGTATGTCGGATGAGATTATTGTAAATTCTGGTGCAGACCAGGGTTGTGTCCTCTCGCCGACACTGTTTTCAATATACACAGATCACATGAAGTGTCAGACCTTCTCTTAATGGCTACTGAAATTTGTAGATGACGTGGCCTTGGTTGGCCTCCTGAAAAAAGAAGATTCTCTGGCAGAATATTTTTCACTAATCTCTGTTTTGGAGAAATGGTGCGCTGTCAGCTTTCTTCACCTTAACGTTGGCAAAACGAAAGAACTTGTGATCGACAACAGGAAAGTCTCCGATGTTTTTGCTCCTGCCAAGATTAGTAATGAACCTGTTGAAGTTAGTTGTGTCCAGTTTTTAATATTTTGGTACGTGTTATGACAACAAGCTGATTTTGATCAGTTCCAGCAGCTTCCGTCAGGCCGACGATATAAGATGCCCCTTGCTCGGAAGAATCTCTTTAAGAAATCTTTTATACCAACTGCAGTGTCCATTCTCAACTGTAAGTGAATGTATTCTGTAGCAGTATTTTTATTGCGTTTAGATTGTATGTAATCCGCTGCATGATGAATACTCTGCTGGATCAGCATTACTGTTTCCCTCTAGGTCCCCCCCTTCATGGTACATTGTATGTCATTATACTGTGCTGTTTGTGCCTTGGTGTCCTGCAGTGTATATGTCGTGGCTACACAGTTTTTTTAACTTGTAATGCCGGCGCCAGACGTCTAGTCCTGGTAACGCCATTCTTCTTTTATCTGGATTATTATTTAGGACTGAATGCTCGTGATAAAAGAGTGCATGTGTAAATGAATCTTAGAACATTTAGGCATGATTATGACTTCATAATAATCTCTTGCAATATATATGTGCTTAATTGAATAATTACAATCTGTGATAGTATGCTTACCATGTTATAATGTTTACCATTTTATAATGTATTTACTCGGGTGAGGGCCACCAATGTGAACATGGGAGGCCAGGTTTTTTTTATCCCCCACTTTTGTATATATCAAGCTGAATTACTGTGGCTAGTACTATAGAAAGGTGTGCAGTCTGCACACTAGGTATCTTTTTCCCTTGTGTTCTATATACTGTAAGCATATTACAGTCGGTATGCTGTAATTAATATAACAGCAATCAAGGGTTTTTTGGTAAATGTCTAGTATGATTATTCTAAATGTACAAAATGTGTCGTACATAACATGTGTGGTCCATCACTCTGTAATCTCGATGTACCTGGCTGTGCACAAGATGTGACTATTGTATATATTATATGTGCACAGTGGCAATCCCTGTGTTAATAAATTTGATTGCCCAATACCAACCTACCCTATAGTTGGCGTAAATTCAGTACAAACAGAGAAAGGGCTGCATGAACATAACACGGATACACCGGGAATAGGGGGGGGGGGGGGTACCTAGTAGAGTAGTACACGAAATGAATTTTTGGCCTTCAGGATGAAAATAATTTTTGTGTAACAACAGAGCGAGCGCCTAGCGGTTAAGCTAGGTGGTTATACAACCTGTTCCCCCTCCTAGTCTGCACACCCCCTTTGAATCGCCTCAACGCTTAATAAGCTGGCCCAAAATACCCATTCAGCCCGTGTCAGTTACGCGGCATCCTATTGGCCAGCAGCGGGCGCGGGAAAAAAATTGTGGGCAGGAGACGATGCAAGGTTTTCTCGTCACTTCATTTCGCTTCGCCATCGTGACAACTTCAGATTTGACTACAACATTTTGAATACCACCCACCCACCCGTTGTATCTGTTGTACGTATAGCGTGTGTTAGTTACTTCCATATGAGCATACATAATGCAAGATAAATAAATAGGGATGTTACATGAATGTTGTAAGATAGGGTTTTTTTTATCCCCCACATCCCCCACTTTTGTATATATCAAGCTGAATTACTGTGGCTAGTACTATAGAAAGGTGTGCAGTCTGCACACCAGGTATCTTTTTCCCTTGTGTTCTATATACTGTAAGCATATTACAGTCGGTATGCTGTAATTAATATAACAGCAATCAAGGGTTTTTTGGTAAATGTCTAGTATGATTATTCTAAATGTACAAAATGTGTCGTACATAACATGTGTGGTCCATCACTCTGTAATCTCGATGTACCTGGCTGTGCACAAGATGTGACTATTGTATATATTATATGTGCACAGTGGCAATCCCTGTGTTAATAAATTTGATTGCCCAATACCAACCTACCCTATAGTTGGCGTAAATTCAGTACAAACAGAGAAAGGGCTGCATGAACATAACACGGATACACCGGGAATAGGGGGGGGGGGGGGGGGGGGGGGTACCGAGTAGAGTAGTACAAGAAATAATGTTTACCATTTTATAATGTATTTACTCTGACCCCATGTATTAGCTTGATTGTTTACAGTACTACTTGTACGATAGACATTTTCCTCCTGTGGTTTACTTGTTTACCTGTTTACTTATTTACTTATCTATTGTGGTTTACTTATCTATGTGTATGTGATCTATCACAAACCTATTGTGCATGTGATATGATTATTATAATATTATGTAATAACCTCGCTCTTAGTACTTATCTTAACCTTGTATACATACATACGTAAGAAAAACTTCTTATTCTATGTTTTACTCATTATATGAACAAGCCTAAAGGAAATTTTCTGTAACACAACAGACAATAAAGTTATTGTATTATATTATATGTATACCATATATATTATAAACTATATATATTATGTATATATATATATATATATAGTCTATCTGATTATCAGCTTCTTTATTATTCAGTATGGTGTTGAAGATTGTTGAAATCGTATAATCTTCCCGACTCTTTGTGACTATAAATGAACTGCACTGATTTTGCAGTCCCTTCGATTTAATTGGTATATGCTCAGTATCGTCATCGGTACAAATGTCACAAAAATAGGTAACTTGGACTGTCATTCTAGTATTTCCGTACTGCTTGCATTAAGGGGTATTTCGCATTTGGGTGTAGCAACGCCGACTAATATTTAAAACGTTGACAAGTACAAGCATATCTATGTCAGCCGCCCGGTACCATAAAAACAACCCCACGTCAAAATGTAGGCATACTGGTTTTATTACAGATACGTATATTTCGGAAGGCCAATTTACTCAGTGTACGTTTTCTCTAGGTGTTTGTAGCAAAACATACGGACATTTTTAATCTGTGTGTATTAGTGTTATACCGTTCGCATGTTTGTGTTATGAAACAGGATTTATATGGCAAATTGTAATTAGTTCTACGGTAGACGCCGCGGATGGAGTACAGAAGGTCAGGCTGGTGCAACTTACTTAACGACTTGTTAGGTAATAAGCCAGATGTGGTGGCTAAGAATAGACTGGGCGTGGCCAGGAGTTAATTGGGAAACAGTTACAGTGGGAGTAACAAGTTGGAACTTGGTGATGATGGTGTGGAGTTTGGAGTGGTGGCTGTCAGAGCGAAGTGGGGTCGCCGTAGCCAGAGTGTATTAGTTGAGTAAACACGTATAGATGCCATCAGGACGTATCCGTTCAATAAAATGTGAAGATTTTTGGAATATCGAACTTTAAGGTAACACACGACTAAGACGAACAAACGTGTGACTATTATTTACAATTTAATTCGTCTTACTATAGTATATTATTTACAATTTAATTCGTCTTACTACAGTACTGAAGTCAACTTTTTTTAAATGTGCAAAAATTACCCACAATGTTATCGATAGTTTAAAAATATTGAAGATACACATGTTGCTCCCGTGGAAGCATTCTTCGAGACGGTTGCAGTATACAATATTGCAATGTTCTGTTGTGTATCTTAAGAGAGGTGTACGACGTGTGGACGTGTTGTGAGAAATGAGTTTACAAATATAATAACCTAACCAGTTCAGGCGGGTGTGGCAGTGGCTATCCTAGTTACCTATAGTGAGTGATATAAAAATACTTATAAAAAGTAATGTGGCACAGAGCTTGAGGATTACAACACGATTTTGCAACTTGATGTTACTATATGCATTCCGCTGATTTTACAGAGGTAACTATTATAGTAAATATTATCAGAGTGAGAGAAAGGGATCTCTTCCTCAACATCTTCCATGTTGAAGATAGAACTTGGGTCTTGCGAGAATCGTCATCGCTCTGACTTCATGGGGGGGGGGGGGGGGGGGGGGAGCGCAAGACTTGTCTCTGGGTTAAGATTTCCTTGTACTACAAGCAATGCCACTCTGCAGGGCCTGTTCACCAATCAGCAGGAAGGACTTTCTCATGTCTGGCTTGACTACTGTTGGGACGGGCAGCACGATGTCACCGGTGCGTGGTCGCCATGGTGAACCGCCATCTTGATGACAAACAATCGAATCCTATATGCCATCATCAGCGGGATTCGAACGATGCAGCAGTATGTTGATGGTCATTGCAATCACTAATGCCTAAGAGTAACACGAAGTTCTTCAGGTGACCGGTCAAAGATACACAGTTGACAAAATAAGAGACTGTCTCCCGCGTTTGATTGCAATCTAGACACAAATTACGCTGAAAGTTACATTAGGTACATGTTTTTGACCTGCCAGTGGGCGTTATGTTAAGTTCCATCAAAATGAACAGTTCTCTGTTGAAGGATATATATTTAAAGGATCTATTGATTGTTGCTATTATCACTGGCAACCAGAAATGTATACTAATGCGTTTAACTATAACATCAACGATGCTAACATTCGATGGATTGTTGTGTCCGTCGGATGTTTGTTGAACTTTGCTTACACGTAGCTGTTGCAGGATAAATGAAGGTTTGTAAACACATTCAGAATCGAAACAAATAATTGAAATGTTCTGTTGTGTTTTAATTATATTTCTTGCTTAGAAGGATGGTGCTTTTTTTACTGTGTTAAGCCTTAAAAGGTGATGACTGCATATATGACCTTTCCAATACTGCATTTCGTTTTGTGGACGTTTTTATTTGGTCCTTCTTCTCTTCTTCTTCTTCGTCTTCTTCTCCAAAATAGTGTGATGAGGTGACCTCAGTACAAGAGTAATATTCCACAGGGCGCACATGCGTGGTTCTGATTTAAAAGGCATGGTATGCCCAGTGATAAAAAAAAATTATATAGCTGGTTAAAACAATTGTTTTTAAGAGGGTGGGTATGTTTGGTGCTTTCACCCGCCCTCAACTGCCGCTTTGAAGACTACGAGGCTGCTGGTCAAGGATGCCTCATGGGGAATCCTGTTCCACAATGGGATGACCGAAGGGAAATAAGAATGGACGTGAGTGTTAGTCCTGGATTGTGGCAACATAAGTTTGTTGTGCTGTCTCCTGGACAGTTGGTTTGAGGTCCGCAAGGCCACTCATTATTTGTACACAAAGGTGACCGTGTTGGAAGTTCTCTTTTCGTGGAAAGTCTGATTTAGCCTGCTGGCATGTTCTGTGGCGCTTGTGGTGTGACTGCCAATTTCTGCCACTGTATGGCTCAATTTGTAAATCAGTTGTCCTCTAAGATATTGTATTTCCTTTAGGTTGTACGTCACCTAGTTGTGCGATTTTTACCTTCACGAGTTTTGTCTGCTGCACATTTTATTTTCAGACTCACAACTGTCTCCACTGCTTCCTGTGATATGTGTTATATTTTGGTCATCTTCTTTGTTTCTTTATGTTTGTGTATGTTTTTATTTCTCTATTGAGAAGCAGGTAAGGACAACTTGTTTTGGTGTTATATTTGTACTCTAAACAATTAATTAGTTATTTAATTATTTATTTGGCGCATCAATAATGAATAGTTTTATAATTGCACAATACCAAAGTTGGGCGACATTCAAAACAGAATAACGGCATTGTGTTACCTGCTCAATATATAAAATAGTTATATATTAAAAAACCCGAAGTGGTTTTAATATTACACAGTTATGGTTCACCAACCTCTTCCAGAACGATTACATAATTGTTGCAACGCCGTTGATTACAAAGGTTTATTTTATATATGCTGGTGCAATTTTAAATGTAATAATTACGTGGTCGCACCGTGAACTACTACAACAATTATACAGTCGAAAATAATGTTCTTTAATAACTGTAATTATTCCAACTATGTCCATAATTGTCTATTTTACACAATGCAAATGCACACTTTAATTATTCCACCATAGCTTATTCTTTTTCTTTTCCTCCTCTTGCTCTGCCTTTATCTTCTCTCGCATCTCCGCACAGGTGTCGACGCGGGACTTTCCTTCCTCTCTGTCAATTAGACGCATATTCCACAAACTCCAGCGGCAGCAGTAGCTGATCGTTGGGTCGAAGTACAGCAGGCCGCAGCACTGCCATTCCGGCGTCATGGTGTAAATCTTTCCGCGGCAGCAAACTTGTACGTCATCATCGTAAGAATCACCGCCGCATACTGAAACAAGATTTAACATACTTATAAAGCTAGGAATCCATGTTGTATTGAAACGACATACGGAATGGGAGATACCTCTGTAGTGATGTCATTTCGGGGAATTTCCTATCCGATTTCTGTACATATATGATTCGAATCGCTACGTGGAGCTATTCGATTTCCCGCATACGCATCCGCGTGAAAATGCATCCGTCAATGTATTATGTATGCACGGAGATACGTTTATTAATATTTCCACCAGACACTATATTCACTGTTTGCCGCATACCGTGTCCGCATGTCGTTTCCGTGCATGTGGAATCCTAGCTTAAGTGGTCATTGTACGACTCGGCGAGATATGCTGACACAATATTTAACATACGTGTAGGTCGTCATCGTATGAATAACCTCCGCGTACTGAAACACTACTAGACACCATTAGCTAATGCAATTACGCGCTGATCGCGAAACTCGAACTCGACTCCGCATTTCGCGTCAGCATCTAGCAAAACACCATTAGCTAACAATAAGCGGTTCTTTGTTCGCCTCCAATAAAAATAAATGAAAGTCTGCTATAGTTGGAAACTGATGTACATAGCCATCTTTAGAACATTCGCAGCTAATAAAGAAAATGCACAGACCTAAGACAAAGCCAAAATGTCCAATAAACACATTTAATTTCATCGCGACAGGCTTGGCACAAAGCCTAGCTGCATTACTGTTGTTGTCAACAAGCGAGTAGAGGGTCATTTTTTTCAATTCATGTAAACATTTACGTACGAAATGATGCAGCGTTTGTGCACACGCTGAATTTCCATTTCTCGCGTACGAACGCCGCGTCGAACTGCAGGTCTGCAGTTGTTCTTTGATTTAACAGCAAAAGCTGTGACGTAGCACTAATTGTTTTGCATTTAACATTTGCGATCAGGTTCGAAACTGCTTTGCGCTTAATTGGGTTAGCTAATCGGGTATATTAAGTTTAGCATACGTGTAAGCCATCCATCATCATACTACTCATCGGAGTATAGAAAAACAAGATTGAACAAGATTGTCTTCGAAATCACCAGAGAGAACGAAACATAGCAGTTGCAGGGAACGGGCAACTACCACGCACAGGTAAATGGAAAACATCTTAAATTGACCAACTATCACGCTTTGCCTCGCCAACAATGTGTGAGTGTGTGTGTGTGTGTGTGTGCGCGCGCGCGCGCGTGTGTGTGTGCGTCCGTGTGTGTGTGTGTGCGTGTGTGTGTGTGTGCGTGTGTGTGTGTGTGTGTGTGTGTGTGTGTGTGTGTATGTTACTGCGTGTGAATGCGTTCGTGCGGGCATGTTTATCAAAAACATATATGTGACATTATTATCTTCGAATGCATAGCTCCCTTGCACAACAGAACGATTTCGCATGTGTGAATTGATTGCTTACGAAAAGAGCCTGCATTATAGTAACATGCGAATATGTTTCGTGAATATGTCAACGAATACTGTCTCACGTACCTGGATTTGTGATAAACCAGGCCCCCGAAGTATTCGTATTCGCTATCAGAAACAGTACCAGACATATGTAGTTTGTCGTTGCCAAACTCGGCCTGAAAACAAACAAAATATCTTCCTTAAACGGCGCCTTGTGTAATTCCATTACCAACAGCGTCATTGTGAAAAAATAACGCCTTTCTTGTCAACGAATTATTGCTATAAACACCATCTGTCCAAATACGTAAATTTTTTGTTTATATTAAGTTCACAATACTTTTGTATCGTGTGTGAATTTCAGTACTTTGCTTGAAACATCATCATCGAAATCATTTATATATATATCAAGAATAACATAGGTATCAACACCGACCCCTATGGCACTCCACTCAAAACTGGTTTCCAGTTTGAAATCTCCCCCTCTACTATAATTACTCTGTGTCTTTTGTATCTAACTGATCACACCATCCTCTGTACCATGGGCCTTTAATTTAAGTAACACTCTTTGATGTGACACTTTATTAAATGCTTTCTGAAAATCTAAGAAGACAACACCCAGTGTTGACCCATCATCTGCCCACTTTGTAATTTCGTCTAAACAACATAACAGATTGGTTAGACAAGACCTAGCTTTTAGGAACCGATGGTGAGATTCATTTATTAATTTGTGTTTTACAAGGAATTCCACCATGTGGTCTCTAATAAACATTTCTAATAAATTGCATAAAACTGATGTTAAGCTCACTGGTCTGTAATTCTCTGTCTTGCTCCTCGATCCCTTTTTAAATAATGGTGTAATGTTTGCTTTTTTCCATTCTAGTGTAACGATTCCCTCTTTAAGTGACAAGTTAAAGAATATAGCAAGTGGTGTACTGATCTGGTCTACTATTTCCTTAAGCTGTTTTGGTGGTATCCCGTCAACTCCAGGTGATTTGGTTTTTTTATCATCTTAATTTTCTTTGATATCATTTTAGGAGTAACAAACAACTATTCCAATTGATTTGATTCACCCCCCCCCCTCAAATGTGTTAACTGATAATGGCAGTGAACTTATAGCTTCTGTGGTAAACACTGAGCTGAATTACTCGATCAACGCCTCTGCCATTTGAAACCCATCAGATATTACGTTTCCTGCACAGTTTTCTAGTGGTCCCACCTTATCACGAACCTTCTGTTTACACCTTCATAAGCAAAGAAACTCGTGCGTTCATTTGTTTACATCATTCGCCAATTTTTGTTCAAAAGTTCGGTTGGATTTTCGAATTTCGGTTGCAGCTGGTTAAGGACCTCTTTGTAGTTGTTATAGTCTTCTATATTTCCGGTGTTTCTGTAAACTCTCCACATAATACGTTTCCTTTGCTTTTTTAGGGGAACAAATCTTTCAATAATGCCCTCAATCTCATGTTTCAAAATGGTCCAACATTCTGTTGCTGTCTTGTCCTTCATTAAGTTAGTCCAGTCTATGTGTACTAAATATTTTCTCATCTGTTTATATTTGCCTTTTCTTAAAGTTTCTTCTCCATCGCTTTTTACCATTATTCCCTTATTGTACTTTATACTAAAATGGATCTGGTCATGATCACTAGATCCCAAAAGTTCACGTAATTTAACATTATCAACTAATTCGTTTTGAGAAGGGAACAATAAATCCAACACATTCCCAGCTCTGGTTGGTTCCAAAACTTGTTGGGTAAGTAAACAGTTCTGTATTAGAAGTAGAAACTGTTGGTCATCACATCCAGCACTCTCTAGTGATTTCCACTGAATATATCCATTATTAAAGTAACCCATTATAACACATTCCCCTTTACTTATCTCCTTTATAGCACTGCCCAGTTTTACATCATCCTCTTGTCTTATGTTAGGACTACGATAAACTAGTCATACTGTTAATGTTGAGTTTCTGATAACTGTGTTGTACCAAATAGCTTCCTCGCGATCTGCTTCCCTTTTCATTTGTACTTCGTATGCCTGTATGGATTATTTGATATGCAGAATGACTCTGCCTCCCCTTCTCTCTTGTCTGTCCTTTCTAAACATAACATAACCCGATAGAGCTAATTCAACATTTACCATTTTTCATGTGCTCATGATTCTGTGATGCCTGTTATATCAGTGTCTATATCCGCTATCACGGTGTCTAAATCGCTTCTCTTATTTACTATGCTTCTGGCATTTAAGCATACACTTCTAAGTAAATTTTTATGGATATTTGGTGAACCTTTCCTTGTAGATTTGTTTGTACTATTTCGTTGAGGTGACTCTACGTATCCCCCTGTGCATCTAGTTTAAATACTCAACTGTGCCTGTACCTTCACCTATGCACCTAATGGACTCGCTCCCTAGAACTGCTGCTCCATTTCCTATCAGATGTAGCCGATCACTCATAAACAGATCTTCTCTCCCTATAAAGCTTGCACACATGTCTACGAAGCCGACTCCTTCCTCCATACATAACTTCTGTACCAGTGTGTTGATAGCCACTCCTCTGCAATTCTTGTAGATGTAGCATAACAAGCAAGCATAGTCTAACTTCATCATACTTAGATATAATATTATACTCACATGCTGCCTTGTTGCGTTTGCTATCGAGTGTCCCACGATGAAATACAAGCTAGCCTCCGTGCGTCGCTTACAGAAGCGTTGTTGTTAAATATATCCGGAGATCGTAAGTACGCAAGTATGCACGTCTAAATGAGTGTATGTTAATATTATATTCGTGCATACTTGCACGGACTGACGTTCAAGTGGCTCTCACTATTTCGAATGTGCTACCGTCGTGGATACTTTGGTGTTAATTTTAGCTGTGTTTTGTTTCATGGAAAGGCTGATTTTCAATTACTGCAGCTCTTTCAGAAAAGTGTTTGGAAGTATAACTGAAACATCATCAGTAACATTGATCATTTATCTTTGACCATGCTAACTTTCATGTGTCCGAGGATTGGAACTAGGCAAAGTGTGAGTTAAAAAATGAACATACCTTAAAGACGCTGGACACGCAATATAATTTTGTTTATAGATAATACCGTTATTCTTCATCAAAAACAGGTAAATGTGTAGGAAAATATTATAGCATGATTTAGCATGCACAAGTATGGAGTGTGTATTGTTGTTTTTTAATTTCACTTCCTTAAATAGTTCATCATTTCATAATTATTTACGTATGCTGTTTAATAATCAGATCTACAATATGTTTGACGGTTAGTCAATGTACACCGATGTATTGTATCGATGCTGGTGTTTATAAAGCATTGACCAAACATGAATAATTTAACGACACAAAATCAACAAATAACACTCCAACATAGGACATACGTGACTGCTAACAAGTGATGACGCTGGACATTTTGCGATGACGCTGAACACAGGTTGGGCTGAACTGACTCAAAGATCACTGGGTTTTTTTTACAACTGAATAAACATAATTTATATGGATGCATTTTTGAAGGCATGATCGTGTAATTTTTCTGAATTTATCTGGAGCTACTCCTAAAATAGATCGAGCGAGCGAAAAATGAACCACTCGGAACACGTCCAAAACTTGAAATTCTACGGTCGCTAGCACCCTCATGTCTCGTCCTGTCCTGACGATTTTGGAATCATTTGAAATGATACACTTTTTGTTATTCTAGGGTTATTTATATTTCCCGGTAACCGTTCACAGAATACCTATAAACGGACCTACAATCGTGCCGTTTTCGGTGTTCTGTACGGTTCCGAACGATGTTGGCGGCGGGTACTCAGTACAATAATCTTCCGATTGCGGCGCTGTTTTCCTCCTTTGCATAGGTTCATACATGCGCACTTCACCGTTTCTTGATTTCATGTTATAAGCTCCACCCACTTTTAAACCGCAACGAAACTGATGTGCTTTGATCGCAGCAAAGCAGATATATATATATATATATATATATACCTATCTACGTCGGCATGACGTCACAATAACGTACGCCAACCAACGGGTCAACATTCGTTGAGTGGGTTGGTTGATATACGTGATTGTGACGTCACGCCTACTTCGCGTATGTCATTTTAGCAGCCGTTTGGAAGTGGGTAAAGCCAAAGCATTTAAATTACCAAGCAGAGTCACTCAGCGATCCGCCATTTTGTATTTGAACTGGTAGCGTATACAATATAATTACGTTCACACATGAATAACAGAGGGCGCTGCGCGAGTGACTATGCTTGGTATATAATTGCTTTGGTAGAGCTTATACCATGAAATCAGATAGTGGTGCCTCAGTCGGTAGATTGGTGAACTGTGTCGACGAAACAACATCGTTCGCAGTGTCTAACACCGGAACCAGCAACGTTGTATATCCGTTTATAGTTTATTTTAGAAATGACTATTATGAAACCATTTATATATATATTTGAATAGCAGAAATCGTATGCTTTCAAACGATATCAAGGTTGTTTGGATCGGACGATCCGTAGTGGTACAAGCAGTCGTTGAAAAAAGCATTTTTGGGACGTGTTTTCAGTTGTTCATTTTTCGCTTGCTTATCTATTTTTGATATCATCGGTAGATATGTAATTATATATGTATATATGAGAATGAATTTAGAGCTTGTGGATCCGTCGACATTGAGTTGTCACACGTGTCACAAGCTCACGTAATATAGCCTTATCCTCAGTGAAGAGTTTGTAGGTAGAACTACCTTGTCAGAAACTCCTGAAGCAGTAGCCGTGTCCGCTTTTTGTACTTGCCATCTGGCAGATCAATGTCCATTTGTCGCTACTCGGCAACATTACTGTGGTTATTTCCAAACTGTTCAAGTGATAATGTATTTACACTCTTCTTGATACGCGTGTTTACACAACCCGTCCGGATTTGTTAGCATATCAGCCAGTCTGTTGGATCTTAGTTTCAAAGGAATATTTTGTTGTATGTGACATAAGCAGATGTTACTGCTTTTGAAGCGTACACTAACATCAGGGTTTTATATTGACTGACAAAACAAGCAGGATATGATTTTTGTATTCGGATTTCCCTCATACAATTTAGCATGCAGGTATTGAAAATCAAATGTATTTTCCTTCTTCGATTGCTTCTTCCTATCATTAGTCACCGCAAACTACTTCCTGACAGGAAATATATCCGGCCTGTTTCTTCAACTCCATCCATTCTAACTGCTGACGAGTATCCCACGCGTTGTGTCTGCGAGATGCTGATTGTGCAGTCTAGTTGAAACGTCTTAACGATGATGCTCCCTTTTGTCCGACTTATTTTCAAGTGACGTCCGAAGAACAATGTCCGCTTTGTCTTAACGGGGCTGGTTTATAATGCTAATAAAAGTGCAGCATGCAAGGGCAGAGTGGGCCTTTCTCATTTCATGTTTTTAAGGGCTTGGTACGTCATTCGTCAGAATAACGTCTGTTCGGCGTAAGCATACGAGCATTTGGTGGAACGTTCATCGTGGAAGTTATATCATTTTGTTTAAATCTTCTACTCCTTCTACTAGATTGCAAGTACTGCAACATAATTGTTTATCCAAGGTCTATGCATGTTGTCGCAGCTTCTCCATCTCCTTCCCCAAAGCAGTGACTTGAGTGTAGGTAGATGACTTCATTGTTTCTGAGAGTGTGTTCCGTAGATGGTGTAATAACACAATTTGTTGCGCCGACTCATAATCCTTGTGGCACTATGTATTTGTAGTACGTTTTTTTCTTCAGAATTATATTTTACATGACGATGTAACTACTACCTGTGAATTCAAGATATAAGTTCTTATAGCATAAATAATGAAGGGTAAGCCATGAAACATAATGTCCTTCACGTTACGGCCAATGCATGCATTGGCGTCGGAACGTGAAGAATGATGTTCACCAAAAAAATCTCCAATTGCACCTGCTTGAGGCTTACGAAAAACGTCAAATTGCAACCCGTTTGAGGCTCACATAAAACCTCTTGTTGACCTCCTTTGAGACTCTCCAAAAACATCTAACTCTACCTCCCTAGGCTCTCCAAACACCTCCAAATCTACGCCTCCCCCTTGAGTTGAAGCTCAACAATTGTTCAAACTGCAGTCGCCTTGACACTCACCAAAACAACAAAATGCACCCTTTCCCCAAATATTGAGGGCTATATCGAACCCCTATCAAAATATTGGGGGCTCGCCCCCCCCCCCAATCTCCCCTAGGTTCCGACGCCTTAGAAATAGTATGTGGTAGTTTTGTAATGTAAATGTAATAACTATTTGTTACAGTTAATAGTATTATTGCATGCACCATTTTCCCATAACTGCGGTCCAGTGTCATCGCGTGTCCAGCGTCATCGCCAAGTGTAATGTCTATGTTTCTCCAAACATATTTATCAAGTTCGCCCAAATTATATTCTACTGATATGCTAACTTGTTTATCTTCTTTTCCAAATGTAAACTGCGAGCTCCTACATAAAAAACGTTAACGTTAACCAGCAATGTCACCTATGTTGTTTGCAAACATTAAATTTCTTACAAAAATATACATCAATTGTTTTCATTTATAGGAAGAGCAACATGTTCCTGACGCATCAAGACCGTAAATTAGGGTACCGGTTCTAATTGCTGCACCGATATATATTTTGGTAAGATTACGTACCCAGCGTCATCAAGCAGCTTAGATATCTGGGGGTCTCGCAGGTCAGTTTATTCGCAAATCACCTTCATTATTTTTGCTTATTGATGTGTCCACATATAATTTATACGAATAATATCGCTGTAAATATTATTGCGGTTTTTTATTTAACATATTCACGTTCGTGTCTGGTACAAGTTCATCTAAACTGGGTAACCATCGGTCCATTGCTCGCAAAATATGTCGTCTTAGAGTCGGATAAGCTTGTGTGTGCATGAAAGGTCAGCCTCTGATGTACTCCCCATTTTACTTCCTTTGAATGAAGGAATATATGCGCTCTGAGCTGTGTTTTTCAGTTTTCGCTATGATGACGCTGGACACGCAATGATGCTGGACACGCTACCATTTCGGTTTTTCCTTCTTTGACCAAGAAATATCGTGAATATTGAAAGGGCCAACGAGGGAATTAAAGCAGGGTGGAAGCTGGTAAGCAAGAGAAAGTTAAAACAATGTACGTTTTCTAGGTTTTAGTAGGTAGCCTTTTCCGTTGATGACGCTGGGCACGCACTTAAAACGCCACCCTACATTTTAAAGCTTTAATGTGCTATTATATTTTCCTAAAATTTAGATTGGATCCCATAATTTGTTTAAGGATTCCTTCATTAACTTTATAAGAAAATAATACATGTTGAAACACCCCGCAATATATATATATATATATAGTGGACCAATCTAAACCGATGACGCTGGACACGCAAAAAGTGGTCATCGTAGAAAACACATTGTGATGTTTTTATTTCTCGTTTTGTAAACATGATTTTATTTCTGTACACTGCCAAGATGTACCCCATTTGCATTGTGGAATCAGAAATAGGAAATGTAACACTGATTTTGTATGGTAGCGCACCCAAATTTGGAAAGGTCAATTGGACATGCCATTTTGGCCGTTTTTGGCTCCTTACGTCCACCTTTTGCCATTTTACAAATGAAAAAGGTTGGCAAACTATATATGTCCTGAAGGCTCGTACTTACCCCAATCTTAGGTGAACTTTTTGTAAGCCTGACTTTATAATTCACGGTGTGAGAGACAAAAGATTTGTTATCAATTGTACACTTTTGGGGACATTGCCTCTAATATCGCTTGCCGGCAAGTTCCGGTGGTGGACGTAGTTAGGTATTTGAATACACAATATGCTCAGCGGCTCGTGAGGATGGTCGAATGGGTAATTATATCGAGATTCCTGGAACTTGAGGGTTTAGTCTTGTAACTGGTGCGCGAGTCGGACGGGTATCTGCAATGTTCTTACAAGTGCAGAGGTGCCTACCCTGAGTATCTGTTACAATTGAGATCTGGACCAGATATATTTGATATAAGCAGAAATCCTTACAAGTGTATCGAAAAAACCCACATAAAACAGTACAAAACAAATAAAGTGAGTGTACACTGTATTGGCCAATTAATTGGGCGCCTGTGGGCAGTGTGGGGCGCTCCAGGTTGTATTGGTGTGATGCCCGCTTGGCCTCGCGTAGCATCTGTGGCGTCACATCAAAGTCATAGCAAGCACTGTCACAGTTCATCTTGCATTGCATGAAAGCAATAATCGTGTCCGCGCGTAAGCTCTTGCGTGCCTCGGTGTGGATCTTGCGAACCATCGAGAATGCTCTCTCGGAGTCTGAACAGACAGCGCAGGGCATGCAAAAGGCGAGCCAGGCAGGGAAAGCGCAGTTGCTGTAGTTGTCTCAAACGCCATCACATCATAATGTAGCCCAGATGGGGTCAAGACGACGTGCCTGACCCCCGACCTCCGTGCTGACGACGTCGTCCTACATCAGCTGGATGTCCTCGAATTAGTTTTTCAGGGTCTCTCCGTCGACATAATTGTTGTAAATTTTAAATGTTATTTGATCAGTCAATAAAACAACATAATAAATGTAAATAGTTACCTAAAATCTCCATCCAAAACACCGAATATTTCTTCGCTTTTTCCGCTGTTGCACAGTGGCATGTCCAGTAGGCGTGTGCTTGCCGCTTTTTTCCGCTTGTTTGCTTGTAGAGCTTCCACACTTTTCTAGCGCAGTGGAATGTCTATGGTCAGGTTCCCAGAAACGAGACGTAACCGAGGCGCCTTACGGTGTTTCAAAATATGCTACCAGGGGCGCCACCACCAAAATTAGTAATCGTTAAGCCCGCGCCGCGGCGGCAAGGACGCTGCGAGGAACGAGATGCCAAGCACGGTGCACGTGCCCCAGCGGTGCGGTCTATGAGTCGCATCAAAGCATTTAAATAACCAAGCTTAGTCACTCGCGCAACGCCCTCTGTTATTCATGTGTGAACGTAATGATATTGTATACGCTACCAGTTCAAATTCAAAATGGCGGAACGCTGAGTGACTACGCTTGGTAATTTAAATGCTTTGATCGCATTTAGCGTAATAGATATGTTGATGATGGATAGCATAGCTATAATTTGGCAGAAATTCGGGATCCACGGCCGAGCGCGCTATATCCGAATTCGCGTTGTAAGTTAACAAGGCGCGTTATGACGAGGGTTGAAAAAATTACAGAAATCCGTGAGCATCGTCTCTCACGGCCGTTAGCCTGTGTAAATCGCAAAAATCCGTGAGACCCACGGATAAACTGTGAGACTTCACACCTTTGCAAATGGTACGGCGAAGTCAATTATGACATTGATTAAGCTAACTTCCATACTACGCGGAGGATATCTGCCAGGCGTAGCGTACATAGTCACCCCTCCTGGCTTGCGAGGATGATATTCAAAGTAGGCTCGTATATACATTCCAATATTGATGGCTGACATTTGAGGACCACTTGGCGGTCATTTTGGAAATGGCAGCCATCTTGGATTTCCAGGTGACCAAATGATTTGTAGTGACATCAAATTAATAATGTACATTACATACGTTATCTCACATTTACTTCATTTGATAAATTATCCCTTCACTATGGAGTTACATTGTTACAGAACATATTAGTTTAAGCGGCAATTTTTGCTTTGTGCAAATTAAATATTTCTCCCGCCTAGATTTTTGTCAAGTTTTGATATGTTTTTCGGCAGGTCCTTGTTGCTTGGCATGTCTCTGTTGCAATGTTGTGGTTGTGGCCTTGAATGACTGGACTATACACGTGAATTACATTACTAGGGCGACATGACATCTCCCAGATCAAACATTCACGCATATAGTTGTCGCTTAAAATAATTTGCCTTTTGTTGGGCCAGAACGACGAAATGACGGATTGCCTGCACGCTGCGTGTATCCTGTATCCATTTCTTCACAGTTTATACTAACAGTATTAATTGCAATTTCTTGCCTACGCAATTGTTAATGATCCAACTAAATCGCCCAACAGTTGCGCAACGTTGCGACTATTTGCAAAGTAACCCTTTTTTATTTGATTCAAAATCTTCGAACTCGTGTACATAAACAAGACAAATAACTTTATTAAATAGTGCCGACGTTAATATAAGGGAACTACCTGCAAAACGAGCCCTTTAAACAAGATTTGTCATAAAGTTGACATTTTATATTAAACAACATTAATTGCGGATCATCTTCTCCATTTATTTAACAATCTCTATTCCATGACTAACTTTTATTAAAATTACTACATCTATTCGTATTTCAGAACACGGCTCGATTTTTTCTCTCTAAAATATGCATCCAAAACTGGCCGCCTTCACATCCACCTAAATATTATTAAGCCACCATCACACATTTCGCAAAGACGTTGTGCACACGGACCCTGCCGTGTCATGGTGTGTCACGCCGTATGTTGTCCGCTCTTCTCCCTTTCTTCATCGTCCATACTGTCCAGAAAAAGTTCGCAGTATTCTTGAACATTCTTCAGGATAGTTAATTTTTATGCAAATGGTTTCTTTCTAACAAATCCAATACGTGATTTCACCTTATAGTTGTAGTCTTTCGACAGTGTAGCACACCGACTTCTTCAGTAGACGTGACGTATGACGTCATCGTACATGTGAGATAGTTAATAATTCCCCTCACCTCGATTGATTGGTGTTTTGACCTTTCTGATCCATATAATTTCTTTTATGTGCCGTGGTCTTCTGTTGGCTTTCATGCCTATTATTTTCGCTCCCTCCCAGTCTATGGTGTGAGTTTCTGTTCTTGCGATCGATCGATCTTTTTTCTCGCACTTCGTGTATTTCTGTTAAAAGATAAAATTACGTATTGGATATGTCAAAAAATCGTTTTTATAAACTTCGCAGTAGTTAAAAACATGGTGCATTGTTGTTTTTTGCACTCCGATGTCTCAGTTGTTTCAAAGCTTCGAGATGTTGCAGTGACAAGACAAACGATCCACGGATGCTGGGTAGAGATCTCCTGATTGTTTAGGATTTGTCAGATTTCTTTCTCAACTAAAGTTGATATTTGTATGTGTTGAAAATATTGATGCATGTCTTTCCTCTGTTACTCGACTTTCGCTTTGCTTATTGATCTCCCGTCAATATAACGAAACACTTGGTATTGTGGTTATGGTATCATGGACTTGGGATACATTCATTGATAACATATTTATACTGCAGATTATAATGTTACTTGATAATATAAAACATAAAACCGGTAATATATACTCAAAAGGCACGGAGTTACGCAATGTAACAAATTATATCATTATTGGTTCTTATTTTATTATTGATTTACTTTATTATACAACTGTATAACATAGAATATTATATATTGTGTATATATATATTATATACATATATTATATATGTACATATATATTATGTAAATGTATTTAATAATATAATACATTGCATATACAGGTGTGTATATTGTGCCAACTGAATATCGTAGGTTGGGATAGCAAAGCGGGCTGCACATGGGTCCGCTTTGGCCGCTCTTCGTGGCCTTGGGTTGATCGTCAAGTTCTGCATGTTCTAACTATGATATGCACACATTAGACCATACACATGTATTTAATATATATATATATATATATACAAACACACACACACACACACACACACACACACACACACACACACACACACACACACACACACACACACACACACACACACACACACACACACACACACACACACACACACACACACACACACACACACACACACACACACACACACACACACACACACACACACACACACACACACACACACACACACATATATATAGTAGGCCCCCCTGTCCCGAAAGACAATAGGTTCTGCTCCTGAAGAGTCAATGACTGGTGGGGCAGCGTCTGCTGTGACTATGCAGGCCAATCCTTGAGTGACAGTCTCTTGCACAGTTTCTGCAGACGTAGTTCGATGGCAAAACTGGTGCGTCGTTCTCACAATCCCTTCGTTGTCGTCCCTTTTCCATCCAGGTTGCGTTCCGCGTTTCCTTGCACGTTTTCACCCCCTCACGCACTGATGCGCTATGGTGGCTATCTCCCATGGTATTGTGTCGATGCTGCATGCCTTCATATCGCGTCGACACACATCCTTGAAGTGGAGCAACGGGCAGCCGGTGAGTCTAGATCCTACTTCAAGCTCACTATAGAGGATGTCTTTAGGGATTCTACCATCCTCCCTGCGACATACGTGGCCGAGCCATCGCAAGCGACGCTCGCTGAGGAGAGCGTACATCCTGGGAGTGTTTGCCTGCTTGAGCACTTCTGCATTTGGGATGCGATCCTGCCATTTCACTCCAAGAATGCGCCTGAGGCAACGTAAGTGGAATGTGTTGAGACGAAGCCCTGCCTTGTGTATGCTGTCCATGTCTAACTGACATACAACAGGATGCTGACGACACAGGCATTGTATTCTTGAACCCTGGTGTTCAGTGTGAGTGCGCCGTTTTCCCATATCCTCGTGGTCAGCCTGAACATTGCAGAAGAAGCCTTACCTATACTTTATTTATCTCAGCATCAATGGAAAGGTTACTGGTGCTCATTGATGTTGACGGATGGAGCATTGCGAACATCCTGGCCCATGATGTTCATCTTCTTAATGTTGATGGTTAACCTAAATCTTTGCAGGCATCAGCAAACCTGCCTGTCATTCTCTGGAGGCTGTCTGCAGTGCGGGATGTAAGTGCAGCATCATCAGCAAGAGAAGTTCTCGAACGAGGCATTTAACAACGTTTAACAAGATTTAACAAGATTGCCATCCAGAAACTTAACTCTCGATGGCAGGTGGATAAGGGAGCCATTTTGCTTATCGAGAGTCCAATACTTTTTTATCTACGTGTATCTCGTCATTTTCAGGTAAGTGTCGATTATAATTTTTACATATTCACGCTACTAGCACCAACACATTCAGGTGATAATCTGTTTCATTCAATTACAGTCTTTTGTGAGAATGAGAAGTTTCTTATATATAATTCTTCATTCTCACTGCTCTGAAACCTTCATATCACCACTACTGGTTAACCCTAAGTCCTTTTCTTTTACAACAGTATTTAGTGCAGAACCTCCCATTGTATATTGTACATCTTCGTTCCCATATCCTGTGTGGAGGCATTTACATTTCCCAAAATTTAACAACATTTGCCATTTTTTAGACCATTTGATCAACCTGTCAAGATCATCTTGTAAATTATGTCTATCTCCATCACGTTTATTCCTTCTAGACAATTTTGTATCATCCACAAATGTCAACACCTTGCTTGTTATATCATCGTCCAAATCTTTGATATATATTACGAATAATATAGATTCCAGTACTGATCCCTGTGGTACCCCACTCAAAACTGATTTCCAGTTTGAAGCCTCCCTTTCAACTACTACCCGTTGTCTTCCGTCAATTAGCCATTTTTGTATCCAGTTAATTATACCATTTTCCATGCCATGGGCCTTTAGTTTAAGCAGTATCTTTTTATGTGGCACTTTGTCGAAAACTTTCTGAAAATCTAAGTAGATGATATCTACTGGTGATTCCTCGTTTACCCATATTGTGATATCTTCCAAAAACATAACATATTTGTTAAGCATGACCTCGCTTTTAGAAACCCATTTTGAGATAGGTTTAACAAGTTATGTTTAACAAGAAAATCCACCATGTGATCTTTAATTAGTCTTTGTAATACTTTGCAAATGACTGACATTAAACTCACTGGTCTGTACATATCTGACTTGTTTCTGGAACCTTTTTAAATAACGGTATAATGTTTGCTTCTTTCCATTCTAAAGGAACAACTCCCTCTTCTAGTGACAAGTTGAAACTGTTGCAAGTGGTATGCTAATTTGTGTATCAGAGAAGTGTGTATGACCGATATTTGTAAAGTTAATGGCGGTTTGAGATATCTTTTTTGGGGAGTGAAAGACATGCTTATGGCATCAGCAACAGTTTAGATCTCAAATGCCAATTGCCTTGCGGAAAATCCCGGACTAGGAAACTGTCATTTACTTACTCAAAACAGAAAACCTCCTGGCGAAGATGATATCTCCGGGGAACAGAAATAGCGACATGAGGCACAGCGATCACAATCAACCACGATGATGTCACCCACACCCACACCCAAACACCATAAACTACTGCTTACCGCACCACATTCTATGAACACACATCTTATAATAATAATAAAATAATCTATACTGCTTTTTTACTGACGATGTATCTTATTTTATGTTATTGCTTATGTCTTAGATAATAGACAATATGTTTTGTTTTCTTTCAACAGAGACTGAACTATAATTATACTATATGTGGCTCCCACGGAAGCGACTTCTTTTCAAGTCTTAGTGGGTGTCTTCATCATCCTCATTGTACACCTTTTTATATTATAATTTGTCATATTATTATTGGATGTACCGTCTGGAGAAATAAATCCACTTCTGTTCTGTTCTGTTTTGATATGAATATCGCTACACAATTTGATAGTGTCGTTCTGGAATGATGCACGCATCCTACAATGTGGAAGTATGCTATAGTTATCATCACTAACTAAGAACCGCCCGTAGAGCAATAAAGGAAAGACTGCTATTGTCACAATTAAAATATTTTGAACTTGACTCGTTCCCATCACCATTTATGTTCTGCTGTTGCCGATTGCGGCATGTAGCAGATCATATTATTACCATACTCCACAGTGATGCCACCTGAGGAATGACAGATAAATCAATTTGGCCAATGAAAATTAACTCTAAATAACTACATTTGTGTTTTTCAAATACATCGCCGATTTATAGATCAAAGGAAATGAATAAAAAGGAAGCGAGTTGACTTCGGCACCAGGGCGGAGATGGACTTACAATGTTCCAAAGTCAGCGTATTAATATACAGAATAGAGGTCAATCAGAATGTGGGAATTACAGAGGTGTATCCATAATCTTAGTGGCTGGCAACGTATTGGCAAGACTCTTCAATTAGTTAATGGTCCACTTTGCATATATCATCCCTGATTCTTTAGTGTGGTTTTAGAGAGATCACATTTCAGAAGTTTCGAAGACATTATTAAGGATGTGTTCTTGCGTCAAATCTGTCTTTAAGCCGCTAGGCAGCAGTGGTAAAAAAAATCCAAATTCAATTGGTAGTAGTCCGTGAACACCATTGTTGCCAACAATCTTGATATTAGTCATATCGTAGTCGATGAATGTTCTGAATCAGAATCAGAATAAATTTATATGACCTATGCATACGATACATGATTCAAATCAGAATATCATATGACTTGTTTTTTATAGTTGATAGATTACTCAGTGTATCAACATGCATACATAATACAAGAATTGATTATATGTACTCGTGTACACATTGACGTACATATGGATACCTAGGTATACATTTCAATACGTATTACGAATTACAAATAAAGCAATTATAGATACGACAACTGGTTTCATAATATAAAATAAAAACGTTTTTTGTGTATGTTGAAAACCCATACAGACTGTGGGTGTAAAATGTATTAATGATACTACTTGGTGTATTATTAACTGTCTCTACTATGTTGTGCCTAATGCATTTTTTTGCAAATTCATGTTTGAATCTGGACATATACAGATTATTTCTTTCACGTGTACAGTGCTGATGAATATCATAGATGTGTGTGTTTGGAAAAACATTGAAGTAGTAGGGTAAAAGACTTAATTAATTTATAGTAAAATTTTAATTGTTGCATTTTATAAATGTCATCCAACTTTAGCAACTGAAGTCTTTTTAAAATAGGACTTGTGTGAACATTGTATTTACTTAAAGGGAATAAAAACATATATTGCTTGAATTCATGTTATATTACATCCTGCTATCTATTTCCACGTCCACCAAGCCAAAACAATCAAACAAATTCAATGAATTAGAAATTCCACATTTCATGCTGTGTATCCGGACATTTTTGAATATGCATATTTTTGGCGCGCTTTTCGGGATGCCGAGATGTGACGTCACTTATGACTCAAACTCGCATCAGGCCGACCCTTTCCATGCATTCAGAGCATGTTTACAAGTATAGCTTTTGGGTCGAAACGAGCGTCAGAACGAGTTATTGTGCAATATTCCGACGTAATAACCAACGCGCCTACCCAGTGAGCTATCGGGACCAGCGAAAACTCTCTGACTGATTTTAGTTGTTATGATAAATTGTACTAGTCATCATAAAGGAACAAGCAGTTATCTTACGGTTCCACGTGAATCGAATTTTATTCAAAACAACGAATGCGAATGGGCCTACAAGTCGACTAGGTTTCGCCGAGCTTGGGCTCGTTTTCAGAATAATTATATCGAATGCAACCAACGGGAGATAATCTACACCAATAAACATACATAGCAAACATATATTGTATCCAGCTACATAAAGTAACGTATATAATATGATAATATCACTAGAATATCGATATATGAAGGAGTTGTACAATTTATCATAACAACTTAAATCAGTCAGAGAGTTTTCGCTGGTCCCGATAGCTCAATGGGTAGGCGCGTTGGTTACTAGTTTTTTTTTTTACAATCGGGCGACGCCGGGTCAATCCTGACAGCATGCAAACCTTTGATTTTCTTTTTTGTTTATGTTTTCACGAAGTAATATAAACAAAATAATTTTATACTATAATGCACTGTTTGTAAATAATTTTTATTTTTGTAGTAATTATTTATTCGCCACAAAAATGAAAATATGGTCATTATATGACGATGTTTCTAAATTTTATTTATCCAAACAAATATAATGTAATGGATATATAATTTATATATTGTAATTATATATGTGAAAACAGATTGAGATATGTCTGGATAAATACAATTTAGAAACATCGTTATATATAATGACCATATTTTCATTTTTGTGGCGAATAAATAATTACTGCAAAAATAATAAAAATATTTACAAACAGTGCATTTTAGTATAACATGATTTTGTTTATATTACTTCGTGAAAACATAAACAAAAAAGTGTAAAGAAAATCAAAGGTTTGCATGCTGTCAGGATTGAACCGGCGTCGCCCGATTGTAAATTTAACGAAAAATAACCAACGCGCCTACCCACTGAGCTATCAGGACCAGCGAAAACTCTCTGACTGATTTAAGTTGTTATGATAAATTGTACAATTCCTTCATATGTCGATATTCTAGTGCTATTATGAGATTATACACGTTACTTTATGTAGCTGGATACAATATATGTTTGCTATGTATGTTTATTGGTGTAGATTATCTCCCGTTGGTTGTATTCGATATAATTATTCAGAAAACGAGCCCAAGCTCGGCGAAACTTAGTCGACTTGTAACTTGTAGGCCCATTCGCATTCGTTGTTTTGAATAAAATTCGATTCATGTGGAACCGTAAGATAAATGTTTGTTCCTCTATGATGACTAGTGTTTGTAGTGTATTACGTCGGAATATTGCACAATAACTCATTCTGACGCTCGTTTCGACCCAAAAGCTATCCTTGTAAACATGCTCTGAATGCATGGAAAGGGTCGGCCTGATGCGAGTGTGTGTCATAAGTGACGTCACGATACCACGTCATCGCCTAGCTCATTACAATTTTATTTTCCGCGGGAATCGCTTCACGGGCTTAAAATCGAATTTATGCTACAAATGTATTTTTCTGTATTTGTTTAATGTTGTCAAATGTTGCATACAATGTTAAACTTTGTGTACACATGGAAAAAGGATTTTAGCTAATGCCTTATTTTTATTTCCTTTAATTAAGGATATTATTCGTATTGCTTTTTTCTGTAATTAAAAAATTCGATGTGCCTGATGACCCCATAAAAGTAAGCCATAATTGATGTGAGGGAGAATAAGAGCGTTGTACATAATATATAACATATTAGGTGGTAAAAAGTGTTTAAGTTTATTTAGTATGTCTATTGTTTTATATATTTTATTTACAATTTTTTTTGTATGAAAGCCAGTTTAAATGGTTATTTATTGTGATGCCTAAAACATTGAAATCATTTACACAGTTAATGTATGCCCCATCTATTTGTAACACAGGGTATTCTACTTTATTTTGAGGCATATGAAAAATCATGAATTTAGTCTTTTTGGCATTTAGTGACAGTTTATTAGCTTTCAACCAATTGCTAATCTTTGTTAGTTCTTTGTTAATATTTTCACTTTGCATTTGGCCTTCTGAATCGTTAAATGTATTTAGTGTACTAGTAAGGGTGGTGTCGTCAGCATACGTTATGAATTTGAAAAGGTCACTAGAAAGTGCTATGTCATTTATATATATAATAAATAAGAGTGGCCCTAAAATTGAACCTTGAGGGACACCAGTGTTGATGACTATTTCCTTAGACTTAACATTTTTAATTTCTATGTACTGCTTACGATTTTGTAAATAACTCTTACAAAGGTCCAGAGCCTTGTCATTTAATCCATAGTAATTTAACTTCTGTACCAATATATTGTGATTAATTGTGTCAAATGCTTTTTATAAATCAAGGTATACGTTTATTGGAGTAACCGATTGATCAAGTTCTTATATAATTCTGTCTATGAATTCGATCAAACATAACCCTTTAAAAAAAATTGAAATCACTAGCAGGATTGAAATAGGACGATAATTGTTAAAGTCAGATACATCACCTTTTTTGAAAAGGGGTAAGACTTTTGCAATTTTTAATTTGTCTGGAAATATACCAGTCATTATTGATTGATTAATAATTAGAGTGACTGCATTGCTGATATCATTTTTTTGTCTTCAATTTTAGTAATTGTGTTGAAATACCGTCTTTTCCACAACTTGATTTTGGAGGTAAACGATCAATTATATTAACAGTAGTTTCCATGTTAATTGGGTTAAAGCTGATTATGTGAAATATCGGGTTTTTCAGGTAACATTCGTGTAATTTACCTCCACTAGTAGTTGTTTTTGAGGCTAGAGTAGGACCAGCATTAGCAAAAAACGTGTTAAATCTGTTTGCAATAATGCATTTGACGCTAATCATTTCCCCATCGACTTTGAACAAATCTGGAAATTGTTCTTTCTTTTGACTTTTCTGAATAATTTCTTTAATTAAACACCACGTCTTTTTAACATCATTATGCTTTTCAAAACTGGGTTGGTACTGCATTTGCTTAGGTAATCTAATATTACTTTTAAGAATTTTATGTAAGTCAGTTTTAAGTTTATGGTACTGCTCTGTATTTACGTGAGTCTGTTTCATTCTCTAATACAATTTGTTTCTAAATGTTATCGACATAATAATGTCCTTGGTAATCCAAGGAGTTTTCTTACGTTTATATTTGTTAAATTTAAATATTTTAATAGGTATAAATTTATTCATAGCTGCAGTAACAATTTCATCGAGGATATTGTAGTTTTTATTCGTATCCGCATAAGTATCTGTGTTAAGTTTATCATAAAGATTTGAGTTCATTATTTAAATTTTAAATTTGTTGAGTGAGTCAGGATTTTTGTGTTTTATTCGGTTAAACCTGGGTATCACTTTAGAGGTTTCGACATAGTCCAGACTTAGAAAGTACGGAAAGTGATCAGAAATATTGCTCACTAAAATACCAGCTGAGGGTTTGAAGAATCCTTTTGACAAATTGCATAACAAATTATCAATGAGTGATCCATGATATTCCGAAAGTCGTGTTGGCATAGTAATTTTAGGGAAGAAACCATGTGAAACGATTGTATCGAAATACTCACACATTATGGGTTTTCCGTTAATTTTAAGCAGGTCAATATTGTAATCTCCTGCAATTATTATTTCACTTTTAGATTGTTGTAAATCAACTAAATTTGATGCAAATTCGTTTTGTAAATATACGATAATTTTCAATTATAACTCTAGGTGGTCTATATATATTTCCAAGAATTTTTTTTTCATGGCACAACATGTTATTTCAATAAATTGACCTTCCCATGTGTCTGTGTTAGCATGGATTTTTACACATTTGTAATTGTATTTGTTCCTGAGGTAGAATGCCAAGCCAGCATGTGCACTAAATGTTTTGCTCTATTTGAAATAAAGAAGTGTCAGCTTCTTCATCGATCCATGTTTCCAGTAAAAATAGAGCACTAATCTCACAGCCACTACTTCTGAATATCTCCAGCTTTATTTGAATTTCATAAATTTTTGCATTTAAACTCTGACAGTAAAGGCTTAGCAAAATAAATTTGCGTTGCTTGTTCATTAAATGGTTTATTAAATTATCATCGTCAATGTATGGTGAATGTTGAAATGGTTCAACATCCTCATCTTCATTCATTTCATCCGTTTTTAATATGCGATAGAGATAATTTTTCTCTAGACCACCAAATTGCGCTAAGAAATAATTGTTATCAATCATATTGGAAAATTTAATAAACAATAGTGCTCTATGTATATAGGACACATCATATAAACGTAGACTAGACGTTGCGAAAGAGCTGCTCAAGCTATACCCTGAGCATAATACAAATACATTTTGTAAAAGAGAATATTACGAATATTCCGCATGCAGAGATAACACAATGTACTTATTGCATCAGCACAAGATGTATGAAAATAAATTACAGCATATGTACTGCCACAACATGAACGTAAAATGAAAGTATCGTAAGTATATTGAATAATACACAAAATTATTATTGCGTAGACACTAAGCTTTGGGGAAATACTATATGTAATGCACTGTCCCAAAAATTAAAATTAAAAATAACTAACACTAAACGTAGTGAAAAGAAAATGTATTAACATTGCCCTCCACCAAAATAGAAAACAACGTGAATATTGACTGTATATCGATATATGTCGATGCACATCATATATCTATATACTAAAATGTAAATAGTATGAAATTGCACTATTTAAATACAATGTCATTTCATGTAGAGCAGTTCGCTCAAGAGTAAATGTTAGCAAAAAAGCATATATCAAAAACATGAAATGCTTTATAGAAAACATCAAAGGTACTATAAAATTCTTTGATAACATTTTGTAAGTGAGTCTATGGAATAACATTAACATAAAACGATTTTTGACATCAACAAAACCAATATAGTCGTAGATATTGTTCGGTAAGCACTGTTCAGACCCTCGTCAAATCAGCGAAAGTCTTCACTTTACGTTTTTGTCCGTCTTCACGTACCTTGGTGTAAACACAACAGTTCTGTGACCACTCGCTGTGGATCTTTTTATCGCGCTTCAGCTGTCTCGCTTGATTGAACAGTTCGCTGTTCAACGTTGATAGGTGGTCGTTCAAATTAATCTCAGTTCCCTTCAACGGACCCCTCTTCATCATAATCTCGGTCTTCTTTTCAGCCGAATGAAGTTGTTCTATGATCGGCCACTTGCCGTCACGCCGCGGTGGTAAGTCGTGGATCGCCGTGATGTCATATGGCGCGAGCAAGATGTTTAACTGTCGTCGGGCGAAATCGACGAAGTTCGCCCTCATCGTGGTGCTCTCACTGATGGTCGGCGTTTCATCTGTGTTGGTCGATGTGGAGCTGCGCGTTCTGGGCGTTGTTGACGTAGCAGTTGCTGCATAGCTGTGAATGTTAAGCCCGGTGACGATAATGTTTCTTTGAGTTTTGTTCCAGGTCATTCACATGCGCTTCCAATTTGGATATTCTTTCGTCTTTTGATTTTATGATTTCGAGCAACTCGGCGATTCGTTTGTCTGTCGCATTGTTTCTTTCCTTGATTTCGTCAAACGATTTGCAGAGAAAGTCGAGGAACCGACGAATTTCGGTCATCTCTGAATCCGTATGTCTTGGCATAGTGTATAGTGTATTGTTAGTTCGTGGAAAGTAAGCACATTTCAGGTGTGCATCACCGCCGTGTTACATATGTTGATGTTGGCATGTTCAGCACTGTGGTGGGTGTTGTGTAATCACAGGTGTAGCGATTGTTGTTGTGCCTCGGTTGTTGTTACGTAACCTTAGCCGGTTTGGTCTGGTCAAGAGTGACGTAGTCTTACGGAAGCATTCACGGAGTGGGCGATAACTGGCCCGATTCAGATTGCACCTTTAAATTTCTGGCAAATACGACAAAATTTAATTTTTCTTCTTCGCAATCACCTCACCTAACCTTTCCCATGCCCGGAATAGTTACCCCGCACACATCCCAGCGTCTTGGTCGATGTGGAGCTGCGCGTTCTGGGCGTTGTTGATGTAGCTGAAGCAGCACGCTTTTATGGTTTAAGTAAAAACCTGAAGAAAACTTTAGTTTTGTACCGACCATCAATGTTAGAAAGGGATCGTGGCAAAGTATGCATAAGTGATCAACCACTTGGTGTTGGATGTTCCTAATTTTACTTATCTTGGGAACACCATCTCTGATGAGGCGAAATTAGACATGAAATCTGTGAAGCGCATCGCCAACGTTTGTTCAGCTGCGCAAACGTTTTTGGAAAACTGACGACGTGATTATTAGGATGAAATGTCAGATGTGCAGAACAATAGTACTCGATAGTACACGATGCTGATCTATGGAAATAGCATATGGTCATTATATTTACTTACTTACTTACTTACTTACACAATTGCTTACTTATTTATATAATCTACCAATTAGCGTGGTGTTAATCATGAGCTGTTTCCACATTATCTGTCTGTCATTATGGCAGCCAAACAAGCCTCACTGAGGCCGGTGTCTCACTCGATGGTGACTCTCAGGGTCTTGCTAGAGCAGCCTCTTCTCCGAGGGCCTTTGGGTTTCCAAAGGAGAACTTCTAGTCGTGGCGCGTCACATGCCCTGCCAGAGGTAGACGCCGTTGCATGAAGATGTTGGAAATCCGTGGTAGGCTGCCGTACATTTCCTGGTCGGTGATGTTATCGCGCCCGGACACATTGTATATTTTACGGAGTAGTCTGGTGTACTAGAGGTCAAGTGATTCTAGTGTTTGAGTCAGTGTCTAAGACAACAATCGAAAGTGAAAATTATTTCATTTTACCGAAGGTAAATTAGGAAGCAGCATGCCGTGCAAATGAACATTATCAGATCGATCATGGGAGTAACATGGATACCACATTACCAACAATGACATCCACAAAAGAGCAAAAAACCCGAGCATGGAACAGCGTCTGGTGTAAATAAGGCCTCAATGGATAAGACAACATATTTCCAAAACCAATTATATTCTATCAGGTGTCGGAAGGTACTAAAAACAGAGATAGACTCAAACGTAGCAAACTGAAATTTGAAGAACAATAATACTTGATCAAAGCAGTGGTACATTCTTGCCCGGGATACACCGACCTGGAATGGATTCACGAAATTAGGGACGTTGTTTGTGGTTGTTTGTGTGTGCCAATTACATGTTGATTTTATGACTGTTGTATGAATGGCCCTTGCAGTAGGCCAAATACTGCTTACTGTTTACTGATCCCGTAATCGTCTGGGTCGTAGGGGCTCCTCATCGATGAATGTTGCACTAGTGGACTCCAGTCTTTGTGGTGGTATGCTATTGCCTGGGTTTCAGCGAAGATGTTCCTAGTCCAATCTTCAATGTTATCTGTCCATTTCTTCCTCTGTCTTCCCTGTTTTCTTGTCCTGTTCCTAGAAGTATTGTTTTTGTGAGCCCGCTTGATCGTGTTACATGTCCATAACATATCAGCTTCCTCGTCTTCACTGTGGTCAAAAGATCTCCGCAGTGACCCACGGGCTGAGTGATGATTTTTTAATTTTTTTTATTGGTGATGTGATCAGTGTAGGAGATGCCGAGGATTCATGTACAGCCTTTCATTGCCGTTGCCGCGGTTTTCCTTTGTTTTTCCACTGTGAGTATCCATGATTCGCATGCATGTAGGACGATGGAAAGGACCAGTGCATGTATTAATTTCAGTTTTGACTTCAGTGAGATGCTCTTGTCTCTCCAAATTGGTTTCAGTTTCGTCAATGCTGCTGACGTTTGTGCAGACCTTGCAAGGATTTCAATCCTCGAACCCTCGTCACTGATGATGGCTCCGATGTATGTTAACTGTTTTACTGTCTCGAGTTCTTGTCCATTGGAAGTTATTCGGAACCTCGTTGCATTGTTGCTGTTTGTCATTAGCTTGTTTTTTTCTGCACTAATTTCCACCCCATATCTAGCTGATGTTTCGTCCAGTCGGTTCACCAGGTTAGCAAGTTCCTCATCACTTCTAGCCAAACTGTCGATGTCATCAGCGAATCGAGGATTGGTGATAATGCGTCCTCCACAGTTTATTGTGCCGAAGTGGTCTTCCAGGGCATCTGTCATTATATGTTCCAGGAAGATGTTGAATAGTGTAGGTGACAGGGGGCATCCTTGGCAGACTCCGACTGACGTATGGAACCATTCACCTATTGCGCCTTGCACCAGGACTGCATCGTTAGCTTTAGCGTGCATCTGGTGTGAACAAGCCTGCGTCCAATGTCGTAATTATTCATTGTCGCCCACACTGCGGCCTGCCACATCTTGTCAAAGGCCTTCTTGAAGTCAATGAAGATGTAAAATCAATCCTGTTGATATTGCAGGTATTTCTCACCCAGAACACGAATATGAAATATTTATTATGGTAAATTATTATATTACGTCATATTATGCTACCTGTGTTGCAAATAAACAAGACTATTACTCACGCGCGTACGTTTCATGTGATCACACTCCGGTTTGCATACGATGGGGCTTCCCCTATCCCCAAGAGGTTAAGTAATGTAATATTTGACATACCAAGACCGTGTGATACATTAGAAGGTAGTTCGTTTGTAAGCAAAACACACACACATTATTAATACTTTAAATAGTCCAAGCATGTGATAAGTGGCAGCCTTTTTGGTTGTATCTAGCTTGTCACACGCCTTCACTAATAATATTATTGTCCAACATTGACCTATAAGGATCATCTCAGAACGATATCGGAAAAAAATCGTTTGTCAGAGGCAGTTTCGTCTCGCGTCGAACACGGATATGTTATATACAAAGATATGTGTCGACAGACAGTAAACGTTCATGGAAAACCTCTCTACAACGACTACATTATTACGTTATTCCATTCTCCA
The DNA here is from genome assembly GCA_963995525.1 of Escarpia spicata. Lineage (NCBI taxonomy): Eukaryota > Metazoa > Annelida > Polychaeta > Sabellida > Siboglinidae > Escarpia > Escarpia spicata. Next base: position 52,868,470 of record OZ023205.1, read on the forward strand.
GGTTTGCCAGTTGGCACGTGTGTTGGCTACCGTGTTTACCACTGCTTCCAAGTAAAGGCATACCTATATTGACACGAGTGCACTACGTGTCTTGTGCGCGTAAACAATAATATTAATTTGGCGAAGCACGGTTAAGCCTTTCACATATCAAACACTGACTATCAATGAACCATGTTTGCGATGAACCAAATAAACAGTGTGCCAACGCGTGCCTGCTTATCATATAACGTTGTTGTTATTGATAATAATGCGTGCGAAATGTTAGTAGCTCAGCCTATTATTGGCATAATCGATAGGCGTCACCACTGGAATCGACCGCCATGTTTGTCTGGGAATGTTATGCTTTTTATAAGCACATGTCTGCACGGGGTTACTGTGCTGTTGACTAGCACTTTTTGTGAAGCAAAACGAACACGAACACGCACGCACGTACGCACACACGCACACACGCACATAGTGTGCCCACGCACACAACACACCATCAGGAACATCGTGGACTTTGTAATGAGGCCATCTGATGCATGTGACGTCAGTAAATTGTGCACTCTACTCGCGGGTGACCGGAGACACAGAGCCATACACTACATATTACATGAATCATGCCCTCTGCGCTGCAAATACGCTTTGCCAAATAAGTTATGTAACGATAGCACATGATCTGATATACCACTGTGGATGGCACTCGGCTAGACAGTGATTTGACAGCTGCTGTTACTGTCGCAACGAATGGCAAACATTGCCTTTTATCGTTTGATACTTTTTGCATAACTCGTTTGGCTCGACGCCGTGAGTAACATGACTTACATGGCCAGTGCCAATTAGCACAGGATATATTAAGAACCAGCCCATTTGGCGGACGCTTCAGATCGCGCATTGACTACATTGTTGACGTTTACGACGCTACCTTCCTCCGTTAATCACGGGATTCTAAGCACAGAAAACATGTAAGTATACGCCATAGGCACGCATGCATTTATGCTATATTGTTTCCAGAAAGCAATATTAATGCGTTACTTTTGTCGTGAAAGCCCTCGCAATAAAGGGTGTATCTTTTTGAGAAACAATACATTTTCGTTAACGACACTTATACCGGGTTTTACTACACTGAATGATATAATAATTTACGTTATCTTATTATAACACACTGACTTGTGTAGCTGAGTTTCATTCGCTATTATATTCTATACCCTTACAAAATAAAACTAATTACGTGATTTCAAAGATCACATTTAGGGCTGACATTTGATCGGCTACACAACAACTATACTCTTTCAGCTAATCAATACGAGAACCAATTTATAGAAAGATTTCATGCAGATTACATTTGCCGATTTTGCATGTTTCCATAAGAATTACATATTGTTGCATTGTAATGTAATCTCGATAATGTTATGTCGACATGCATTTGCACGGGACCCTACATTTGCACGGGACCTTACATTAGCACGGGACCCTACATAGTGTAATATCACCGATGAGTAATCTAAGCCGTTATTCAACTACTTAACGAGTCTTAGAAGAATATTGCGATATTCGGATTACAATTATATGATATTCTATGGTTGTTTACAGGGCGAAGGCGTTCCTGTGTTTATACATGTTGGGATGTTTGCTTGCACTCCCGTGCGGCGCATGGTTTTTTAGATACTCCACCATCAACAACAATATATTTGGTATGTTGTATATCGTGTTCTTTTACTTGGTTGTGGATCGTGTTCATAGTTTTGATAACCAGGAATAATAATTTTCGGCAATGTGCTTGCAAACTAGTAGTTTTCACACTACCTTATCTGAGTAATGCTGTCATGTAAAGTCTAACAGAGGATGTAGGTTGAATGTTATGTTACCTCAGAATAAAAAAGATGCGTGAACTCACGTACATACGACATGGTGTCTACTGGTGAATATTTCAACAACTATTAACCAACACAAGCATGCACGTCACACGCACACATACACACACGCACGCACGCGTGTACACCCACACTCACATTCACACGCATAAGCACACGCGCACGCGCACGCGCACAAACAGACACACTCATCTCATCTCAAAACTGTTGTTCCAGAATGCGCTGATGAGCCTTACAAACCCGACGCTCAAGTATGTTGTGGCGACTACTTACACGTCAGACCGGTCAACTGGCACCATGTCTACTGTTGTGGCAGGCGCATCTTCAATCCGGACACTCACGTGTGCTGCAATCTGAACAGGGTGTTTCTTGTCGCAAGGTTGAAGGAGGGGATGAGTCTCTTGGAAACTTGCAAGAAGGTCTGGCAGAAGTCACTGTGACGCCAGCAACTAATGCAAACTCATCAAAACGCCATGGATGTAAAATAACAGATCAGTTATCTTTAGACGCACCGCGTAGGATCCATGATGTACTGTTAAATGTAGGTTACCAAACTGTTTTTCGTTGGAATCTTACATTCCGTATACACTGTATGTGTTACACAAAACGAGCTACTCTAATTCGCTTCAGACAATTTAAAATAAATTCAACATTTAATCCAATGTGGTTGAAAGCAATTGGATGTTAACGAAACTTCGAGTAAAGCGACTGGTGTTGAATTCGATGCAATTTGAGCAATAGGCCACAACAGAGATGGGTGGAACGTATTTATCTTATGTAAATAGGGCTTAAACGACACATTATTTGTGCTGCTTCAATCGACTTCTTTTGAAATCATCGTACAAACGTTTCATGTGAAATGTGTAAAATAACATAAAATAACAACTCTGATATGATTTTCGAATGCGTGTTACACTGATACGTAACACGACTTAAATATACTCGAGCGTCAGCAGTCGAATAATAGCCACTCTTATTTGCGACACTCGTTATCCAATAGCTTAACCTATCGTGCTGCCACATACCATGTATTATACCCTTAAAAAAAACGTGAACATTTAGCGCTGCTAGACAACGACAATTATTCAATCATTGTATTGTGTCTAGGTTTGACCATATGTCATGTATAGTAAATGTGTATTTATACAAATGTACGTTTATTCCGTTTTGATTTTTTTGTTTGATTGGTTTTAATCCCCATTGAAAGTACACGACAGATAAATTGTCAACTGTTGCATTCTATGCTTTGCATACACAATGACCACCTTCTTGGCTACTCTCCGACGTATTTCTAATATACCCAAAGAGTCCAGTTCATATATCGCACAAGACCATGCTGTTCCTAAACCAACATCTCAAAACATGGGCAAGCTCGCTTTATTTGTCGCTTCGCCCAAAATCAGGTACGAATTATCAATTACTTTTAAAACGCTTGGAATTATAGCCACCTTCCACAAAAAATGTAAAATATATTTACTTTAAATTGCATATTCACCCTAAATTCTCTGCGTTTAGTTCCGTACTATATATATATATATATGGTCTTCCACACCTCGTTTGCTTTCACTAGTGTTGCGAACTGGTTTTTCCAACCAATCGTCTTCTCTCTAAACGCATGCTGTAGCCAACGAACGATAGCTTCCGTTTTGTGATTAGACCTTGTAGTGGGATGACTTAACTTACTTCTTTAGGGACTGGCTTGCCTATTTTCCTCGTCGTCCATGGAATAGGCAACGTCCTCCTCCAAAACAATATTTTAAAACAATATGTGTTTCCTTTATCTCTGCTTAATGGTCTACGAGTTGCACACATGCTTCACTGTTAATACAACCACGGCGTTCCCGAGTCTTCTGTGTTGCCAATGCTCCATCAGTATCCGTCGAGATCTTTCCCAAGTTCATCGTTGCTGTCCTTTGAATAACCATCTTCGTCGCATTTGACCATCACACTCATCAGATTGCTTCATTGCGAACCCAAGAAAATCACGATAGCTCTAGTCGCTCCTCATCGACTTCCATTCTGAGCTCTTCCTCTTTCGTTTTATTTAATATAATTTTTGTCATTTTAAAACGTCAGTTTTTACGCTTTCTGATTAAACTTTGAGAATCTTATTGATCGTATTGTTTTACCGTTGGCAATCACTGTTATCTCGTCGGCATGTCGTAAAGTATTGACGAATCTTCCACCATTCCTGACTTTGGGCAATCCGGGCTGTCTCTTGGTGGTTTCTGTGTGGACATTGAATATGAACGGGGTGTACAGTGCAACCGTGCTGGACGGTTTTGTTACTGCCGACCAGTGTCTTCTGACCACTCTCCTCCCTGTGACGTCATGCATCAGGAGGGTGAGGTATTTATGCAGTCCTAACTCTCAGAGTCTGCTTCATAACGGGTCGTGATCGATGCGGTCAAATGTTTTGCCTTAATCAATGGAACTATTTAACATAAGTAGTATGTATACGTACATTGTGTACTCTCCAGGCTGCTCTCCTATCTAACTGAGTGGTGCAATCCGGTTGTTCATGCCTCTCCTTCTCCGAATCTCGGCTTATCTAACAGTCAGTTCACGCTGAATGTTCATCTCTCTTTTCCGTTTTGCTATTTCGATCGCATTCCTTGGTAACCAGTTTCGTACCTCTTTCTGGGAACGCCCTGGATACGCTTCCCGAAACACAAACATCTAGATGCAAGATAACTGTTATTGGATTTCCCTAGCGCTGTGTAAGATACATCAACGGCGAAGCAAAATGACACCTTTTACAGACTACAACTGATGGGGATGGTGGTGTTGTTGATGACGATGATGATGATTATGATCAACATGGTGATGGTGACGATAACGGTGACAGTAACGATGACGAAGTCGAGGCCGGCGACCAGTGCTGATAACGCTGGTGAGGATGAATATGTCGACATTGACGATGAATTATTTGCAGAAGGGTATGTGACAGGAATATATCATTCTACACATCTCAGCGAGTAGGGCACATGAAAATAAAAATCGGTAAATTGGCTGTGAAAGAAGTACAAATATCATTCATATGAACCATCCAGTCTGATGAACCTCTTCACTTCTGTGTATTCTCTGTCCAAGTTTTTGTTGCATTTATTTCCAATAGACTTATACACACGCAGAAGTCTGGCGCTGACGGTCATGTTGACATCTTAACTGCAGCAATGTCAAACATTTTCGAGTAGTGTCCCCTGTTGGAATGTTGTTAGTGTTACGAGTGTTTCTTCAATAAAATGTAGTGGTTTTGATATCAAGAAATATATAAACGAATTTAGTAAATATAATGATTTTGTATTGTATTAAACAAGTGTGTCTCGCACGGCTGGGACGTGATCACTGTTACATGCATATATTGGGGCCAGTCTTCAAAGGTGAGTTCAACCAAATTCGATGCTCAGCAAATAAAACACTTGACATAGAAATTTAAGTGTTTATGTTCAACATTAGCTACCGCTTGAAAGCAGTATGCCGACGGTTTGTGTGTTTTCATAGGTCCGGACACCACGGTCACGGACATGAAAAATCGAACATTTCGGTCTCGCAAATCAATCTGCAAGTTTTGTGTTTTCATAAAGGATATATCGGACAGGTAGTTCCGATAGATTCATCTTTTCCCTTTATTTTACTATAAATTTATCTTCTTCGTTGCATTTCGTCAGTCTGCAGCTGTTGTCGTCTAGAATTAGCTCGAGGGATACATGTTCATTTCGCTTTGTCTGTTTTTCACGCTGCTTGCATTTACATAGTCTCATGATAATCTGTTCCATTCATGCATCGTCCTTTGTGAGAATTAATACTTTCATATATATATATATATATATAATTATTTCTTCAATTATTGTGTCATATAAAAATTGAAAATCTTATAAATATTGATATAGTTTCATAAACGGCACTCAGTGTTTTTGTTTATTAAAAAGAAACGTGTTTGCGGATTGCCACGTACTGGTTAGCAACAATTTTTTCATTGGTGATGCGAGTCACGTGGTGTCGTCCGTAGTATCAACACTTAAGGTCGATAGCCCTATAAACACACTAGTCTACACATCACAAGTTCAAACGCCACTTTGTTAACGATTGTCAACGCTGCAAGTCATTATGTAAGTACTCGACATATATGTTGAACGTTGAACGTTGAACAATAACATTTCTGCTCCACAACCTTATTCAAAATGGCATTATATCACCTTCAATATCTTTCCACCGAGTCAAATCGTGTGACATAACTAAACCGCGGTTGCTAGGAACGTGTGTGGTTCGTTTGATTTTATGTGAATAACGATGGTTGGGATGTCCAGAAATTGGGGAAGTGAAAAACAAACATGGTTTGGATAAATCTACAATTGTTGGTCATTGTGTCCCATTCTCCACCAAAACTGCCTGGAAGTTACACATTTCCACAATATATAACACTAACCCGAGTAACGAGGTTGTATTCCTTGATAACGTATTTATTATCAACGTGATATGTTGGACTTTATTCTGCTAAGAGAAGAAACTATCTGTGTAGGCAGCTGGCTTAGCATGATGGTGGAATATCCAATGATGAAAACATTACCGCATGCTGTAGTTTTCATGTTGGTTACTGTGTCATGACACCATGCAGTAGTGTACTGGTATGTATGTATGTATGTATGTATGTATGTATACACGCATGCACACATGCACGTATGCACGTATGCATGTATCTATGTATCTATGCATTGTTGACATAGTTGGCTCATTTTAGGGCGTTGACTCCAAGTTTTATTTGTCTGCTGCTGTTGCTAATACCATCACAAACAAGCGCATGGAGCCTGTTCGGACGCGAAGGTAATCAGACTGCTTTATCGTTTCCGTATGTGTGCCACGTGGGCACGGTTTGAACTGTAATAATATTTTTGAATGAAACAAAAACACTACTACGGTGCAGTACACTATTATCCGCGAGAGAGAGAGGGGGTGAGAGACAAACAGACAGACAAAGAGAAAGAGAGAGAGAGAGAGAGAGAGAGAGAGAGAGAGAGAGAGAGAGAGAGAGAAAGAGAGAGAAAGAGAGAGAGAGATATATATATACATATAGACAGATAGATAGATGCATAGAAAGAGAGTGTGAGGGAGAGAGAGAGAGCGAGACAGACAGACAGACAGACAGGCAGACAGATATACATAGACAGAGAAACATACAAACAGAAAACAGAGAGTCTGGGACATAAAGAAAAACAAACAGACAAGCTGTGTCAGATGGCCATGCGCGCGCACTCTCGCACACTCGCACACTCGCACGGACGAACACATGCACGCACACACGCATGCACCTCCATACACACTTACGTGACGTCGACGTTGTTTCAGGATGCTCCGGTCAGCCGTATGAACCGCTTCAACAAATATGTTGTGCGGGTGAACTACACGACCGACCTAACACAAAGCAATACATCTCCTGCTGTGGAACAAGCATCTACAACGCGGCGAAACACGTTTGTTGTAAAAACTTTCTCCGAGGTGAAGCCCGCATTGTAGTCAAGCAATTTGGGAAGAGCCATATTGAACATTGCGTCAGTATCTGGATAACTGATTCCAAGACAGAATGATGCATCTTCCTTGCCGGGAGACCATCGGATTGGGATAATATATTATAGTAATGGCATTGTAGAATGGAATTATAAGACAACTTATACCATTGATTGGCTAGACAAAACACGATATATACGTGTTGAGTTTGCAATAATCTGCAGTTTCCCTACAGCATATTACATAAACTGTATTTTAGAATGGCCTTGGTTCCAGTTCTGCATTCCGTTGGGGCGTAATGTTTGCAACTGACAAGTTGTACAGTTATTACAGACGTTGAGAGGACTCTGTAATTAACAGTTCATTATATTTATTATAAAATTTACAAACGGCGAACATATTATATATATATATATATGTATGTATATATACATATATTCGTAGTTTGTTAATTTGATAATAAATGCTTTATATTTTATACAACAACACATATTTTATATGCATGGTGTATTGTAAAGCGACACGAACAATTGTGGAACTGCCGCTATAACAAATTAAATATAATTTTTTTTAAATTAAAATATATTATATATATATATATATATATATATATATATATATATATATATATATAATGCAACCTTTACAGAATACAATTGTTTTGGCCAGATGTGGTTTTGTTAGGCGCATTCCACTGTACAAAGTTTAGTTAAGCAACATTTCCAACACAACGCCAACCCCTTTTAAAATTTACACTAACGTTGTTGATATGTTCATATGTATCTCAACATTTACATTGTGGTGTTGTCAAGATCCGCCAGGTGAAACGGCCTTGCTAATAAATGTCCGGGTTCTGAGATATATCAGAAGGGAAGTAGTTGTACACAATTAAAGAATTATCCAAATTTATTTACCCATCTTCCAAACAAACAATAAAATACAGCGATTCTTCAAGTAAGACTCGTCAGCCTCCCTAACCTCTTATCATACAAAGTCTTACGTATATACATCTCTATCATAACATTTGATAGGTACACAAGGATTGACCAGTTCTTCAATCCTATGTTATTTCATCAAGATTCTATAACATAATCGCCATATAGGCACAAAAGTTCAACACCCTACGGCTGTCTGCGTGGCACACGCAATGTAGAGATGCGAGAACATAATGTTTATAATGAACGATTCCACATTTCGTCATCACCGTCAACTTGAGGATAATTTGTCCCTCAGCAACCGAGCGAAGTAGTTCTCACTCGGTTCGTCGGGAATTCCCTCTTCGGGTGTGAATTATCCATTGTCGCGTAAGCACTGTTGTTACACGAGTGTTACTCGGCGTCTACCGCCTTCGAGTGCACATACCACTCCGGTATTTCTTCTACTCTATATAATGCATTGAGAAATTCAACGTCAAAGTCACCACTGGGTATAAAGACTTCGTATTTGCCAACCGCACCATAATGGTTTCTCTCCACAGAAGAGACCAGGTTACATGTCTTTGCTCTGTTGGGTTCTGGACCCGTCTATTCTATCCTAACTTCAAACCTCAGTACCTCCACCCTATACCTAGCATCAGTCATGTGATCCCTGCTGATGCTGACTACATTGTAACAATTTCAACACCATCCAATAGTTGATACTCAACAAGTATAAAATCATCATTATAACGACATCACTATACGCCGTAATATTATTCCATTTAAACCTACGTCCGTATCACCATAATCTATTCATATGGAACGGCCAATCATGTTATAAATATCACACGTTCTATTCGACAATCCTCCCTGTCTACCCTGACTATAATGATATTTGCTCGGTTCTTTAAAATCTGACCTTAGGCCACCACTCCAGTTCCTTCACAATATTGCGTAACCACTGGATAGCCATCAATGGCCTACAGGGCAGCCCTAACACGAGTCAGCCAACCATAGATTTACATTGTAACACTAAATGCAATCTTTCACAGACACTACCAACCTATGTTAAGTTCTTAAAATCACAATCTTGACATTACCCCCCACCACAAGAGTTAACATAGATAATAAAATGTTCTTTGTCCCATCGAATAACCAACTTCTGCTCGTTTCAGTATATCATAACTTATCATTCAGTTCTTCTGGTGGTAATGCAACGTCTAGTCTAATCGGCTAAGATAACCTGCACCCACATTCTCGTTTCACGGGATGGTTTCGACCTGATACTGGTATGGGTGCAACTTTAATAACCAACGCATAATTCGAGGATTGGTCATTTTCGCAGATTTGGGAAATGCCAACGGTTGATGATCGGTCTGTAACGTAAATTTACGTCCATACAGGTAGGTATTGAATGTATTAATCGCCCAAACAATCGCTAGACACTCTTTCTCTACGGTTGCGTAAGATTTCTGAGCTCCGGTCAGTTTCTTACTGGCATAAGAGACAGGAAAACACATTTCATCATGCGTTTGAAGCAACACGGCCCCTAGACCATTGTCAGAGGCGTCTGTTCTGAGGATAAAATCCTTATACCACACCGGCAATCGAAGACCTGGTGCATTACACATGCAGGACTTCAACTCGTTGAATGCATTATCGAGCTCTCCGGACCATGTCACCACATTGGGTGCCCCTTTCTCCGTCAAATCACTCAAAGGAGCCGTAAGACTGGCATAGTGTGGAATGAATTTCCGATAATACCCAGTTAATCCCAACAAAGACCTCACCAGAGTCTTAGTATGAGGAATTGGTGCATCTTTGACTTTCTCTACCTTGTCAGATTGGGTTACCACTTGGCCTGCTCCCACTTTGTGTCCCACAAAGTCTACCTGAGAGAAACCTACTCGACATTTCTTTGATGGTTCTTCTGCGCCAGTCGCCTTCCTCTTCTTCGGTATCACAGATTCCCCATCCTCCTCCTCATAATCTTCCTCTTCATCGTCGTCATCTTCTTCATCACCGTCATCATCACTATCCTCCTCTTCATCGTCATCTTCCTCAACTTCCATGGCCGGTGCCTTCTCGGCTTTCGTGGCCTGCTTTGCCTTCAATGCACCACTTCCTCGTCCTCACTACCTTCATCATCCAGGCGTCATCATCATCCTCTTCTGCTTCCTCGTCCACCATCTTCGTCCTGGTACCATTCACTACCTTTTTCGCTTTTGTCGCCTTTATTTCCTTCGTCGGTTTCTTCTCGAGAGGCGGTTTCTTGTCATGTAGTTTCTTCGCCTTGGTTGACGACCCGGACTCGTAATTCTTCTCTTCCTGCACCGCCTTTATCTCTGGTGTCGACTCCGTCTCCTCCTTTACTTCTGGCGCCTTTCTTCTCCACCTCTTTATCTTCTTCCCGGGTTTACTCATCACTTTCTTCTTCCTCACCCCCTCGCTGTCCTCGTCTTCCTCTTGCATCCGCCGTATCTTGTCTAACTCTCTGGTCCTCCCTACTAATTTATTTCTCCGTCCACGATCACCGTCTCCGTCTCGGTCTCGGTCTCGGTCTCGTTCTCCGTCTCCGTCTCCGTCTCCCTCTCGGTCTCCGTCTCGGTCTCCGGCTAGGTCTCCGGCCCGGTTGTATCCCACAGTCTGCGTCTTCTCCCCTACGTCTGGACAACCTGGACGACCCTCTCTATCATCTCGTCCTAGGACATGAAAGGATACTCTAAATCAACAAGTATAAAATCGTCATTACAACGACATCACTATACGCCATAATATTATTCCATTTAAACTTACGTCCATATCACCATAATCTATTCATATGGAACGGCCAAACATGTTATAAATATTACACGTTGTATTCGACAATTCTCCCTGTCTACCCTTACTATAATGATATTTGCCCGGTTCTTTTAAAGCTGACCTTAGGCCACCACTTCAGTTCCTTCACAATATTGCGTAACCACCGGATAGCCATCAATGGCCTACAGGGCAGCCCTAGCACGAGTCAGCCAACCATAGCTTTCATTGTTACACTAAATGCAGTCTTTCACAGACGCTACCAACCTATGTTAAGTTCTTAAAATCACAATCTTGACAGGTGTTAATGCCACTGATAAATAACGTTAGGTTAATGCAATATGCGTGCATGTGCATGTGCGTATGCGTGTACGTGTTTGTTCGTACTTGGCGAACGGGTGTGTATGTGTGTGTGTCCTTTCCTTCCTTCCTGCCTTCCTCCCCTATCTCTATGACAATACTGATAATTTCACTATTGGCAATATTCACAATCTATAGTGACCCCGGCGGACCAAATGTGTGATAAATCGGGATTTGAGATTACGCATGAAAGCCATCTAAAGCCAGATATAGTGATTACAGAGACGTTTTGTTTTTTATAGAGAAACAACGTTCAACATCTGATTTAACATGTCGTGCCAGCCTACACTAATTCTTAATAATAAATAGTGTAGTGTAGTGAACACAAACTGACAAGAATACAACTTTATTCCGTCAGAACATAATGCGTGTAGTCGATCACATGAGTTCACGTAACTAGGTCAGGGTGCGATCAAAGAAAGAGGTCAAGTCCACTGACTAGGCCGCTACACAACCCCCCTCCAGCACCCGTTATAGGGGAGTATAACGTTCAGGACCTCTGACTAGGCGGCCGGATCTCGTCTCCACGTTGGTAGCTGGACGACCACGAGGGGCTCGTTTGGCAGCTTCAACAGGTTTCACCGGATCAAGGAATGCAGGTTTGAGGCGATCGATGCTGACGCTGTCTTGTCGATTGCCGTAGTCAAGCAGGAACGTCTTATCGCCGTGCGTCAAGACCTTGTAAGGTCCCTCATAAGGTGGTGTGAGAGGCGGGCGGTGACTATCACTGCGGACAAACACGTAAGAACTGTTTGCGAGTGTAGCTGGCACAGACGACGGTCTGGTACCGTGTGGGACGGGAGGTCGCGGTGCTAGCCCGCGAACTGTCTCGCGGAGTCGAGGAAGGAATTGCGCTGCCTCCTGCGTTTCCTGACCACGTGGTAGGAAATCACCCGGAACGGTTAGTGGGGCTCCATATACCATCTCAGCTGAGAAACAATCCAGGTCTTCTTTGGGTACGGTGCGGATACCAAGTAGAACCCATGGCAGTTCGTCAATCCAGTTGGGACCATTGAGGCGAGCCATCAAAGCGGACCCGAGATGACGATGAAAACGTTCCACAATTCCGTTAGACTGGGGATGGTATGCGGTTGTCCTGTGCAGACGGGTGCCGTTTAGTTGAGACACAGCTGCCCACAATTCTGAAATAAACTGTGACCCTCTGTCTGACGTCAGTTCTACCGGAACACCAAAACGGGCGATCCAGTGGAATGCAAAAGCCTTCGCGCACGTGATAGTCTGTGCATTAACCAGTGGAATTGCTTCAGGCCACCTGGTGAATCTGGCTTCCACTGTGAGCAGGTAGCGATAATTATGTGACGGTGGAAGAGGGCCAACGATGTCCATATTGATGTGATCAAAACGGCGGGTCGCTAGCACAAACTGGTCCAAGGGGGCGGTAGTATGCCGATGCACTTTAGATGCTTGACAACGGAGACACGCTTTTGCCCAGATGCCGACTTGTTTTTTTAAGGCCTGGCCATACAAACTTAGCCGCGACCATCTTCTTCGTTGTCCGGATTGACGGGTGTGAGAGGCCATGGACTGCATCGAAAACTGTGCGCTGCCATGTGTCGGGGACGAGTGGTCTGGGTCGTCCAGTGGAGATATCACGGCAGATCATTTCGCCATTGTTGCCGAATGCAATGTCACGGATGACGAGGCCAGTGGTGGCTGTTCAGACGGAAGTGATACCTTCGTCTGTTCGGTGGGCTGCTGCCATGGCGTTGTAGTCTACACCAGGATGAGGTGAGGTGATCGCCGAGATTTCACCTCTGGATAATGTGTCTGCTACGGTGTTATTCTTGCCCTCTATGTGGCGCACGTCTGTGGTGAATTCCGAGAGGTATGCCAAGTGTCTCTGTTGACTCGGGGACCACGGATCGCTGGCTTTGGAAATCGCAAAAGTCAACGGTTTGTGGTCGGTGAAAAGGACGAAGGAGCGCCCTTCCAGGAAATACCGAAAGTGTCGAATAGCCAGGTACGCGGCTAGAAGTTCACGATCGAACGCACTGTACTTCTGTTCGGCAGCGCGAAGTTTGCGGCTAAAGAACGCCACTGGTTTCCAGGAGCCAAGGTTTTGCTCAAGGACGGCGCCAACTGCTGCTCCCGAGGCATCCACTGTGACTGCGACGGGCTTGTCAGCATGTGGGTGTACGAGCATAGTGGCCTGTGCGAGAGCCTCCTTTGCGGCCGTGAAAGCTTCCTCTAAGTCGTTTGACCACTCCAAGGTCACGGGCTTGCCTACCAGTGCATCATATATGGGACGCATGATGTGAGCTGCGTTAGGGACGAAACGATGATAGAAATTCACCATCCCGGCAAACTGTTGCAGTCCTTTGACAGTTGTAGGTCGTGTAAACACCCGGATGGCTTCTACCTTAGCAGGCAATGGAACAGCTCCTTGACTTGTGATCCGGTGGCCCAGGTAGTCGATGGTAGTTGTTCCAAATTGGCATTTGCTCACATTGATCACTAAACCATGGGAGGCCAGACGGTGGAAAACTGTTCGTGGGTGGTGTTTGTGTTGTTCTGCAGATGCACTGCTCAACAAAATGTCGTTTAAGTAGACAAAAACGAACTCGAGTCCGCTGCAAACAGTGTCCATGAGGCGCTGGAATGCTTGCGCTGCGTTTTTGAGACCGAATGGTGTTCGTAGGAACTCAAACAGGCCGAAAGGCGTGATAATGGCAGTTTTACTAATGTCATCTGTAGCTACCGGAATCTGATGGTAGCCACGTACCAGGTCGATCTTGGAGAACACGGTAGCGCCTGCAAGTTGTGAAGAGAAGTCCTGAATGTGTGGTACCGGATATCGGTCGGCTATTGTCACATTCGATAATCACCGCAGGGCCTCCAACCACCGGAGTTTTTAGGCACCATGTGTAAGGGAGACGCCCACGAGCTATCTGATCTTCGTATGATCCCCATTTCTTCCATCATCTTGAACTCCTTCTTAGCAACAGCAAGTTTATCTGGTGGTAGCCTGCGAGCTCTAGCGTGCACAGGCGGGCCGGCTGTGGGGATGAAATGTTCCACACCATGACGAACAGAAGGACTGGAAAATTCTGGACGAGTGATAGCAGGGAACTCATCTAGTATCTGCTTGTACGGGTCGTCCGATGCGACGTGGTGCAGACACAGTGCCGACTGGTTGGATTGCTTGAGAGTAGAACTCGTGAACGAAGTTGCGTTGACTAAACGTTGGCTTTGGAGATCAACCAACAATCCATGCGTCTGCAGGAAATCATCAAGAATGAAAGGCCATGTGTAGTCGTGGTTCTCTAGACGTAGTTTCATCTTCCGGGTTCCGTAAGTTGCAATTTTTTATCCGTTAGCAGCGACCAGAGAGGGTGTACGTGAGCCACTGTCGATGTCTTGTTGGGAGGCGGGAAAAACACCGATTGTTGCTCCCGTGTCAACCAAGAATCGAACACGGTCTGATGTCACGTTCACGATATCGCGATTTCAATTGGTTGATCGCCTACGCACATGTTCAGTTCAGCTGTGCAAATTCAAAACGAATATCCAATTTCGAATCATCGCCGTGCTTTCAGAGGAGTTTTTATCATAAGTTTGTTTGCCTTTTGTTAACTAATGTTGGATGTGTTCCTGAGTGCTCTATGCACTAGACATCAATGGCACTGTTCTAGCATGGCTGTAGAGCAGTTTGATACGTACATACTTCATTTCAGTCGACGTTTTCCTATTGTGCGGGATTTGTTCTGTGGCGCATTTAATCGATGGTGTATTATTATAAAAATATATTATATATGTATATATTATGGTGTTTATTAATATTTTGTATTGTTTATTTACTTATTTTGTGATAGTTTTTTGTCTGCTCCACTACTGTACAATGGTGCATTGTTTAATCGACTGTTTTCTAATAAATGTGATGTGGTCAATTATTGCTTTATGGGTCGTGATGTAGTCGATTATCGTCTTGTGTTTTGTCGTCTGGTCGACTACTGTCCTGTAGTTCGTGATGTGGTCGATTAGTATCTTGTGTTTTGTTGTCTGGTCGACTGTTGTCCTGTAATTCGTGATGTGGTCGATTGTTGTCTTGTGTTTTTTTGTCTGGTCGACTATTGTCCTGTAGTTCACGAAGTAGTCGATTATTATTGTGTGGTTCGTTTTGGGGCAGCTATTGTTGTGTGGTTTGTTCTATGGTCAGCACGTTTTCTGTGGGTTCTTGTATGGTGAACTGATGTCATTTGTTTTGTTGTTTTACCAACTATTTTCCCTATTGATTTATTGTTTTAACATATATTGTGCAGACTGTATTTTTGTTTAGTCGACTACTGTTGTCAACGCCTTTCGCGTCACCTGAGTGTTCTTAGTCGTGAAGACCGATAATGGTGTCGCAGCGCCATAAAAACAAACCAAACCAGAGCATATGTTAATGGCCTATTTATGTATACAACTATGCACATTCAACTTTCAGGTGACCCATTATAGCGAAATATTAACACACTTTCACTTTGCATCCACAAAAACAACAGTGATGTCCTTATTTTTTCAACAAATACAAGTCCGAGATAAATGTTATTCATTATTGGTAGTGCCATAGGTACAACATGGGAACCGCAAATGTTTACATGCTGTAATGTGTTGAGCCTAGGTGAGCTGTTTTGTCAGGGCGTCTTCCAAACACCAGACAAAACTACCAGGCGCGTTTCTCCACTTAGCCTGTGTTTATGCCAAGACCTGTTAGTGACCACAAAAGTGCGTTTCCGCGTTGTAGATCTTACCGCCGCAGCAGCCGGCATGGCTCCAGCCGTCAGGAATAGTAAACAACTTATCGTTGCAACATCTCTGCGTTTTCGTAGTGTATATCTTACCGCCGCAACAGCCGATATAGCGCCAGCCATCAGGAATAGTAAACAACTTATCGTTGCAACATCTGTGCGTTTTCGCAGTGAATATCTTACCGCCGCAACAGCCGATATAGCGCCAGCCATCAGGAATGGTCAACAACTTGTCGTTGCAACATCTGTGCCTTTCCGCGTTGGCGAGCGTCGTGCCACAGCAGTAGGGATAACGCCAGCCGTCAGGAATAGAGCATGCCTCATCACGGCAACAGCTGTATCTACCGACGTTGTATAACTTACCAGACGTTTCTGAAACATGTTGATACATAAGATGAATAATAAGTTGTTGTCACAAATTATCTGTGTGAAAATAATGAGGTTAATTTCGAAATAACGAACACATTGGGTAAATATATTAGAAATATGACGTACACTGTCACTTGCTTCCATATATATATATATATATATATATATACATATATATATATATATATATATACAGTCGTGGCCAAAAGTTTACCCGCCCAATTTCAGGTAAAATGAAAAAAACAAGAATTGCATGGGTTTAACAAAACTTATCCAAATACTCTGTATTTTGGAATTTATTACAGAAACGTCTTAACATATAATTTTCTCATACATTTCAGTATTTTGTATGTCCACCACGGTTTTTAATGACTGTCTCTAACGGCCGAGGCATATTGTCGACGAGAGTCTTGCAATTTTCGGCGCTGATTTCAATTGTCCAAACATCCTTAATGGCGTCTTCTAACGATTTGCAAGATGGATGCATCTGAGAAGAGTACCTTACTCCAAAGTTCTGTAGTCCAGTTGGCGTGTTTCTTCGCAAAGACGAGGTGCTTTGTCTTCATTGCTGGAGTTAGTCTTGGTTTTCGGGCCGGTTTATGCGATTTCAGGCCGAATTCTTTGCTGAGACGTCGACTAATTGTCCTTCGGCTGACGTCCGTGCCTTTGGTTAGCAATGCTGAGCGAATCTTCTTACTTGAACTTGCTGGTGATCGTACCGCAATCCTCTTTATCATGTGGTCGTCCTGGCTGGTCGTCTTTCTTGGCCGTCCTGATCTTTTCTCGTCTGAATAGCAGCCAAAATTTCACGACAGCATTGTGAACGGCGTTCTTGCTACACTCCATTTCCCACTAATCTTACGTTCTGACAAGCCTTTTTTTATGAAGGATCACGATTTGAGCTCGTTGAACTTCAGTCAATGATGCTGCTTTACCCATTTTTATGCGCAATCAGAAAACGATGTCAACACCTCGGAATCAGTGATACGACTGTCGTGATGTTCACGAAAGAAGCCCCTTTACTTGTAATTGAGGATGACGCAGCCTGATGCAATCTTGATAACAGCTGTTGAAATCAATCCCGGAAAACGAAAAAATCTTATTATTTTAGGGGTGGTCCTAAACTTTTGGCCACGAATGTATATATATATATGTGTGTGTGTGTGTGTGTGTGTGTGTGTGTGTGTGTGTGTGTGTGTGTGTGTGTGTGTGTGTGTGTGTGTGTGTGTGTGTGTGTGGAAACAACTGACATGTGTGTGTTATTATGTTATATTTTATAACGTCTGTTGCCTCTATAATGCACATTTGATATTTAGTCTGATTGTAGATTACTAATATTAATACATTTTATGTATGATACCGGATAAAATAATTATAATGTAATGCAGGATAAGTCCCACCCACCTTTGAGTCCGAGCTTCCAGCTTCTACTTGGACGCACCACAACCAACAATACAAGGCAAATGTATGTCGACATCATTGTCCTGTAAGAAACAACATATAGTGAATATGGATGAATATAGGAACCGTATATTCATCGTGCGTGCGAGCGTTCAAGCTGGCATACAGCTGTACGTTGGTGTGTATAAGTGCGGGCGTACGCGT
The DNA here is from genome assembly GCA_963995525.1 of Escarpia spicata. NCBI lineage: Eukaryota > Metazoa > Annelida > Polychaeta > Sabellida > Siboglinidae > Escarpia > Escarpia spicata. The sequence continues at coordinate 52,886,629 of OZ023205.1, forward strand.
GTGTGTATTTCGGTCTAACATAAACTACTACATTGAATTGATATATCAATTCCCATTACATTAATCAAGCTCCAAACGGCCGCAAACGGATATTTTAAATCACATCATTTCTGCCTGACAACGTCATTATAACTCCAGAAAATAGATTCCTTTATGCAGCGGTGGACATGCCTTACATGCAACCTGTCCATGTCGAACAGTGGTCAACAGCTTAGTATAATGTGTACCTCGGTGCAGACAAATCTGACAATCGTAAGTGTTTATAAGACGACTTATATTTAAAGTTAACTTATTTTTTTGTTAGAATCCATAGTCCAGGCCAGTCCAAATACAACCCGACTCCAGGTTTGGAAACATTAGACTTGAGAGCATTGCAAGTGCCCTCTCTCGACTATCTTGCGATCCCGATCGCGCCACGCATCACAATCGAACCGAGCGCTTGACGCAATCGGGAAGGAAGTCGAGAATGCCACAATCATTACGTTAACATGGTATGCTTCGATACTATTATTCTTACCATTACAAGCCATAATTATCACTACCAGTTATTTCAAACTGTCAAAAATTTAATTGTTCAATATAATTATGTAGTGAACATCCTCACGATCAATTGTTTCATTATCATTATAATGACTCCGATATCTTGCTTGACATGCTGGACAGTTAATGATTACGCGCGCGCGCGCACGTGTGTGTGTGTTTGTGTGTAGTGTATGTGTGTCTGCGCGCGCGCGCGCGTGTGTGTATGTAATGTGTGTGTGGTGTGGTGTGTGTGTGTGTGTGTGTGTGTGTGTGTGGTGTGTGTATGTAGTGTGTGTATGCGTGCGTGCGTGTGTGTGTATGTAGTGTGTGTGTATGTGTGTGTGTTTGTGTGTGTGTGTGTGTGTGTCTGCAGTGTGTGTGTGTGTGTGTATGTATATGTGTGTGTATGTGTGTATGTACGTGTGTGTGTAGTGTGTGTGTGTGCGCGCGCGTGTGTGTATGTACGTGCACGCGCGCCCATACCTTCCTGCCTCCTCCCCTCCCCCTCTCTTTGTTAACATGTTGACACACGTAATGATACAGAGGTAGATACTTTAGCTGTATAGGTAAACGAGCATTTCACAAACAATCAAAGTATAAATTCATACACCAACCGAAGTACCTCATAGGCGGGCGACCAAGGCGATGAATTTTGACTTTCGTAGACAGTTACAAGTTACAAGCAGCCTTGATCTTGTAACAAGCAGCCTTGATCTTGTAACATATGGATACAAGTCAAAACAGGTCTGTCTCATGCAGTCGGAGTAGCTAAAGGCAGGCCTGTATGCTGTGGGGTGGTGTTACGGGTGCATATGCACCCCACCCCGCTGAGGCAATTTTTGTTCTTCCAACTTCGTAAACATTGAAACACGTGGCCAAAGTTATGAAATGATTGACAAGTTACCAACAACGATTACGCCCTGAAATGTAAGGGATTACTACTGTTATTTAATCACATTTTGTTTAGTTGGTTAAATACCGGCAAGAAACCTACTATGTATTCAGTGACCCATGTACAGAACCAGTACCTGATTGGCGACTTGTAACATAAATAGTAGGCCTCATGTGGGAATAACAGCTTTTTGACAATTTTTGGTCACATTTGATGTTAAACAAAATGACCCATAATAAAAAAAAAATCAAAATCCTCGTGTGATGCGAATGTCATGTACTATAACCAATGATATGTGTGGACAAAATGTCGAATAGCTGGACAGTTGTAACCCACTGATTACATCCTGAAAAATAACACTGAACTTCATTTTAGTCAAATTATGCTTCGGGACAAAAATGACCCATATCTGGCTTAAAACCCCAAATTAGACCGGCAAAAAATTCCGATTGTGTAATGTGTGGCCTATGTAGAGAAACTTTAAGCAAATTTGGAAACATGTAATATTGTTATTATGTGTTATAGATCCATAACACAGTTTTGATCAATTTTATGTAAAATTTTACATAAAAACCCGTTTTCTGACCTGAAAATCAAAATTCAGAAAGTCCAACAACCCATACAAAAATCTGCAACGTATATAGAGAACATTAAAAATGATCGGCTGCTTGTAACAAAAAATGCCTACTAAAATTGTTCTACGAATTATTATCGTCCTTAGCTGCCTGTCTATCACCTGTGGACCTTTGTGTTCTGCTTGTTTTGCTATGGATGGAATGCAGTCATGTCACTATACAATAAGTGGACGACAGAAGTGTGCCACCAACACCATGATAGTTGCATGTGTACGCTGCATGTGTTCATACCAGCCGCTACTCATTTACCCCATCTGGTGAATATTACGTAAACCATTTTCTTAAATCAAAGTTACACGATAATAGTACGGCATAGATTATGCAAGTAATATTAAAAGGGCTTTAGAAAACACTTTAAGGGAACCAAACAATTAGTAGACATACAAACTGACTATGCAATGTAGACAAAACCTTTATACAGTAAACAAACAAATATTGATGTACTATCACGTGATTCTGGCAAAACTGGATGTTCTTCTTTGTATTGCATCTCAACAGCAAGTTATCTGGTTGATCAATATTGTTTGATCGACTGTTTTCGGAAATGTATTGTATGGTCGACTTTTGCCCTCTGTTGTTTATATTTTGATCTATTATTTCCATATTGGTTGTTGTTCGGTCGATCATTGTCCTATGATTTGTTGCATGGTGAACAGTGTTCGAAATTACTGCCGACCCGGAGGCCCGAGACCGTCAAGTATTTCGTCGCCCCGTAACTTTGATAAAGTGTCTGCCCGCAAGACCGGCAGAATTTTTAATACAAAATAATTTAGCACTTGTCTAGTATCAGAGCCAATCTCGATTTAGTCATTATAACTACAAGTTTGCCTAAATCTGATACGTCAGTGATTTAGTTCTGTCATTCAACATCATCTCAAGCATATTTATATTACGAATATAGAGCGTCTCAGCACACTTTCGAGGCCCAAAGAGCGACCCGGTTTATATCAGTCTGCGCCTCTGCGGACGTTCGTGAGCAGTGAGCGATATAGCAACGTGTGTTGTTGCAAACTGGGTCGCTCTTTGAGCCTCAAAAGTGAGCTAAGTTGCGATATTTTTGTAACGTAAATATGCATGGGATGATGTTAAATGATGGCAGTAACACACGAGGTATAAAATTTAAGCAAACAATTTTATTGTAACGACGAAGGTGGGCCCGGATACTACACAAGTGCCAATAATGGTGACATTTGCATACTTCCGAACGGGAAATTTAACGTAAGCGTGGTACAAAAACAAGTTGGAAAAACAATAAAATATCGAGCTAACCAATGCTAATAGATTGATTGAGTTTAGTTTCGTAGTGCTGGCACTTCCAGCGATTTCCTTTTCAGCTAAGGTGTAGAGCACTGATAGTGAACTGTCAGTTGGGTTGATGTTTGGCCAACTACTCTCCTTTGAGTCTGGTAAACCATTATCTCCCAAACCTGTCGCGAAACATCTGCGTTGTGTGTGGTATGGTGCAATATATGCCCACAGCCACGCATCAACGAACACCCAGGACATGATTTTATTGTATTCCATACACAATCAACGTTGCGGGTGCGAATCTAGCAGAACACAATCGAACACAATCAACGTCCTCTCACAAAGCGAATATTCGTGTATTTAATTTGTTATCAGAAAACAGAAAAGGTCCGATATAAATATAATGTTGTTTACGGCATGTTCCATACGCCGGAACAAACAGCCCGACGCCTTTGTCCAACTTGTCTTTTCAAGATACGTGTCTCTATTGTCTCTGTGCCAAACTGGTCAGTGAGCCGGCGACAACAGATGTGCGTCTCTTTGTTGATCAGTGTCTTGCCGCAACAATAGGGGTAATGCCAGTCGTCAGGACGTACGTACAACTCATCGTGGCAACATTTGTGTGTGCCGACGTTGTATGGCTTATCGGAGCATTCTGAAACATGTCGGGACGTAACCAATAACAACCTGTAAGTATGTTGTCAGTGTGTGTGTGTGCGTGTGCGTGCGTACGTGCGTGCGTGCGTACGTGCGTGCGTGCGTGTGTGTGTGGTTATAGACGTCATCTAGAAAAAAACGAACGCACACTTGCAACATTTATTTATAACAGTATGCATTTTACAAGGATAATACACAGTTGTCACTTGTTTCAAAATATCAGCTAGCGTTTCTGCAATATGAGATTATGTCATGTGCTTCGCTTTCTTATTACGAATTAGTTTGACTATATGTCTTATATTTGCTAAATGTTATAATCTCTAAGTAAATTATGATTATACAACCATGTTGTTGGCTTGATAACGCATATTGGACATTGGTTTTCATCATACATTGCAAAGACATTACAGCATATCACGTGTAACATAGTTTTGAAACAGGACACATCTCACCCACTTTTTGCGCCGAGCATCCAAGTCCTACTTGGCTGCACCACTAGCAGCAGTAGAATGCAAACATAATTCGGAGTCTTCTTCCTGCACGAAACCAAGTGGTGTCTTTGCATCGTGGACATGAGCGTACGTGCATGTGGTTGTGCGTATATATGTGTTTGAGTCTAAAATAAAGTATTGTATTGAAATAACAATTTTGATTGTATTAATATCGCTCAATATATCGCTGCTGAAAGGTTAATTGGAATACCGCTCTATTATGGGACTGAAGGAAAACGCTCGGTAGGCAGACCTAAACTTAGATACCCAGAAGACCAAGCGAGCGAGGCGTTATGCTAGAAATCAATAACACGAAACAGCTCCAACAAGCAAGATTTAACAAGATTTAACAAGATTGCCACCCAGAGAATTAACTCTAGGTAGCAGGTGGACAAGGAAGCCCTTGGCTTTTCGAGAGTCCGACCTTTTTATCTATGTGTATCCCGCCCGTCTGAGGTATGTGTCGATTTTATTTTTAAACATATTCACGCTACTAGCACCCACACAATCAGAAGGTAATCTGTTCCATTCATTTACAGTCCTTTGTGAAAATGAAAACTTTCTTATATCCAATCTACTCTGCTCCTTTGCTAATGCAAGATCATGTCCTCTAGTCCTTCTATCTTTCTTAACTGAGAAAAACATATTTCTATCAATATTTTCATAACCCTTCAATATTTTAAACACTTCTATCTGGTCTCCTCTCAATCTCCTGGTCTCTAGTGTTGTTAAACCGCATTTTTTTAGGCGTATTTCATAACTAAGATCCCTCAGATTTTGTATCATTTTAGTTGCTCTCCTCTGCACTCTTTCTAGCATATCTATGTCCTTCCTGCGATATGGCCTCCACGCTTGAATACAATATTCTAAATGAGGCCTAACTATTGTTTTGTACAGCGGTATTATTAGATCTTTTTCCTTATACGTAATGTTTCGTCTAATTAATCCAAGGATTTGATTTCCCTTTGAAGCTGCAATTCCGCACTTCTCTGAAATCTTCATATCAGCACTAACGGTTAACCCTAAGTCCTTTTCTTTTACAGTAGTACTTAGTACAGTACCCCCCATTGTATATTCTACCTCTTCGTTCCCATGTCCTATGTGGAGGCATTTACATTTCCCAAAATTGAACATCATTTGCCATTTTTCAGACCATTTCATCAACCTGTCAAGATCATCTTGTAAATGCTGTCTATCTCCATCACTTTTAATCCTTCTAAACACTTTTGTATCATCCGCAAATTTCAACACCTTGCTTGTTATTTCATCATCCAAATCGTTGTTGTATATTAAGAATAATATAGGACCTAATACTGATCCCTGTGGTACCCCACTCAATACTGATTTCCAGTTTGAAGCCTCCCCATCAACTACTACACGTTGTCTTCTGTCAATCAGCCATTGTTCTATCCAGTTTATTATACCATTTCCTATGCCATGGGCCTTTAGTTTAAGCAGTAATCTTTGATGTGGTACTTTGTCAAAAGCTTTTTGAAAATCTAAGTAGACAATATCTACTGGTGTTCCCTCATCTACCCACTTAGTGATGTCTTCCAAAAAACATAACATATTTGTTAAGCATGACCTCGCTTTAAAAAAACCATGTTGAGATGGGTTTATCAAGTTTTGTTTAACAAGAAAATCCACCATGTGATCTTTAATTAGTCTTTCTAATAATTTACAAATCACTGATGTTAAACTCACTGGTCTATAGTTCTCTGACTTGTTTCTCGAACCTTTTTTGAATAACGGTATAATGTTTGCTTCTTTCCATTCTAAAGGAACCACTCCCTCTTCTAATGACAAGTTGAAAACTGTTGCAAGTGGTATGCTAATTTGTTCTACAATTTCCAATAGTAGTTTGGGTGGAATACCATCCACTCCAGGTGATTTATTTTCCTTCATAGCCCTTATTTTCTTAGCTACCATTTCCGGGGTTACAATTAATTGTCCTAAATAGTCTGAATCTGCCCCCTTGAACTTAGCCTCTGGTATTGGCAGTGAACTAATATCTTCCCTGGTAAACACTGAACTAAAGTACTCATTCAGGTCTTCTGCCATTACGAATCCCTCTGATATCATATTTCCAGCACTATCTTCTAGAGGACCGACCTTATCTTGAACTTTCTGTTTGCTTCGAACATACGCATAAAAACTCTTGCTGTCATGTTTTATATTACTAGCTAATTGTTGTTCATAGCTTCTCTTTGAATTTCTAATTTCAGCTGTAGCTTGGTTAAGTGCTTCTTTATAATTGTTATAGTCTTCATCATTTCCAGTACATCTATATGACTTCCACATCATTTGTTTATACTTAATTTTTCTAATGGCTTCTTTCGATAAGTGTTTCTTTTTGGACCGTTTTCCTTGTTTTTTGAAGGGTACAAATTTATCGATTATGCACTCAATTTCACTCTTTAATATATTCCAGCATTCTGTTGCCGTCTTATTTTTCAGTGTCTTATTCCAGTCTATCTTTGCTAAATATTTCCTCATGTCCTTATACCTTCCTTTGTGGAAATTTCTCCTATACTGCTTTTTGCTATTCCTTTCTGATTTTACTTTGATGGTAAAATGTATCTGGTTGTGATCGCTACTCCCCAGTGGCTCACATATCTTGACATTGTCAACTAATTCATTCTGTGAGGACAAAACTATGTCTAACACATTCTCACCCCTGGTTGGTTCTAGCACATGTTGAGAAAGGAATGTGTCTTGAACTAAAACTAAAAACTTGTGGTCCTCTCTCCCCATACTCTGTAGAGATTTCCATTGTATATGCCCATGGTTAAAATCCCCCATAATAATACAGTCATATTTGCTTACTTCCCTTATAGCGTTTTGTATTTTTTCATTCTCTTCTATGCTTATGTTTGGACTTCGATAAACTAACCCAACTGTTAACGTTGAGTTTCCTGTAACTATGTTACACCAAACAGCTTCTTCGCAATCTGCTTCTCTTTCTAATTTTATTTCATAAGCCTGAATAGATTCTTTAATATATAAAATAACTCCACCTCCCTTTCTTCCTATTCTATCTTTTCTAAACATTACATATCCTGTCAGTCCCAATTCAGCATCTGATATATCGGTGGTGGTCCAGGATTCGGTTATACCTATTATATGAGGGTCAATATCTTCTACCATAATGTTTAGTTCATTTCTTTTGTTTACTATACTCCTTGCATTTAAACAAACACATTTATATCCAGCTTCAGAAGAGTTTTCCAGACTGTTATTTGTTGATTTATTTGTGCTGTCTTTATCTATGCCTCCATTTTCAGGCTTTTCTGTGAGTCCCCCCTGCGAATCTAGTTTAAATAGATGCAACCGTCCCACTGTCAACAGATTGCAGCAGATTCTCTGAGAAAACTGCTGCCCCCTTTCCACTAAGATGGAGGCCATCTCTCATGTACATATCTTCCCTCCCAACAAAGTATCCCCATAAATCTGTGAATCCCACCCCCTCTTCTTCACACATCTGCTCAGCTAGTGCATTGATCGCCATCCTCTTGCAGTTTCTATACGTTGCCCCCCTTCCTCCCATTACTGGCAAAATTCCTGACAAAATAACCTGTTCGACTCTCGTCTTCTTTAGCTTCCTCACTAACTGTCTATACTTCTGTACTATCGCAGTTGTTCCCTCCCTGTCTGCATTATTTGTTCCTACATGTACCAGTATAGACCCCCCCTTGCCATGTCCCAATACCTTCTCTACCCTGTCAGTTACATGTTCAATCCTAGCCCCCGGTAAACAAACAACGATGTCCTTCCCCTCGCTCAGTGTCTTGTCCGTCTTTCTCATAAGGGAGTCACCCATAAACACCCTCTCTTTCCTCATTGCCCCCTCAATCACTGCCTTAGAATAGCTCCTTCTTCGGTTTGCATCTGTCTGTTTGTTGAGCACTGTCTCATGACACAGAAGCAAGCCAATACTACTGCTACTAGTACTATGTTTAGGATGTTTATATATATCAATATTTGTCTCTGTTTGATTTGTTTCCTATTATCACTATATTACCAATTCCAACAAACAAATATTGAGATGCCTTTTTGTGATTGGTGCCTAGGTGATTTTGCGATGTCCTTGTCTGATTTACACCAATGAGTTTTTACTAGAATAGACACCTTTATTTTCAGCAAATACAACATCAACAAAAACAGTGACGTTTTAATAAGGACATGAAAATATCGTCATAACCACGGTCTAGGGTGAAATATGCTAGGTTGTGCACAATGATAAATGTATGTTAAAATGACACCCACCGAAACACAATTAATGAAAAATTAGTTATATATGCATTTGTGCAAAGGTAAAGTGGCCCTACTTACATGGAGCTTGTTTATGTCATGCAATCCAGCTCGGAAGTAGTCAACGGTGCAGTACGTCGGTAGAAAATAATCTGACAGTCGCAAGTGTTTATTATATACGAATACCGGTATTATTAATAAAGACTCTTTGGCACACATCGTATACAAACACGTTCGAGTCACAGTGGCTTTATTTGTAAGAAGCCATAGTCCACGCCACTTGAAACACAACTTAACACCAGGGTTGGAATCGTTATGGAGTACTCATTATCATAATTAGTACGTAACAAAATTAAGTTTCTTTATCATTGTTGTTATTTTACAATGCTGAAACGTAAAGTTTCATTATCTGTATTATATTTACTATCATTAGTATCACTAGCAAAAATCCCCTTCACCTGACAGGATGCCTCGGTAAAAGACAGTCATGAAGGTAATATTTACAAAATGTAAGAAAACACAGAGCATCGTTACATAAACACCATAATGTGTTCGCAGATACGCGTTGTTTGTTCAACATTACGAAGGTCGGAGAGAATGTGAAGTTCACGTCAGTCGATAGGCCCTAGTCGTGATAGTGTAGAATTGTCAAATAATATTCGTATGGTTATGCTGTTGGCCTGAGAGTACAAGCATTATTATTGTGTCTGCGTCTACTCCATGATGCCAAGTCTATGACGTAGGAGCCGATTTCCCGAAATATTTGCCGCGACCGCGTGGTACCTGCAATTGTTAGGTTACGTTTTATGAATTTCGCGCACACTACGTCTTATGTTCCGAACAACTGATTTACCCCATAAAAGGTGAACATCTTTCATACCACACCAGTGCAGATGTGAATTGAACATGACATATTGTTTTCTCTGTCTCGTGTGTCTACTCGCAACCTGTGCGCTGTATTTGATCAATCCCTCAACATGGCTAACCACATAAGTGCCATTTGCCGAATAACGTATATGCACCTCCACAACATCAGTCGTATCAGGCGATACCTCACAACAGATGCAACTAAATCATTCTTGCATGCTTTCGTCATATCTAGATTGGACTACGGGAACGCGTTACTGGCTGGACAGCCACGTGACCACATTCACAGACCCCAGCGAATCCAAAACATGGCAGCCAGAATCATCACGTTCACACCTCGCCGTGACCACATAACTCCGGTTTTAAAACATTTCATTGGCTGCCAATCAAATGCCGAATCGAGTTTAAAATACTCCTTTGTGTGTTCAGATGTCTGAATAGGACGGCGCCGCTGAACGAACTTGGTCAGTTCCGTGTGATTGGACCTCGTCTATGGAATGCACTGCCCATTGTTATCAAGTGCGGCAGAACCCTGTCGGCGTTCAGAATGTTCAAAGTTCAACACTGCCGAAATTTTTTTACATTTAATTTAATTTGAGGAAATTGTACTGCATATTTTACTTTTATACATATAGATATATTATTTTTTGAGTGCATGTATCAGTATTTATTTATGTATGTATGCGTGCGTGTGTGTGTGTGGGTATTTATGCATATGTATGCATATATATATATATATATATATATATATATATATATATATAGAGAGAGAGAGAGAGAGAGAGAGAGAGAGAGAGAGAGAGAGAGAGAGAGAGACAGGGAGAGAGAGAGAGAGAGAGAGAGAGAGAGAGAGAGAGAGAGAGAGAGAGAGAGAGAGAGAGAGAGAGAGAGAGAGAGAGAGAGAGAGAGAGAGAGAGAGAGAGAGAGAGAGAGAGAGAGAGAGAGAGAGAGAGAGAGAGAGAGAGAGAGAGAGAGAGAGAGAGAGAGAGAGAGAGAGAGAGAGAGAGAGAGAGAGAGAGAGAGAGAGAGAGAGAGTGTAATAATAGGTCTACTTTAGAATTTATCTAATTTTATTTATTTATAGTCTTTAATTAATAGTTTTAATATAACTAACTTAATTTGTTTTACATTTTGTCTGACGTTTCTTTTGTTGCAGCTTTTATTACTATACATTGAATCGCTTGATTGAATTTTCTTGTACATCGCTTTGAGCATATTATGGATATTTTCTGTTGCTAAGACTATTGCAACAGCGCTTGTTAGCAGCAGACTTGACTATTGCAATTCCCTCCTTTATAATATCGCTAGCAAGGATATCACAAAACTTCAGCGTGTCCAAAATTGTCTAGCAAGAGTAGTTACAAGATCTCCTCGTTTTTCTCGCTCTGTGCCATTTTTGAAGTCTTTGCATTGGCTTCCTGTACGATATCGTATAATATTTAAGATATGTACCATTACATACCAGGCACTGTCCAATAAACAACCATCTTATTTGCATTTATTGCTTACTCCTGTAAGAAAATCTATCCAGCTTCGATCATCTAGTTCTGACCTACTTTTTGTTCCTAGAGTCAACACTAACATTGGAACTAGGGCTTTTTCTGTTGCTGCACCAACTCTTTGGAATATGCTTCCTCTTAGTGTTAGATCAGTTGAAAATATTACAAAATTCCGTCGTCATTTAAAAACATATATTTACAACCTTGCTTATCCACCGTAGCTCCCTAGCGCCCTGACCCATCTGTTGACAACTGAAAAACTACTTATGGATTTTGAGATTGACCAACCCTTTTGTTTTGATGCGCCTCTGAGCTTGGTTTCCAAGGATTTAGGCGCAATAGAAGTTATCTTGTTATTATTATTATTATATTGCGCTCTATAAATATTATATATTATTATTATTATTATATATGGGGTATTTTGAGACATAGGATAGTTCTAGGGGTCGTAGATTAATCCCTGAAAGTTTGGTGCTCGGGGTTCAAGCGGTCTAAGAGGAAAACGTTAACCTACTCGCATACGCAAGCTCGATTACAAGCATATCATCATCATCATCAGTATTACAAAACAACATTGTCGTTATATAAACTCCATCCCTGCATGTTACAGTGTAAAGTTAATGTTTACGAGTCTGTCTCGTGTGTCTGCATTTGTATATATCTGTGTATGACTGTGTGTGCAGGTTTCTGTTGAATAATAGCATTATCGCACCATTTGTGGGTTGCTGCAGAGGCAACCGACCATCTAAAGTACCCAGGGAACACCAGCGAAACTTCTGATACTGTTTTTACCCTTGGCGTTGTTCTTATCAATAACATTTCAAAGGTCGAGTTCGGGTCAGTCAACCATCAGAGACCAGGAACCAGCGCATATTTGTGATATCGAAGGATAGTCTCTTCAATCGATGGAGTCAAACCGTTTGGCGTCGTATACATAAATAACAGATCAAATACCTATACCTTCGCATAAAATTACTTACAAAGATGTAATTGGTAAGTCAGGGCAAGTGTATACGGTCGCTGCTGGATATTGAACATGACACTTTGTTCTCTATAAAAGTGTATACGGTCGCTGCTGGATATTGAACATGACACTTTGTTCTCTCTAAAAGAGTATACGGTCGCTGCTGGATATTGAACATGTCACTTTGTTCTCTCTAAAAAGCTCTATGATACAAGCTACAACTCTCCGTACCCTTCGGCCCAGCCTGCCATGGATCCACCAGATGAACTGTCTATATGCAGCCCACCTGAGAAACCTGAAATGAAAATAGGTTTGAAGTAGTTAATTTCCTTGTCAAATTGGTATATATCAACAAGCAGTGTTTGTATGAAATCATTTGAACTTTTCTTCAATTCTCACATAGGCATGCTACTCAAAATGTTCTAGAATGATCTTATGTTGTTTACTATTAAACATATAAAACATGTTGGCAGATTTCTATTAACTATGCATATATATACAGTTTATGAAACTTCATACATATTATATATGTTTATACGTTTTAAAATTGCTGTTGCTTTGCTTGATGTTCTGGTTTTTGTAGTATTATCTTCATTGTTGATATATGTCAATAAATGTTTAACAACACATTTTATTGCTGGTATAACACATGCATATCTACTTACTTGTTCTTTGGCGGGTCTAGTTGCCAGTTATCTAACTGAATGTGATTCATAACAACTAGTATATTTCGTAGCATTAGCTGCTCCAAACACAAAATACCAAATCCGTGGCCATTCCTAACGCATCGCAGTTCACCTGCAAAAAGAACCAAGTGTTTATGGAAGTATTACATGAATGATAAACAAATAAGGATTACAGTGGAACCTTGCTATATGGTCACATTGGTAATACAGCCACCTTGCAATTAGGGATGGGTTCGGTACTCGAGTACTTGAGTACTTGTGTACTTAAGTACAGCAAGTACTGTACTTGGACTTGTACGTGTACTTGCCATTTTGTTGAGTGTAGCGCTTGGACTTGGACTTGTACTTGACCATCAAAATACTTGGACTTGCCAAGTACTTTTTACAAGTATTTTTTTACGTATGTTAAGCAGTTGTGTCTATCAGAAGGATTGAAAAGAAATGGCTAAAGTGAAAATTTCTGTATATTTATTCTTATTTTGTACAACGCTTCATAGCACGAACCTTAATTGATGGTACTTGTGATGGTGGTTGATTGGTTTATATGTATAAAGGGGATGATAAGCACAGGCACTTACATGCATGTCAGCTGAGAGTTGAAGCCATGAGTCAATTACATGGGATAAACTAACACTATATGATGCCTTGATCAGTTGTAGTGGCTTCAGATGTTCAGAAATCACCAGTTCATTTGTATTATCTATTTTTGTGGTAGACATACTTGCATTGGCTTAAGATGATGACTGAATAATAGTCAGTTGTAAATTGCAATCTGTTCAGAACATCAGAATCTGGCACTGCAGACAAGCAACCATATTGTCTTGACTACTTGACTTAAATAAACAATGAATAAATGCATACTACTGCTGCTTTTGTGTTTTCATCGCTTTGACTTGCGTTCAATGTACTTGACTGTACTTGACTAACATTTTCAAAGTACTTGGTACTTGTACTTGAGTTTTTCACAAAGTATTTGACCTTGTAAGTGCCTATATTTTTAGATGAGTACTTGTACTTGGACTTGGCAAAATTGAAAGTACTTATGCATGTACTTGACCCATCCCTGCTTGCAATTAAGGTCACCTCAGGAGTAGTACCGCTGGTAAGGTCACTTTTATCCACTCCCATGGGTGACCTTAAAAGTGAGGTTCCACTGCACATTATTTCAGCTAAAAACGATAGCTTTATCATTCTGAATGAAGCCAATTTGACAAAAAGCCTTGATTAGGATTGTCTTTCTGTATTTATCCCACAAGAATTATGCCCCCTCTCTATAAAATTAAATATCAAGCCTATTTAAAGAACATTTAATACTGCCACACATTTGTATCATACGGTGGTACACATGCATTGTCGTTATTGTAAATATAATAATAGGGACGCAACAGTTAACCTGTTTGTTTTCATTCATAGATGTGGACAATTTGGAACTCGGTTGCTGGAACCGTTTTTAAAAGGGCGAAGGTGTAACCTTAGGTAATATTTACATAAAATGTAAAACTGGACACTCGGACACTGAGCCCACGGCATTGGCATGGAGAATGAAAATTGAGGCTCACTCGGTTCATACATTTATTTGGATACCCCATTTATTTATTTAAATTATTACCCAGCCCGGACCTGGAATTTACCTTGAATCCTCAACTTCTACGTGGTAGTCAAGGAGTTGACGAGGAAGGGAGTCAAACGTTGACTCCTGTAATCTTCCGCCCTATTGCATAAAAATGTGTCAATGTGTCCCTTGAACTGGTTGATGTTTTTGGACATCACTGCTGCTTCCGGAAGTCTATTCCAGTCGTTAACTATCCTTTGAGTAAAGGAGTATATGAGTATATAATATTGAGTGCACTTTGGTTGTTTTGAAAGGGTGCCCTCTTGTTTTGGTCTATGTGGTTTATTTTCCATAACAAAGAAATTTGTAGAAAGAATACTCTCTTACACGTTGAATATTTGTGTATACTTCCAATAAGTCGGCACGTAGTCGTCTAGTCTCCAGAGTCGTGATATTTAACACTCTTAACCGTCTTTGGTAATCTAAGTGACTTAAATCTGAAATCATCCTGATCGCCCAACATTGCACCTTTTCTAATAATATATATGATGGAACCTTATCCAGGCACACTAAAAAGTGCGTCAGGCATGAACGTCCCTTCCAAAAACCATGTTGCGACGGTTTAATCAAATCATGATTTTGAAGATGGCCAACGATGTCATCCTTGGTGATGGCTTCCACTGCTTTAGATATATGTGATGCTAGACGTACAGGTCTGTAGTTACTGGGTTGGGATTTGATACCTTTCTTATATATGTGGGTAACATTTGCACTTTTCCAGTCTTGTGGAACTTCTCCCGTTTCCATGCTGTCTGCTAAGATTTCGCTTAGCAGTGGAGTTCTCGGAGCATTGTCGAGTTTAAGTTGTCTATTTCAGGGGCTTTGTATGGTTTAAGTTGCAACAGCTTTTCCAATATTACTGCTGTAGTTATCTCAATATGCTGGCGTGGCTCCTCAATTGTCTTGGTGAAAGTGCTCACAGCGTCAGGAAGATTTTATGTTACCTCGTCAGTGAACACTGAGGCGAAGTAGTTGATTAGTACATTTGTTGTCTCAACTGAGACTATGATCACATCCCCATTGCTTTTCAAAAGGGGGCCGATAGTGTCTTTTGTCTTAGTTTTCGTCCTAGTATATGAATAAAAAGATTTCGGATCTTTTTATGTTGTCAGCAAGTCTTTTATCAAAATTTCGTTTAGCCACAACCACTTCATTCCGGGCTTTGTTTAGTTGACGTTTGTATGCCACGTACAGATGATATTCTCCTGTTTCTCTGTATTTCTGCCACATGTGGTATTTCTTCCGTCTTGCCATGTCTGCTCGTTTAGTCATCCATCTGAGTTTGGTCTTTCGTCTCCTTGTTGAAACAGGGATAAAACCTTTCATTGCCGAGTTAACGACTGTTTTAAAGATGTCCCATTTTGTGTGTACATTAGTATCCTGGAATGCCTGCTTCCAGTCATAGTTCTCTAAACAATGTTTCATTCCATCATAGTTTGCCTTCTCGTAGTCGTAGTAAGTTTCTCTCCATTCTCTTGTGTGAATAGACACTACAATATCACATATCACAATGTTGTGGTCACTGAAGGGTTAACTTACCCTAACTTACTCAACCATATTTGGTTCAGAGGATAGTACAACATCCAATGTATTGTCACCCCTAGTAGCATCGCGTACATGTTGGGTTAGAAACAGATCTTGGGTGAGTTCCATGAAACGTACCATCTCGACTCCTGCCTGCACCGTAGTCCAATCAATGGTTCTGTTGGTTGAAATCTCCAAATATTACAATGTTGTTGCTCGTTGCATATACTGTGCGTAATAATTTATGTAGAGCTAGTTCGCTGTCATGATCAGCAGATGTGCTGTGGTAGCATACTCCTACACGTAGGGAG
Source organism: Escarpia spicata (assembly GCA_963995525.1). NCBI lineage: Eukaryota > Metazoa > Annelida > Polychaeta > Sabellida > Siboglinidae > Escarpia > Escarpia spicata. The sequence goes on from OZ023205.1 coordinate 52,902,788, forward strand.
TCTGTTGTTGTTGTTAAGCGACACCATAGAGATTCCGTGTTGTGTGTTTGTGTGAGCTCCTCACATTTGACCTAGTTTATATTGTTTCTTATATATAATGCAGCCGCCTCCTTTCTTGCCCTCTCTGTCATTTCTGATCAAACTGTATCCCTCGAGGTTAAACTGTGCATCAGATACATCTTCGTGAGCCTACGTTTCTGTTACACATATCAAGTCTGGGTTCTCCTCAGTTGCAACAAACTGCATCTTATCCAGCTTGTTTAAGAGGCTTCTGGCATTCACAGATATGGCTTTGAGTGTATTTACAGTAATATGGCCTGTGCTCCCTATTCCTGTTTTATTCTCTTCACCAATTTTTTGCAGATTTTCGCTATTAGTGTTTATATACATACTGGTCTATCTACTCCCATCTCCACTCCTACTTTTTTGCTGGTTTTGAGGACTGGCTGCCCCTCCTGGTGGGAGCCGTTCTTGATTGACTGCTCCTTCTGGGAGGTGTCGTTCCCGACTGACTGCCCCTAGTAGGTGCCACTGGTGTTGTTTGACTCCTGGAAGGGGTCGTTCCTTTTACATTTTTGTTGGGTAGTGATGCTTCCGCCTGGGTGCCTTGCACCTTACTGTCATCCGCCTCTACAATGTGGCCTCGATGGATGTATATGTTTTTTTCACCTTTTCCCTTCCTTTCCCTTAGTTCCTTCCTTTGTTGGTACTGTTTCTCCCTTTCTCTCTTAGTCTCATATGCACTGATGTAAACGTGTTTCGTCCTTGTTTCTCAGGTTATTTGCTATTCTTAGCACTTTTGTTTTCATGTTCCGATTTCCCAGTGTTACAACTGTCAGTCTATTCCTACCCTCCATTTTGTTTTCCGGGACTCTAGTTACTGACATTATTTCTACCTCTTTCTGTTCCAAAACATTGTGCACCAAATGCTCCACAAGTTTTCGTCATCTTTCCAATTTTCATGCTCTTCACTGTGTATTTCATCAAGAGTTCTGATGAGTACATTTGCGCTCTTTGCTTCTTTTTCTCTGATCTCGTAAAGCTCCTCTCTCACTACTCTGCAGACATTCTCTTTATGAGTGCCCTTCATTTCAGTAATTTCCTCTACTTTCGTGGTCAGTTCATCTACTCTAGGCTCTAGTTCATCCTGTTCTTCCTTCAACCCCTGTACCAATTTCAGGACCTCGATAGCTTTGGAGTTGCAGGCTTTACAGAACCAGTGTAGCTGTTCTCCGTGATTTTCTATGACCTTGTACGCCTCTCTTGATATGTCTTCACACTCTATGTGGAACTATGCTCCGCAGTACTCGCACTTAAGTCCCCTGTCAGTTTTTATCACTTGTTTTTTGCATAGCCCACATTTATTTACCATTTTCTTGTGTGACTGTCCAACACTGCTTTCACCTGTTTGCGACATATCGCACTAGACTATAATAGAATGCTGTTGTTTACTATTTATTGTTTACCTATAATCCAAGTGCCAGTGAAACTTCCAAGACCAAGGACCAGGCAAGACCTAAGCTACCTTGGTGCTACAGGACATCATGTGCGCTAGCAAAGATTTGTCACCCAGGGCGGCTTTGGTTTTTTAATGTCCTGTTGAAAAAGCCTATTAGTATATAATTTTATGTGCGCCTATTTATTGTCAGTCTTGCCTGTCCTACTGTATTTTACATAAATGTTGTTAAGCTATAGTTATTTTAATAATGTGTAGTTTCTTTTTTGGTGTAACTAATATATATTTATAACTATAGTTAATGTATATTTATTTTTGTATACGCAGATTGTTTGAGTTGTTTTGGGGGCGATTTTGGTTTAATTATTGTTTACAGATCCGCCATTTTGTTTACGAAGTTTCTGTCGGACCTCATAATGAGCAGTTATATATACTAAACACATACACAATTACCTTCACCGACATGCTCTTCGTGCTGTCGAGTCGCAGCCGTTTTCTGACAGCAGACATACTCCTTTCGCTGAACCAAAAAATCAACTTGGCACTTTCCACAGCGACACCAGTCGCCAGTCAGTTACGTCTCGGCTTGTTAGTCGCCTCTGCATTTCCACTTCCCGCGGGTCTTCTTTATCATGCTTACGGCCACCAATACGCTCTGGTCTATCTTGCAATACTGGCCCTTGTCTTTGCGGTTGAAACCGATATCCAGCTACTTCTGAATCCATTTAATCAGACGAACAGTCAGAACCGTAGCGACACGCCATCTTGTCTAAACTCAGTGGGTAACGCAGCGCAGCGCCACCTGACATTTTTTGGAAACACTAGTACACACAAAATCCAGAAAAGTACGCAGCATTGCATACGTCATTTTCTGTTCAAAAATGGCGCGATTCATGAAATTCAATAGAGGGTGTGTCCAATTGTTTTTAAGTAAACCACTGACGTTAAAAATATGATTATAGTTGGAAATAGTTAGTTTGCATTAACACTTTTAGGTGCTTAAAGTTCCCTCATGTTTCCCGTTAATATATATATGGATGACCTTAGTTAGTTGTTAAATCGCTGTAGAATCGGTTGTCACACTGGCAAAACAAACGTGAACCATCTGATGTAAGCGGATGATGTCGTATTAATATCTCCGTCCAAGAAACGGCTTCATGGGTTAATAAAATCCTAGCAATGTTGGCGGTGCATGTGGTGATGAAAACATATAGAATGTATGGCTTCATCATTACCAGTATCTGCTTAATTATGTACCTGGCTCTCCACCACATACTAAAACGATTGACATATATTGCAGCAACATGCAATTTTATGATCAAATGATTGTTGATGTTAAAGAAATACAAGAAATAATTCAGGCGATGCCTACAGGAAAAGCTCCTGGTTATGACTGTATACGAGTAGTATACTAGGTATTTTCACGACTTACGCGTGAGTATGAGTGAAGCAAAAGCAATGACGTCATATCTAGGTCAAGATCAAGGTAAAATATATAGGTCAAAGGTCAAGTCTCGCCACTTGGCGGATAGGTCGTGAACTATAAATATCGCCACCTAGCGGAATTTTGATGAACTAAATGCATAGACCACAGTTCAGTACTGCCTAAATTCGTGTCTCTTATTTTTGTCAAATGGCGCCTCCCGACGGACAGATCATAAACTATAAATACCACACACACACACTCACATGCACACCCCTGGCGGATAAGTCGTGAACTAAATATGGGTCCTGCCTAAATTGGTGCGTCTTATTTATGAAAATTGGCGCCCTTTGGTGGAAAGGTTACGAACTGAAAAAGAATTACAAAACCAACTCTAAAAATGTCCAAGGCCTACCAACTCTAAACATTTCTAAGTCCTACCAACTCTAACAATTTGTAAGTCCTACCAACTATGAAAATTCTCGTTGGACTAAGTTTGGTTCGTGCAACTTGGTCTAAGTTTAGTGTTTCATTTGTCCGACTAGTTGGTCTACGTTCGATTCGTGCAAATTGTTGTTCTAAGTTTGATACGTGCAACAGGTTTATACCTGTCTATTGCGTGAACATTTTCGAATTCCACGCGTTATACCTGTCCATTGTGTAGAAATTGCGGCGGAACCTGTCCATTGTGTGCGGCGGAATTTCACGAGGTAGACCTGTCCATTGTGTGGAAATTGCGGCGGAATTTCACGAGGTAAACCTGTCCATTGTGTGGAAATTTCGGCGGAATCTGTCCATAGTGTGGAAATTGCGGCGGAATTTCACGAGTTATATGTGCCCATTGCTCTGTTTTTACGTGTCTATTTGCCCCATTGCTCACTTTTTACCTGTCTGTTTGATTCATTGCTCCATTTTTACCTGGAAAGCACGTTTGTTTGCACGTTTGTCAGTGAAAGTTTGCAAATTTGAAAGTTTAAAAGTATGTTTGTACGTTTGTTTGCACATTTATCAGTGAAAGTTTGAAATTTTTTAAGTTTAAAAGTATGTTTTAGGTTTGTTTGCAAGTTTGTTACCAACTCTACAAATTTCTAAATCCTACCAGCTATAAAAATGTCTAAGTCCTACCAACTCTAAACATTTCTAAGTCCCGCCAACTCAAAACATTTCTAAGTCTTACCAGCTATAAAAATGTCTAAGTCCCGCCAACTCTAAAAATGTCTAAGTCCTACCAACTTTAACAATTTCTAAGTCCTACCAACTCTAAACATTTCTAAATCCTACCAACTATAAATGAATTCCACATCATTTGTTTGTATTTAATTTTTCTAACATGTGGTGGGTTCGGACATTCCGTCGAATATTTTGTTGAAATTCTGGTCACAGAAGTGTTTCTTTATGGCAAACACATACGACAAAGTTTGTAAAGTGACACTTGTATGTGGAAATGTTAGATTTATGAAATGTCATGCAGTAATAATAGCCCCTTCGCTACTGATTCGTATACCGGGAAACGTCCGCATCCATTCTTGAACACGCAGCCTGCACTGCTCAGTGTTCATCTCTTCTTCCAATTCTCGACACACTCCGCCCCACTATCAGCCGCTTCGCTATCTTGAATGAAGTTTCCGTCAACCGCCGATACCGAAGTCACGTGCTCGCGCGCGGGGGAAAACGTTCGTTCGAGACCACATATACTTTTATACAACTAGCAGTGCACTTTAAATAAATACATTTTCTCATCGATTGTTTCGGAGGCGAAGTGTACAAAAAACCGGGACATTTTTACAGAAACGCGGGACCGACAATAAAAAGCGGGATTTCCCGCCCGAAAACGGTACTGTTGACACCTATGCCCTAGACCCTTGGAAATGTACCCTCGTCCAAATAAAAAAAATGAAGTTACACCGAGGAGGCGGCGATAAATGTTCAACAACCCCCCCCCCCCCCCCCGACTTCCGATGTTCACCAGTATCGCGGAGAAGCTGACGTTACGGCGCAGAAGCGAAACATATGTGTGTGTGTGTGTGTGTGTGTGTGTGTGTGTGTGTGTGTGTGTGTGTGTGTGTGTGTGTGTGTGAGTGAGTGTGTGTGTCACACATTATAATATCTTGTAAGCTAACTATATTGTCACAGTTCTTCTGCTGGAGGTAGGGGAAATGGTCCATTTCTTCCTTCTTTTGTTTAATATCTTGCGATAACTGTAACGTAAAAACATAGACAAAATTAGGTACAGTGTCATGTGTTTGTCAGACAGGATGACATTTGAAACAACTTGATTAGTCAATTCAACAGGCTATCATCATAATGTATATATACCGAAAATATTGTCTTGTCTTGTCTAAAATAAAAACATTATTTGTAGTATTAGGTATGAATGCGTAATACAGAGCGTACTATATACAATATATTTCGAAGATGCTTTGTATTTATGTTTGTGTGCTTCAACTCAATAAATATACTTTAAAAAAAAAGAAATATACCAGATTGCAAGCCTTAGTAACTAAGGTTAATATAAGTTGTAATTTATCATTAATTTCTACAATAACTGAAATCATGAAATCACTACCAAATTATTTTGGAGAACTATATTTCACCACATTGTGCTAGAATTTCACAATCTGTGCAAATACACTTTTTTAAATGTAGAAGTTCCTTCATTATTTTTTTCATTGTGATTTACATCATGCTAAAATGGTGTAGTAGTTACAACAATTAAGATTATAGCATACAATAGTAAATAACAGCTTTGAACACCATGTTTCTAAATGAGCCAGTATTGTGTGTGCTCATGCTGTGGCTAATTCACTTGGAAGAACCTAGTATTCTCCGTCATTCATCAGCACAGATATGTGTCTATTTGTTTTCCACATTTGTTTAGTTAATTTCCACCAGACAAAATCATATTTCCACAACTTTAGCTATGAGCTGATTTGACAACACCACATCAGTTTACAGGCCTTAGTAAATAAGATTAATATTGAGCATTAATTTCTATAATAACTGAAATCATGAAATCACTACCAAATTAGTTTGCGAAACTATATTTCACCACATTGGTTATGCAAACACTGTAGAGTACCAAACTAGTGGTTGAGTTAGTGCTATATGGGTGCTTAATATTCTCTAAATTGTCAATATGTGATGCTCACAATATAGCTAGTTACATGGAGGAATAATAGTTTCCACCTCCCCAGTCACTTACTTTTGTGTAATAATATGTTAGTGAATATCACCAAACAGTGAGTATAATTAGAGAAAAATGTAATACTGGCAGAACAAATGGGAAAAACATGTGGTCACTTCCACAAAACAAGATGGCAGACACTGTAAAAATAATTGGTCAGAGTATGGTCAATGGTCACTAGAGGGTAGTTCAATAATAACAATGAGACATGTGCCACTGACATTAAATAGCATGGAACTGCAGTGTCGGTGAATACAACATAGTTCATATATCATGGAATGAGAAACATGACAGTCCTCCCTTTCAGATTGTTCGTTGCTCATTCCTCAATGAGCTTCTTCGACGGAATACAAAAATTAACGCGTGTCGAACGACGAGGTACCACGGGCTGATCAACAGGGACAGACGGTTCATCGTTCATGGCTTCGTCAGGCTGGTGTTCGTCAACGTCGAGAACGGGCAAGTCGGGAACACCGTTGTCGTATTGCTGCTGATCCGTCTTTGTAGGACATTCAGTCGCGAGTGCAGCAGAACGCTTCAGATTGCGACGGCGGTTCGTTGTTGGAACGGAACGCGACTTCAGCTGATCTTCATGTTGGCGGCAATGTCCATCAGGTCCTTTGACAATGAAGATTTTCTTTTGGGCATGACCAGTCACTTTTCCAACCACCCATTTTGGACGATTTGGGATGAAATCTCTGTAATAGACCGATTGATAATTTCGGCTTGGCTGGCAATGTTGATTTCTTCTGTGTTTTATGTTTGTGCACATGTGGTTGTAGAACTGAGAGAGAAGACCGCAGCTGGTGTCCGAGCATCAGTTCAGCTGGAGTACGACCAGTTGTGCAATTTAGAGTGACACGGTATTGCTGAAGGAATTCTCGCAATGTCAGATGTTTCGTGTTCCTCTCCCCTCTGACAGCTCGTTTCATGGCCCGTTTGAAAATACCAAAATGCCGTTCAGCTTCACTGTTCGATGGTGGGTGAAATGGCGCAGAAGTCAGATGTGCGATCGAGTGTGCATTGCACCAGTCAGCAAACGTCTTTGAGGCATACTGCGGGCCATTGTCGGATACAATTGTCTCAGGCAGGTCCCAGACGTAGTAGTCTCAGATGTCGGATACTTGCTTAATTTAAGAACGTGCGGCCATTTCGAGTGGGCATCCATCACGACCAACCACATGTAATCTAAGAACGGACCGGCAAAATCAATATGAAAGCACTGCCATGGGTGGTCCGGAACGGGCCATGCAGAGAGATTTTCAGGTTGATTTGGGCCTGTTTCGGCACGAGCTGTGCAGTCCTTGCAGTGGGCGACGATGTAGACCTCGATATTAGGTCACCATACATGCATGCGTGCGAGCGACTTCATGCGCACTATTCCAATGTGCGTCAAGTGCAGCATGTTGAGGACACTAGCAAGTGCAGTCGGAATGATGACTCCGGAGTCGCGTAGAAGGACACCATCCTTCGATCTGATCTCCGTCTGGGAGTTCAGGTAAGTACGAACTTTGTCTTTATCCTGATTATGCGGTCACGTGGATGGCCATCCATTTGCAACGAAGTCTAGCACCTTGCCAGAATCGGGTCCTTTCTGGTGTAGTCGGCGACGGTTTCCAGAGAGCGGCAAATTGACAATGACAATCAATGTCGAACAAGTTCACTTCCTTTGTCGATTTCGGCTATGCTCTCCTCTTTGTCGAAGCTCGGATCGGGATCAATGGGCAGGCGAGACAGAGCAACTGCATTGGCGTGTTCAGCACACTGTCTGTAGACGATGTGGAAACCGTAGTACATCATTATCAGTGCCCATCGTTGCAGTTGTAGCGTCATCACTGGTAAACTCTTCTCTGGACTAAATATGGCCAGCAGAGGTTTGTGATCTGTGGTGAGCTGGATGTGGCGACCACTCAGGTACTGGTGGAATTTCCACACACCGAAAATGATTAACAGTGCATCCTTCTCCACCTGGCTGTAATTCTTCTCTGCCGTCGTCAGCGTTTTGGAGGCGAAGGCGTATCCAGTCCTCATGACTGCTCAAAGCGCTTTATATTTTACTCCCTGGCAGACCTCTTTGCTCGAACACCATCTCGACTTCTCTGGGAAGCATCCAGCTAAGGTGCAATTAATGCGCGAAGACTGTTCGTACACAAATATCCACTGTCTATAGCCAGGTACTCACTCATACAGCTGAGTGAACTGAAGCAACGTATAATGAACGAACTTGCCCAAGGTTCGACACCGCCGCACAGGATTCGAACCCGGGTTCTCTCGGTTGAGAGTCGAAAGCTCTAGCCACTGCACCACGGCGCTACACGATATTACACAACTGTTCGGATGTCACGTCGAATAGCTTCACACCTGGGTTTAACAAAACACTCAAACAGTCTTTCACCACTGCAATTGAATTAATGGCCTCCACAGCCTGGTCAAAGTGCATGTAATTTTGAATGTCATCAGATAACATACAATCGTGATGAAATTTATTAGGATGGTCTATTTCGCAACCGCGGCATTGTCGTATTGAAAGTTCAAAGATGCTACAAGCTATCTGACGTGCAAGCGTCTTCTTCATTTTGGTCACAGGGAAGTAAATGGTAAAGTTCGGTCCAGCAAAGGCAGGAGCGGAAGTTGCGACATTGGCAGCATGGGTAGAAGGTGTGACATTGGCAGCATGGATAGAAGGTGTGACATTGGCAGCATGGGTAGAAGTTGTAACGTCTTTAGGAGCGGAAGTTGGTGTCGACACAGAGACCACTCGTCGCAGCTTTGGTGGTATCGGGCCGTCAATGTAGTTCTGCAAGAATATTTCAAGAATATTTAAAATAATGTTTATTTGTGTCTCTTTCCGGTTACCAATGCCAGGTTATGAATGTTATGGTAACTAGAATTAGGCTTGAAAGATTTTTACCGAAGAAGCCCGAATTTAAACACTACCGTACGAAAAAAACATAAAAACGGTATAATATCAGTTTGAACAATAAACGACGAGTTTGTAGACTTGACCACTGATATAGTAATGTAGAAAAAGAGTATTAGCTATGTTGGTATTAGGGTTGTTGAAAACTGGCAACAAAATGTCAACGTCATATTATAACACCAAATTTGTGTTACGCCGACATAGAAAAAATACCCGGATGTTAAATGACGCTACTGAAATGGTGAAACTTGTAGAATAAAATAATACAAGACACACACACACACACACACACACACACACACACACACACACACACACACACACACACACACACACACACACACACACACACACACACACACACACATATACACATGCACACACACACACACACACACACACGCGCACACACACGCGCACACACACACACACACGCGCGCGCGCGCGCGCGGACACTAAATTGATAGGAATTACATAGGGAACTGCCTTTATTTTGTTGTCCCACAGTCCGGGCAGGTGAAGGGCCTCTGCGATGGTGGTAGTTATCTCGGAGTCGATAGGGGCTCCTCATCCGCATTGAACCATAATATACATGTCAGAGGCAGCGTAACCGTGTCGTTCGGATTGCAAATGTCCCCTATCGTCGACAATCATACGCTTCTTGTAGTATCTGCACCCGATGTAGAAGGGAATATGCTGGCGTACTTTGTCGATAAGGAGACCTCTGATCTTAATAACGGAGTCGACGTTCACTCTCCCTTCCAGAGTTGGGACGTCCACGACCTCTTGTTCCGTCGGCCAGGAAGGACGGTTGATCACCGACATGATGGCTCGGCTCGTCGGCTCGTCTCTCAATTCTGCTGCATCGCGAAGGCGGTAATAGGGTATCTTCAACGTGATGTTATCAGCCATGGTGTCGTCGTGATTCGAATGACGGTCTGACTGGAAGAGCACCGCGCTTATATAGTTAGTGAATGTGCCGAAAGGTTACATGGGCGTGCCTATTAAGCACGGACCTCAGATATTATAAATAAAGGTATAGACTGTAGAGTAGATCATTGATGGTTGGTTTGGTTGCCGGAGCTGATGTCAGAGACGAAATCGGTTTGGTCGTCGAACTCGTCGTTGAACTGGTCGTTGGTCATTGGTCCAGGTTGATTGTCGGGGTCGAGGGATCGAGTGATTCCGTGGTCGGAGCAGGCTGCCTCTTCGGTAGCAAAATCCCTTGTCGGACGTCATCACTAGTCATGTTGTTCATATTCCAAAATGTAAGATATAATGACCACAAAAGCTGACGCAGGTCTTTTATAACAATTCGACAGAACATAAAGGTCACGTGGGAGTGTTGAATGAGCATGAACCTCAGATAGCTAATACTCTTTTGTAAGAATGTGGTTGGATCTGAAAAGAACCGTTTCTCCTATGTAAAGACTATATGTACCTCGTCGAGTATTTCTTATGATGATGAGGGACACACGAGTTCCTGTTGTTGGTCGCGCTTTATCCGCGACAGTGTGTTCTTGATGAGCACAGAGCGCCGGAGGCAAGACACCGGATCGTGCGTCTTGCGCAGTTTCTCGATCGACAACCTCAAGAGGCGTCGTGTCTCCTTGCGGTGATTGGATGTGGTCAGCGGCGGAGATAGTCGCTTAGCAGGCTGGTAGTCACACAGGTTGATCGCCGGGTGTCGTCGTTTGTAGCCTCCGGCAACATCTCGGACAGTGTCGGTAGATGAAATCGAACTCATTTTCAAAATGTAAGATATAAACAAAACATAAAGGTCACGTGGGCGTGCCGAGTAAGAATGAACGTCAGAGTACAAAAATACACGCGCGGACTGCTGAGTTGAAAATACACACGCACGGACTGCAGAATAGATGAGAGTTGGACAGCGAATACAAGTTCATACCAGCTTGCAACCGGGCAATCAAATTAGGTAAGTGCAAATGTCCTATGTAAAACTGTAGCATTAATTAAAAACTATAGCACTGATGAATGTTAAAAGATAGGGAGACCTTGAGTTTGTTAATAAAGATGTCCGAAAGAATATTACATGTTCAGGAATCACTCCACGTCTGCAGTTAATAACAGACATAGATACACAAAAATTTACAACACCTATGTGTTAAAACAGGAAGCAGTCGACGTATGCTAGTAATAAGAGACACTACTAGTTCCCTACCGATTCGCCAGGATTGGACCTATTTCATAGTTGTAAAGGTATAGGCTAGGGGGCGTTATACCTAAAACAAATTGACCACAACCTATGATATATAAGAAAAGACACCATTGCGCATACGCAGTGACCTATTTAATGACGTCTTTGACCTATTTTTATAATAAAAAGAAACAAGAGGCACGAATTTAAGCAGTATTGATATTTAGTTCACTGGCTATCCGTCAGGGGGAGTTATTTGTTCTTCTTTTTCAGTTCGTAACATTTCCACCAAAGGGCGCCAATTTTTATAAATAAGACGCACCAATTTAGGCAGGACCCATATTTAGTTCACGACTTATTCGCCAGGTGTGGGCTTTGTAGTTCCTCATCTATCCGTCAGTGGGCGCCATTAGACAAAAATAAGACGCACAGATTTGGGCAGTACTGAACTTTGGTCTAGATATGTAGTTAATCAAATGTAGTTTGTGAGCTATCCGCAGGTGGCGCTGTTTGACCTTGACCTATATATTTGACCTTGCCTTTGCTCTTGCTCCGCGCCGCGCCAGCCAGCATCCCCGCTAAGAGACCGCACATACTACTGATACGTATTGAACATTTTAAGTATGCTAATGAAAAACTTCATGTTTATATGTCACTGCTATTCAGCAGCTTGTTAATTCGTGGGCTTTTACATGACTTTACGATGGTCACAATAACAGCTCCAATAATTAAAACAAAGTTGGTGATTTGTCTGATAACAATAACTACATACCTATTGTCCTTGCAACAATTGCTTGTAAATTATCAGAATCTTTAATATTATCAAGAGCTACCATTTTCTTCACAACGTGTGCCAACCAATTTTGGTTTAAAAAGCATCACTCTCACTCTCAATAATCGTCCGTTACATCACACTATTAAATGCAAATATATGGGTCATATAATTAATAATAATCTTACTGACGATGACGACATTGCTAGAAAGAAAGGATGCATATATGCTCAGGCCAACGACTTAGCACGAAAATTTCCCCATTTCACTCTTACTGTGGTACTATGTACAGCTCAAGTTAAAAAAAAAAAGAGTTTGAAAGGTATTACTGTTGCATATAATAAAAGTTTTAGAATGTTACATAATTCAACTTCAATGTCATCACGCTGTAGTGCAAGTGTAATGTTTGCTACAAACTGTGTTATTTTGTAATGAACGTATGCATCAATCCATATAGACCTTATTATGTCCTCTTCAACAGTTTGAAAATCCACTTTTTGTTAATTATTTTTATACTGATACACATTTTAGAAGTCCTATGTTTAAATACTGGACTACCTAATCGTATACTTAAAGTTGACTGCACATTTTATATATATTTTTATTAACCATCTATTTGAGAGAGAGAGACAGAGAGAGACAGAGAGAGAAGGGGGGAGGGAGAGGGGGGAGAGAGAGCGAGAGCGAGAGAGGGGGGAGAGATGGGAGACAGGGGGTGAAAGAGAGAGAGCGAGAGAGGGGGAGAGAGAGAGCGAGAGAGAAGGGGAGAGAGAGAATAGAGAGAGAGCCAGAGACAGGGGGAGAGATGAGAGACAGGGGGTGAGAGAGAGAGAGAGAGAGAGAGAGAGAGAGAGAGAGAGAGAGAGAGAGAGAGAGAGAGAGAGAGAGAGAGAGAGAGAGAGAGAGAGAGAGAGAGAGAGAGAGAGAGAGAGAGAGAGAGAGAGAGAGAGAGAGAGAGAGAGAGAGAGAGAGAGAGAGAGAGAGAGAGAGAGAGAGAGAGAGAGAGAGAGAGAGAGAGAGAGAGAGAGAGAGAGAGAGAGAGAGAGAGAGAGAGAGAGAGAGAGAGAGAGAGAGAGAGAGAGAGAGAGAGAGAGAGAGAGAGAGAGAGAGAGAGAGAGCGAGAGAGAATACAATCAAACGAAGCAATAACGACCCAAGTACTTGTGCTAAATACAGTAAATAGCTGTGCAATCCTAGAGCAAGCTAAGGTAAATATTAAAGTAATATACGTTTTCCCGCTGCAACTTTCAAATGTATTTTTTTCAGGAAACGTGACAAATATTGATTGTTTTTTTCAGTGTTCCTTGATTTCGTTGTATGTCTTCTCAAACAATCCTTTCGCAGAAGGCAACATAAGCTCGCCTGATTGTGGAGATGAAGTTTCTCCATATTCCTAAACATCTCAGATAAGTCCACTTCTGCTACGTTAATGTCGTTAGTTTCCTCGCCTCTCTTCTGCCAATAATTCATCCTTCAGTATCCGCCTTAGGATCTTCCCGGCGGCTGATTTCGGGATCTCCTTCCGGAACTCGATTCCTCCCCGCAGCTGCTTGTAGGGCGCCACTCGCTCTGTGAGGAAACAAACACGGTTCATTGTATTAGAACATAGCATTGTTTGTCAGCGGGATAGGTTGCATTTGGTAGTAGACAGTATCTGCAAGCGTCCCGATCTCGACTCCCCATCCCTATCCTGGATGGGATAGTGAGTCGACTCTCCACTGACCTCACGAACGTTTACGTAACTCACGTGACAGACGTGAAACGATTACGTGTTTACGTAACACAATCACAACACACGTGACAGGAGAACTATGTAGTAATGGCGGCGGAGCTTTACCTGCGATGAATTTCTGCAGTTCGTCTTCGGTGACGTGAACGTTCGGCTTGAGCACGACATAGGCTCTCGGCACCTCCCCTACTCTTTCGTCCGGCTTGCCGATGACAGCCGAGTCGGCGACCGCCGGATGTGTGACTAATAGCGACTCCAACTCGGCCGGAGCAACCTGCAACGACGGACAGGTCGACAGTGGTCACATCTTGTAATAGAGCTATAATTCACCGCATTGTGGAATAGAAGGGTCGCCGCTTTACAAAATTATTTTAACACGGGTTCCTATGGAAAATTTAAACATACTATGATAGATCATAGAGGGGTCGTTGTCAAGGGTGGCAGTTTCCTAGAGGTATTTGGGTGTTTTGAACCTAGAGTCTAGACCAAAGGTAGGACATAGATATGGGTATTTCCAAGTTCGACAAAGACATTCATTAGTGGTTTTTCTATAGATCCAAGACATTCCTAAATGTGTTCTCATTATTATCATTGCCACTGCCGAATGAGATATATGATTATAAATTATTACTATATTTGGGGCGGGTACTGACGACCGTTTCAGCAGCGTAGTTATGAACTCATAAGCTCGACGCTCCCCATTAAATTGATTTTTTCCCCTTAACAGTGATATTGTGTACTGAAAACTGTCAACACCAAAACGCGCCACCGGGACACAATCCCCGCTGTCACTGAAATAGTGTCCTCGGTGGCATAGCCTCGATTACCCAGGCACGGTGAGGTGGCAGCACTGGCCTCTCACTATGGCCTGGAATATTAAGGCACTGCCTATGTTACCGGTAGGGGGCTTTACCCCAGATTCGGGTAGAGACGATGATTTGCTCTCAGGCCAATCATGAAATAACAAATTGAATAAGGATACACTTTTATTAGATAATACTATACTATAACAACTATTCAACATTAAACTTATATTGAAACACGTCACACATAAAATAAACCGACGTTAACCTTTTTTCATAGTTTAGGGCCTTTAATGCATATTCACTACGTGGCAGCTCTCATGTCAACAAGTGGGCAGTCAAAACGCAATTCTGAGCCAGACCCTGTTCCCTGGCGAGGTCACGTTGCCAGGCGAGAGTCGGTTAAGCGAGACTATCGGTGACACAACTGTGGGTTTTAGCATTTTGAAGAAGCTCCTTAAATTTTAAAAAGATTCTGTGCAATGATGGATTTTCCTTGTGAACTTATTTTATCAGTGATCCGGCCCCCCTAGGTGCCGTTCGCCCATTCTATACATTGTCCATCCCACCGCTTCAAACAGCATTTTAACTCGGTGAAAGCTGTGACTACCACTAATTTTAAACCTGATCCATGTAACGACACAGTTATTACGAACAGTATTTTGTGAGTATTTATAAGTAACGTTAAAGGCATATTTAGCTACTTTTTATATATTAAGTTGGTCTACGAATATAGCAAATTTTAAAAGTGTTCGTTAAGTTTTGCAGATGTCATTACCTGCATTCCTTTATACTTGATTAGTTCTTTGATACGATCGGTGATGATCAAGTGCCCGTCATCGTCAGCAAATCCGAGGTCACCTTAAAACCGTCATACAAATAACAACGACATCTCATAATTGATCATTTTTCTTATCTCCAGTCATAATTCCCTTTTTCGTCAGAAGAAGGCGTGATTGTGAAATCGTCATCGATCTCCTACACAAAATCAAAAACCAGATAGATCGACAGATGTTCCACCATTTTATTTTTCTGTTAAATAGCAGTAATTTGTTGGGATTGATTCTGGCAAGGTGCTTTCGTTGCAAGCACTGATCACTATATATATATATATATATATACATATATATATATATTGAAATTATTGGTTGCAAGCAGGATAACTTTATAAATATTGTCAGACTGTGATCTGGCACGTACGTGTTATATATATATATATATATATATATATATATATATATGCGATTGTTCTACAAACCGTTTGTTGACATAATATAAATTATTATGATTGTTAAAGTATCCACCAGAGATGCCACTGGTCATTTCGGGTAGCTCTATTAAGAATACAAGAACTAAAACGAAAGTATGTCAAACATGACGGCGTTAAATTTAAATAATTGGGAAACGCGGATAAATACCTGTAAGCAGCCAACCATCCTTTATCGTCTTCTGAGTCGCATTCTCATTATTCAAGTAACCTTTCATCACCTGTGGACCGCGGATACAAACTTCGCCTTCCGACCTTCTCTCCAGCGTCTCCCCAGTGGTGACGTCGACTACCTGCAACACGTGACCAGAAACGTTTATAGAGCTATGTTTACGTAGGTAAAAGGGCAGTATTGAAAATCGATTCTAAACCGGTGGCTTGGTATGAAGGAACAAACTACTATTATTATTATTGTAAGAACAAATAGTATTATTATTACTACAAATGACGAAGCTCGTTGAGATGTAGTGGTATTGTTATTACACCTAAAAGGTCCACCCTATATATACGTAAAATTTTACTTTGTCTTATTGTCAATGTTTTGATATCTCCGGATGAATTCGCCCAAAGAAACGTAGAATTGAACATTGTAATAGGTCCAATAGTAGATTATAATTGATTATCAGATGAATTCACCTAAACAAACCTATGTTCCTCTCTAAACAAATCGTAAGTTACAGAATAGTGTTACAAATAACCTGTTCGGGTAAAATTTAGTATCGGATATACTTTCAAACCTCAAAGACAACAGTGTCTGCAACGCTATCCGTCACTTAACAAATTACACGCTGTGGAGGCTAAGTTTGTTTACGCAGTACCGGAAATTCTCAGTCAATCAAATCTACGGGGGCTTGCAAAGCGTACCTTGTATTCAGTGTTGGGTACGGCTAGACCAGCAGTGTTGTAGCGGTACTTCTCTGGAGGATTTACGTGAGTTAATGGACCCGTCTCGGTGAGACCATAACCTAAAATAAGTTAAAATAAATATCTTAATAGCTGTCAACATAATCTATGTTCCGCCAGATTTATACAATGTTCACTCGCACTGTTGTCAACTCGACGTTCATAAATAATATGATAAGGACAAAATGGTATTCTCATAACCAATTAGCCATGTATTATCTAAAATCATATAATTAATTTTTACTTGCCATGACGTTTTGGTGGTACAAGAATTGTTCACCAAAGTAGGAAGTGGAGGAAAGAGTACGTTCAAGATTAATGTTAATTTACTGTTAGACCTATATAACGTGGTTACTGTAATATTTGTTGATGTCACTTGAGTGTTATCATCAAAATAACGGTCGTGGTACTTGCGATTGTTATTTCGCTGATACCTCCAACTAGCGTATTATTCCTTAACTTTGCGTCAACGTCAGATCCCGACGTGCGTGACGATCGGAAAAAAAGCATAAACGAATCGATCGAGTTATGATAACAGTATAGTAAAACGGATGAATGGTTTATACAACTAGTAATTAAAAGCAACCATAAAAACAGTCTGACTTATAGCGAGGCAGTCTGTTCATCTACCCGGAATTAACGTAATAATGTGTAACAGGACGTCTTTTGTGTTGAAGGTAGGAAAATAAGAAATTGTTGAACATCAAATGGTATTGCGTTTAACTGAGCAAGCCTCGGCATTGTTACCGATATAGCTTGTTTTGAAAGTGGATGTTTGTTTACCATTTTAATATGCTCCGGGGACATATCTTCCAAAACACGAACGTTGTTACGGGCTTACAAAACACAATTTGATGGGCAGTATATCTTCCACATAGCTATCATAATCTTAAGAAGATTATATTAGAACGTCAGTTAAATGAAACACCACGAACAGACTCCTTTTAAAATGAGCGTGGCATACCTTGACGGATTTGTGGAATGTTGAGTCTGTCGCGGACGTCCACCAACGTGCCCGCACCGCAAGGCCCAGCACCACTGACTATAAACTTTACTGAAGGAAAGTCGTCTTTGTTTACCATCGGGTGCTTGGCGAGGAAGAGCACGATAGGCGGAGCGACGTGGAGTTTGGTCACCTGACAACGAAATCGCACATTCATTTCCCGGTGCGAACCACCACAGATATGTTAAAGGGGGATTATTTGTTCCGTTACCCGCAATCGCTCACTTATTAGCAGGAAGTTCGTCGAATGAGATGTAGTTTACCCGACTTGTGGTTTGATGTGGGAATGTAGCAACTTCAAAGGTATTTGCAAGTAGGCATGCGTGCGTCTGCAATAAGTGCCGATTACAAGTAATGTAGCGGTTGTTTAGTATTGGAATATTGTGTTTACAATTTAAACATTTCGCGGGCGCAACTTTCAAATTCCAAACACTTATTTGGGTTTATTAAAGCCGATTTAAGAGCAATATATCAATAAATTAATTGTAATACAAGAGTGTTAACTAAATTGCCGTGCAGAGTAAACACCCCGACTTGAAATAGAAAAAGGAAGCCTTTGGATCATCGAGAGTCAACACTGCTTAATCAATGTGTAACCCGCCTTCCGGATATTAGATGTCAAGTGATCGTCCTGCGTGAGAATGAAAAGAGGGCGTCTACCACTAGAACTTGAACGAACTTGTTTCGCTGCGGCTACACAATCTGCAGAGGCAGCTTTAAATCACATTAATATTAATATAATTGGAGATGTTACGCTTCTAAAAAGCTAAGCATTTGCAGTTACAATCAAATTTGTAACGTCAGTGGTTTCCTCAGAGTGTGGTCTCAAAAAGGAAGCGTTTAATGAAACCACTGGAGTTCGATATATGTGTTCACGAAGGGGAAACTAAACCAGTAAACAACCAATAAGTGAGCAAAAGGCGAAGTTGCCGGTGCGTCATCAATTCCTTCAAAGAACCGGGGTAGCTTAGTTTAGTTGCTAACACGTCATGGAATGCAGAGGGAGGTGGTCGATAATACAATTTTGGCAAAAACATTTTGAATTTGAATGTCCAATTGCAGATGCTGTGCGTGAGTGCATCACAGAAGCTAATCGCTAAACGGTCCATGAAATTCAGTTGCTGTCTGTTAAAAAAGACACTATTTATACACACACACACGCACGCACGCACACACACACACACACACACACACACACACACACACACACACACACACACACACACACACACACACACACACACACACACACACACACATATATATCATTAAACATGTGACAGCAGCAAACGGTACGGTTACACAAGTATTAACTTTGTTTCGGTGCATAACGCCAAAATCCTTTGTTTCCCTTTAAAGCGCGTACTATAACATAATGTCTAACCTCGGTTGTACATGACGATGATAGTTTACTTAGCCAACATTGATGTGTATATGTTACCTTATAGTCCTTTATTATTTTGAGAAACAATTCCGGCGAGAACTGTGGCATTGATACGAGAGACACGCCTGATTTCAGCCCAGCAAGAGCAATGCAAGTCTGACCGTAGATGTGAAACCACGGCAGGACTCCTACCAATACATCCTTGCCTGCCACATAATTCATGACGTCGTGTGTTCTACAAACATAAGTAGAAACATTGATAATAAAAGCACCAATGCAAAAACAACTCCAATGATGTCTTTAAAATGTCGCAAACAATAGCATTAGAAACAGCATCAGTCCCATTAATACCAAGGCAAATACTTCTTCTTCTTCTTCTTCTTCTCTTCTTCCCGCGTATATCTACACCCTGGATGCGCTGTGGTGTAGCCACTCGAGGATCGTCAGGTCCAACTCTGCGATGCCAGTTTGGAGTACTGCAGAGGTTGATTGTGTGGACTGCTGAATACACACCGCATTCACATGCAGCACTTCCACGCAGTCGCGAACTGCACAGTACTATCGCTATGCAACCGAAACAACTTTAGTAACGGTAACACAACATCATCAGATGCAACTAAGCGTTCGTCGTATAATTTTGCAAACTCCCAAGAAAAGTGAAATCTATAATATCAATTATTACAAAACAGTTCGTTCTATGTTTGTATGTGCAAACACATCTCCGTCAATGTTGCAAGTATCGGGCTGACATTTTGCGTGTGATCTATAGTAGATTTAGACATTTTCTAAATTCATCCGGGGGTGGAGAACTTAGGGGGTTCAACATTTCAAAAGGTTGTACGTGGAGTTCCAGCCGCGGAATTTAATGTTTTTCTATATAATTGTACAGGTAATTATCCCATGTACAAATATGTTACTGGGTGTATGCACACAAATGTCTTAGTTTTTAAGTTATTCACGTTACAAAATCCTGGACGCGTAACCCAGCTGCCTGTTGCTGGTTTCGTCAGCTACACGGGCGAGCGCGTGCGATTTCTGGCAAAAGGTTGTCCTAACATCTAGGCCAGTGACCAGTTACAATTTATTAATGCGGGTAGTCTGGAAACATTTGGGATGGGTTTGGGGTGTCTGGAACAAAAATGTTGGGCATTTGAGGTTAGTAGCGTGGCGTGGCGCCACCTGTCGTGTAGAATATACCATGCACGGTGACGCTGGTGTGGATACAAGGTTCGGGGCTGCGCGGAGGCTACTGGCTGCGGTTTTATTAGCCGTTTGGCAGCTATCTTTTAAATACAAATGCCAAATGATATGTAAACTGCCAAAATGACAAGTGTGCTATCAGGTGTCAACAAATAAGTAAATACTGTTCATGTTGCATGTATACTATCTTAAAAAACATTTTTAATTGGTATTTTAGCTGAGAATGCAACTTAACCTTCCACGTCACATACTGCTGGAGTGGCTATGAGTTAGATACCTGGTCTGATCGATGTTGGCGACGAGGTTGTAATGAGTGAGCATCACTCCCTTCGGTAGTCCCGTCGTGCCACTGCTGAAGGGAAGAGCGACCAGATCCTCCTGCGGGTCCCAGTCGAGATTCTCCGGGAAGCATTTCCCGTCGTCCTGAAGGAGAGCAGAGTAAGGACGAAAGCCGGCCGCTTCCCCCAGCACCACGATGTCCTGCAGAGACCGGAAACACGTGTGACTTGTGATGGTGACCGTGGGCATAGAATTGGGGACGTCGGTAGGGGCAAAGCACCACCGATCCGGCAGTCATTATCCCCACCCTACGGATAACCCAATAAAGTGGGGTGTGCGTAATAAAACTGACGTGATTTTTACTAGTGGCGTATCTATAGGATGTCGCGGGAGGTCACAGCGGGCAGTGAGCTTTTATATTCACCCATTTGTGTTCATGTTGAAATGTGATGGGGCAACAATGCACACACGCACGCACGCACAATTACGCGCACACACATACGCACACAGAACATTTTAACAATTCATAATGGCTCCACCCTAAATACGTCATTATTTTGATTGCACTTCGACATTGGGTGGATCACCGTTTTCTGATAGTATGATATTTTAGTTTTAAAGCATCACAACAACAATACAGTTATTGTTTGGCGATACAGTTAGTTATTAGACTACTTAAAAATATATAAAATTATTCACATTTTTCAAGAGGCCAAATTACACAAAGAATAGGTATTGGGAAATTGAAATAATACCACAACAACAATAAGGCCGGTCTTTTATAAAGCCTGATATAAGTAGCACAATAACACACATTTCAGTGCAAACTGCACGTGCGTGCGTCAAGCTGAAACATTCGACGATTGTTTGCAGTATTACCTGAGGACTAAGATTTGCATCGATCGCTGCCTGTTTTGCTACTTCAATTGTTGCTGATGACGCAACCAGCATCTTTGTTTTGGCGAGGGTTAATGTGTATACAAGTTCTCCTGCAAAGAAAATATGCCTTACTGTCATTTCAATACTAAACGTCGTTTAATACAGTTGAGACAACTATTTGTCCTCGTCTTGAATTGATATCTAAATTTCCTGTTAATAACGTGTAATGCAATTGTAATTGAACGTTTAGGAACATTCTTGGGAAATCATGCAGGCCTGACGATGGTTGATGGCCAAGAAACACACTAAGCATAATGCGCAAGTTGGCACCGATTCAAACGTATAGGTGATAGTATATTATCAACGTATGACATTTATACGTTAGACTTATAGGCAATACTTTACATTGGTCGGTCGTAGCTCGTACTTTAAAACCATATCGATCATCTGTACTGCGCGAGCATGAGTAAATCTTTGCTGGTTAAATGTGCATCGGCTAAGCCCCATTGGTGCAGGCTGGGGTAATACGTTCGCATGGTGATTGGTTTACTGCGCCAACCGCGGAGTAAATACCTAGAAGGTCGACAGTCATATTCGTGCAAATACTCCATCATAGTAAATTCAATATATGTTCGCTTTAGTATATGTATATGCATATATATATATAATATATATATATATATATATGTATATATATATATATAAATGACAGCGGCAATATAATGGCAACTCACCAGGTTTGTATGCAGGACTGACGCTGCTGATGACAGCGCCAATGGCGACAAACGAGAGATAAATAACGAGAAATTCTGGCTTGTTCTCACTGAACAACGTCACGACATCTCCTTTGCGTATGCCCAGTCTCCATAGTGCGCTTCCAACCCGCACGATGGCGCTCTGTAGTTCCGCGTACGAAAGTCGATGACCTGTTGTTCCGTCTGTCTGAAACGAGGTGGAATTATTGCTTGAAGCTAATTGCATTGCATATAGAAAACACTACACGGGTTAATCTACCTACGGTTTTATTATACTTAATGGACACATATATGGTGATACCGCAATTGTTCTCCATTAATAAAGATATAGGACTAGAGAACACGAATTAACATTAGTGAAGGAGCCGTGTACATTATATCACATACTACTCATTCGCACAGAGGACTGTAAGTGAATGGAATAAATTACCTGCTGGTTGTGAAAACGTTTGTAGCGTGAATATGTTTAGAATAAACATTGACAAATACTTCTGAAAGGGGGCGTTACACGTAGATTTAAAAAAGTTAAACTCCAGATTGTTTTGAACTTGGATTCAAAAGACTTTTGTCAGGTTGTAGATAGTTCGGCACTCAGACAGATTAGGTAAGATTGAACCTAAGTCTTAGTAATCACACACTTGGGTGGTACAGGTGTCATAACATGTAATCGCAAGAGGCGGTGATGATGACTGTATGATAAAAAACGAACCTATCGGTTTTGAATGTGGCTAGGCTACTGCAGTGTTGTGGATATATAGTTTGAACACATGTTTTAGTGTTCTGAACCTCAATACTACTCTACGCACTAGGCTTTCCCAGCTCGTTTCTTCATCGTGAGTCCGGGTATTTTATGTCGAGATGTGTAGTGTATTAATAGCTTATCACGTGTGCAGTCTGTTTAATAAAAATGCGTACTTTTGTAATCGCTAAAAATACGTTGTCCGTTATACAATTATCCAATAGCTTACGAAACCGGGTGACGCCAACACGTTGTCCTTGGCGATCACGATGACGACACCAAGGCACGAAACACGTGCACCACTTTTGTCTGCTGGGTCTTAAGCCTTCCCCAAATACATAGGCCTACCCATGATTGGTAACTGTCTCGCACGTAAAATTGGCAAACTTGTCATGTAAACTAACCGTCAGTGAGCTCGAGCCTGGCTGGACTTAGAACGTTAACGAAACTGTAGCCACGTGTTTAAATAACTCATCATTTCCCTACTCAAGTGTAATTAATTGGAGACATGTCGGTTCGTAAATACCTAATGTCATAGTTTGATAATTTCACAAAAATAAAATAAAAAATATGCATACCACTATACAACAATAGCATTGTTATTGTTGTTGTAGCTTTGTTGCTATTATGTATTCTTAAATTATTGTGTTAAACCACTGCACCTGTGAACACAAAAGAAAATACAAATACGTCGTCGAGTGACACCCGCATTGCATTAATAATAATAATAAACTTTATTTATACACCATCAAATCCGGGACTAATGACCCCCGTTCACGGGTGTTTACAAATTGCCAATCATATAAGATGCATAAAAACACTTTTAAGAGAACAAATAAGAAAATAAATTAAATTAGCAAACAATATCCTAGTATATAGTGTATGCATAATATATAAGCCTAAGTATAGTAAAATTACGGGTAAATGCAATGATAAAATAAACGATTAGCAAAAGTGCTGAACAGCTGAACCTACTGGAAAAAAATATATATATAATAAAAAAATATATATAAATAAATACAAAATAAATAAAATAAAAGCCTAATTTACATTAAATAATTTGATTAGATACTAAAATGTGACCCTGAGATAAATAAGACTAAAATGTATTAAAACTATATGCATGAATAAAGCAACGGTTAAATGATGTCTGGCCATATTAGTTTGAGAACAGAAATGTCTTCAATAATTTTCCAAACTGTCTAGTGTTCTCAATCGCGCGTAGTTCCAGAGGCAGAGAGTTCCACAATGTCGGCCCAGCACATGCAAATGCCCGGTGACCATAACGTTCTAGGGTTACGCGTGGAACATTCAAAAGCAGACCACCTCCAGAGCGTAGGGTCCTGCGTGGTGCGTAACGATGTAGCAGTGACGCGAGATACACTGGCGTGCCTGCATACAGTGCCGTGTGTACAACCATGAGTAACTTGTACTCGATGCGCTTTCTCACTGGGAGCCAGTGTAGCTGTTGTAGGACCGCAGTGATAGATCGCCGGTCACCACGTCGAAGTTGCATCACAACACGAGCGGTTGACCGTTGGACTCTCTCTAGACGGTGCAGCAGACGGTCAGGTATACCAAACAGCATCGCATTTCCATAATCAATTCTGGATGTCACAAGTGCATGGACAAGACATTTGCAGACACTGGTCGTCATTGCCCCTCGTACACGAGCAATTCTCGAGAGATGGTAGTAAGCACTTCGACATACATTTGCAACCTGCGTCGCCATCGATAAATCAGCATCGATTGCAACACCAAGGTCACGGACGATGGTCGATGTCGCTACATATTGACCGCATATGTCGACATGATCAATGAGTATTGGTCTGCGCAAGCTCGATGAACGTATAACAATTGCTTCCGTTTTGCTCTCGTTGAGAACCAGTCCGTTGTCATAGATCCACGTTTTAACTTCACTGATGCAAGCCTCCATTCTGATGAGAGCATTTGTATGCTCAAACGGTGGAAAATCGACGTATAACTGCGTATCATCGGCGTACAGATGGTGTTGTACGTCGTGTCGGTTGAGTACATTCGTTAGAGGCGCAATGTAGGCGTTGAAGAGCACCGGCCCAAGAACCGACCCCTGTGGTACTCCGGATCTCATCACGGTACACCCAGACACTTCTTTCCCGACACGCACGGCTGAGGTACGACCATATAGGTATGACGCCAACCACGCATGCGCTTCGCCGCATATGCCATAGCCAAATAGTCTCCGTAGTAAGATATCGTGATTTATTGTGTCGAAGGCTGCTGTTAAATCGAGAAGCACAAGAAGTACTCCACGACGAGCATCAATCGCTTGCGCCACATCACTGTGAATGCGTAAGAGTGCTGTCTCCGCACTGTGGCGTTTTCGGTAGGCACTCTGGTAGACGCCCAGTATGCCATTCTCGTTCAGGAAGCGTTGCAGTTGTCTTCAGACGAAGCGCTCCATTGTCTTCGCCACAAACGAAATGTTCGATATTGGGCGGAAGTTAGATAGCACATTGACATCAGCACCTCGTTTTTTCAGTACAGGCGTTACAATGGCGTGTTTCATCGACTGTGGGACTAAAGCAGTGGAGAGCGACGCATTAATTATGCGTGTAATAACTGGACACAGCACTTTAATGTTCTGTTGAAGGAGTGACGTTGGCAGCGGGTCCAGTTCGCATGACTTGGTAGCAGATGCTAAAATGATGTTCTTCACGTCTGCCGGTGAAACAGCTTCGAAACATACTAAACGTGCAGCCACATTCGTCACTACGGCTTCGGTTGACGATTGAGTCATAGTGCGGCGCAACGCATCGATCTTCTCGGAGTAACTCTTCTGGAATTTCGCTGCAACAGTAGCTTGTGTAGCGTCCTCGGGTAGCGGTCGGTCTCCAGCTCGACCAAGTAGTGTGTTTGCGATCTGGTAGACACGTCGGATGTTGCCACCGGCACATGTCATCTCAGTACGGTAGTAATGCGATCGTGCAGTCCTAAGTGATTTTCGGAATGCGTTGCGCAAACCGGTGTATATTTGACGATGTACAGTCAGTCCAGTTTGTCGCCAGTTTCGCTCAGCACGTCGTAATGCCCGCTTCTCGTCAGTTAACTCGCTTGTATGCCACGGTGTCTTCGGCCTAGCCGTGATAGTCCGCGAGATTACTGGGGCATGAGCGTTAACGATGCTACGTATGCATCCATCGTATCGAGTGAGGATAACTTCAGGATTTTGTTCAGGAACGTTAAGATGCGATGCCGCGAGATCTGCGGTAAAACGGCTGCCGTCAATGGCTGAGTACTTGCGGTATTGGACGCGTCGCGTCATACGCTCTGGTTTAGGTTGGCGTAATCCTCATTCAATAACACGGTGATCAGTGAGAAGAGTTTTTGGCTCAACTGTTGTGGCTATGACGTGATATGTTCCCGACGTGATAACCAGGTCCAGGATGTTGCCGCGCTCATGTGTTGCACTTTGCACATGTTGTACAAAGCCATGAGTCTCCAGTAAATCAGCCAAGTTCATTGCTTCGGCGCATGTGGAATCACAATATCGTGTGTTGAAATCACCACACACGACAGTCTCTGCAGGGTGGGCCGCGGCGATGAGTAAAACCTTCCCAACGTCATCTAGGAAGGAGCGGAAGTTGGACGTTGGCGGTCGGTAGACAACGATCACGCGAATGGTGCAACCAATACGGATATTACGCAGAATAACGCAGCAAGTCTCACTAGCATGAGTATCAATGTCAGCATGTGAAACTAGCTGCAATGTCTTTCGAAATAGTACTCCTACACCACCTCCACGACGGGCCCCACTGCGCGGCTGGTGAACGAACGTGAAATCCTCACCGCACAGTTCGGATTCGACAATCGTTTCGCCTTCTGCCAGCCAAGTTTCCGTTAAGGCGACGACGTCCAGTTCATGCTCGTCGATGTAGTCGCGCACTAGTAGCGCCTGTTTGCGATTGGATCTTGCGTTAATCAGGGCGAACTTCGCACAAAGATGAGAGGAGCTTCGCGCAGTGGAAGACCCATTACCCGAGCCCATCGATGTCAGTGCGATCAAGTTGGCACTGTTAACACCAGTTTGTTTATAAACAGAATTGACCTGGAGGCACCATCTGCTGGCCACGTTGGTTATTGGTCTGAACCGTCGTCTTATCCCGGCTGTTGTGCCCCGCCTCGTTGGTCGCCGACACAAATGCAGTCTCTCAATTGTTTCCGTCCACGGTTGACTAGGCGGCTGCACGCATTTCCATAGATTCACCAACAATGTTCTGGACAACGAACATGCTTCAGCAGACACTACCACAAGCAGGCAATGTTCTGGTACGGTGAGCGCGGCTTGGCAGCGCAGACATGTATAGTTCAAACAGGTTGATAGTAGCAGCCACGCCCCAGAATAAAGGGCAGTTTTAAAAGTCACTTTAAAACGTGTGATTAAATATATATATACAGTCACAGACCTTCCATGTGTACGTATTGTATGTTCACGACTTACAATACACAGCATGAAGATAATCCAGGATTTCAAAACGTTGATAAATAGAGATTATATACAGACCGGGAGCAGCCACACACAGCAGCGCTACAACCTCGATTTCAGGTGTCGATAACAAAAGACGATATGTATGCGTGTGTGTGTGTGTGTGTGTGTGTGTGTGTGTGTGTGTGTGTGTGTGTGTGTGTGTGTGTGCGTGCGTGCGTGCCTGAGTGCGTACTGTAAAAGGTGTGTTTATATTTTTGTATTGTGGATGTCCAATTGTCATATTCCCCTTTAATTGACACACTCACCAGCGCTGTTAAGTCCCCATACCGGCCGAAGTCGTCAAACAAGTGTCCCATGAGACTTACGTCAGACGGCAAGGCCAGGTCGGGAAAGGGACTCCGGACGATGTGGCCGGCTTCGGGCCGAGGGACCGCCGAACTGTACGGGGACAGTCGACCCAACTCCGGGCGCCGGGTCCACGTGCCGCCGCCTGCAACTCCACGACAAGTCTCCCTGTTCACGTTTCGCAGCAGGCGACTCCGGAATTCAGTCTGTGCAACTCGGCCGAGAAGTCGGAGCGATGTCATAGTGAGCCACAGTCGTGTACGTGGTCTAAGACTACCTAGTGAGAGCGAGCCGTGCACTTGTGTTGTTACAACAATGCACCGACTGACAATGGTTGGTCTATTTATTGCATCATCAATTGCACAGTCGAGTGCGTGTCATAGTCATGGAAAAAAGTTGACAATCAGCTGGTTGGTTTACACTGGGACAAAAACGAATAAGGTGCTCTGCTTGTTTGCAGTCTAATAATAAATTGTTACAGCTAGAAAATTTACATTTGAGGACTGTTACAGTTACGGGACTGGGTCAAAGTGACCCGAGCGGCGACTTGACCGTATAAGCTGGACTATTTTCCAACTAACTCACATCCACCCATGGACCAACGACTGATCTTTTTTATGAATAGAGGTCAGTGACCAACACACCGGTAATATCAGTTATCACCATTACGGTGGCGCCATCAGGAGATAACCACTCAATTTTATCAGGGAGGAGAAAGGTGAGGGGGCTTATCCTAAAAAAACCACCCCAATTGTTCACATTGTTCCACATGCACCATTGTCGGACCAGCGGTAGATATGACCATGACATTTAATTTTTCTGTGGGAGCCAAGCTGGGCTCTCGGTGTGGCGGCCATATTGGAAAAATCCAAGATGGCCGCCGTCCGGAGTAAGGCTGCGCAATAACTTGAGAACTAAAAGTAGTAGAACCATAAATGAGACCACTTTACAGGGATTTTCGAGTACGGAGAATCCATTTCTGGTGTTATTTTGCCGTTTCTAAGTCAATGTCACGTGATAAGGTCAAAGGTAAGGTCATTTTGGCCCAAAATATGGATATTCCGAGTCAAGAATGTATTGTAGCGTATATATTCATAATCTTAGTGTCATGTTCCATGTACAATTTTTTTAGGTAGACTATAGATGAACTTGGAATGAATCTGGGATAATGTTCACTTCTGGTCAAATTTGTCAATAATTGCGTAAATTATTGTGTTGATTATTCATATAATATTATTGCTTGAACATCATTTTTTATTATAACGTTGGAACCGCTATCCAAAGGCTAAGAACGAAGTCATACAAAGAAGATCAAGGTCAAGATCAATATAATTGTTTATTATAGAAACTTCTCATTATGTACAACTGGTTATATAACCCTATCCAAAAGCAGGAACGATATTATTTTAGAAATAAAAACCGACAATCACGACTTGATCCTCTGGCACGTTAGAACCCAAATTGCCTGATAGGTACGTTGTTCCTCCTGTCGAAAGCAACAAGAACGACCTTTCCGTGCCCAGACGAGGCGAAGGAAAGGTTCGTCCACGGTGCTAGTAAAAAGTTAAGTTCTTATATAGCGTAGTATCTAATCTTCAGGACTGTTCAAAGCGCTTTACAATTTACTTTCTGACAGATAGATCTGTTCAATCGAACAACATTTCAACTTCCCTGGTAAGCATCCAGCCATACTGCAATTAATGCGCGAATACTATTCGTACAAAAAGATCCATCACTGCCTATAGCCAGGTACTCATTCATACCACTGAGTGAACTGGAGCAACGTAGAGTGAAAGAAAAATGCCCAAGGTTTGACACCGCAGCACAGGATTCGAACCCGGGTTCTCTCGGTCGAGAGTCCGAAGCTCTGGCCACTGCCCCCACTGCGCTCCACGAAGAGTAAGGAAGCAAAAGATGGCGCGTGGGTATCGCATGTTGCGGTAGTGTTGGAGAAGGGTGAGCTGGAGAAGGATGATGTGGTAGTAGTAGCCGTGTCCCTGTTCCAAAGTCACGAATTTTGTCAAATCCTTCACGCGGAATACGTATAGACATGGCTAGGCAAGATAACGGTTCCTCTGTCAGACACGATGGAGATATTTACTTTCGCCAGTCGTCCCGACCCCTGGAAAAAAGGAACCAAAGTTGGGATACGAAAACAAAATACCGTGCTCTTCTTCAAATTCGAGAACCAGCGAGAGCCTCCTCCTTCAGACCGAAAATCGCTCAAGTCGGACATCCTCGCGTACGTCAACGCAGCCAACTGGCCGCGCCAATCCAGCAAGACAAGCGACAGCTCAGGTGCTCGACATGACTGCCGTCATCCACATGGTACATCCAACCAGACCGGCGACAATTGCTGAGTATGAACACCTACATATTGTGCCTTTCCTGAAAGCTCAGATGACCGCCACGGTTGAACGCGTCAGTCTGGGACAACTACCCTGAACAAAGCCTGAAATCACTGACTCGGCGGATTCGTGGGACAAGTGCGCATACTCGAGTCGAGTTTTGGTACCGCGACACTTGTCGCTTCGGATGCAACGGGTTCAACAAATGGGAATCTGGAAAAGTCATTGATGACTATACGCAGTGTTTCGCCATCGACGTGCGCAAAGTCACAGCTCATCTCTTCACACGGGTTGTCCGGTAATGTAGAAATTTTCAGTGGTTCGCGACTCATAACCAGTGTGGCTATTTGGCAAGTTGCGCACGACTTGACTTGCGTTTCGATTAGCATGTCCATACTCTCATCAGGGCTTCGTCTTGACTATGCCGAGATGCCCATCGTGTGCGATATCAACCGTTTTGCTTTGTAGGGTGGCAGGTATCACGATGCGATTTGATTCCAGCAACGCGGTGTCTGTGCATGTAAGCTCATTCTTAACGTTTTCGTACCTAGTACCATGAGCCATCGTTCGATTCTCGCTGTTGGCTTTGACGAAGGACTGTTGAACAGAGTCACCAACAGCCGGTGGTCTGTCACGATCGTGAACTCCTTGCCGTACGTATAGAGATGGAACCGTTTGACTGCCCAACTTATGACCAACGCCTCTCGGTCAATCTGAGGATATGGCGACTCTGTAGAGGTCAGTGGTCGACTCG
This sequence comes from Escarpia spicata, assembly GCA_963995525.1. Lineage (NCBI taxonomy): Eukaryota > Metazoa > Annelida > Polychaeta > Sabellida > Siboglinidae > Escarpia > Escarpia spicata. The sequence continues at coordinate 52,933,557 of OZ023205.1, forward strand.
CGAAGTAGAGTGGTGTTACCTCTTTCGTCTTTGCATAATTTTGTGTCAGAACGGTTCCCATACCGATCGGGCTAGCGTCTACGAAGATCGTCGTAGATTTCTGTGGATCGAAGTACGATAGAGTCGTTTTGGTAGACAATGCCGTTTTGAGTTGCTCGAACGAGTGTTGTTCATGTTCACCCCATTCCCAGGGTATTCCATCGCAGGTGAGTTTACGCAGTGGACGCGTGACCGTAGCGAAGTCCTTGATGAACCGTGAGCAAAACGCAGCAGACCTGAGCAAGCTTCGTACTTCAGTCACGTTGTTAGGTGCGTTTACATTTTGCAGAGCCTCGACCTTCTTCGGATCCGGTGACACGCCTTCTCCACTGAAGATATGCCCGAAGAACAATATACTCGGCACACGGATCAAGCATTTGGAAACGTTCACGGTAAGTTGGTTTTCTTTCAGCCGCCGTAAGACACTGCGTAGTCTCTCGTTGTGTTGTGCTTCATTTATGCCGCCAATGTAGATGTCATCGCTCATATTGCGAACGCCTGGGATGTCTCGGATTGCGTCACCGACCTTCCTCTGAAAGATTTCGGCAGCATATGATAACCAAAAGTTCAGCCTCTTGTATCGGTACAAACCGACATGAGTCGAAAACGTCGTGAGTTGTCTCCAGTCAGGATGAAGTGGGAACTGATGATACCCTTGATTGAGGTCAAGTTTGCTGAAGATTTTGCATTCATTCAGGTCCACTATGAAGTCGTTGGAATGATGTGTCGTTCGCGGATGATTGCTCGGTTGTGTGCCCTCATATCGACGCAGATACGTATCTCATTAGGGTTGTTTGGCTTAGGCACGACCACAATCGGCGATACCCAGGGTGTCGCACCTTCAGTCCTCTCGATTATATCGTCCTGTATGCGTTGTTCTAACTTCTCCTCCACTTGTCGTCTGACATGAAACGGAATGCGACGATGATGTTGTGCGACTGGCTTGATAGATTCGTCTACATGAATTCGAACCAGATCTCCAGTATATTCCCCTACGCCAGTGGTGACGTCCTCGAACTCTCGCAATATGTCTGGTGCGTCTATGGTGTTGGCGACTTATATCAGTTTGAGTCGCTGCGAAGTTTTCCAGCTGATGAGAGACCTACTAGGTCATTTTGCCACGTAGAACGTATAGTGTTGCACATCTCGTGATCGATGTTGAACAGAGGTTTGTCGCTCAATGCCGCACCGACATGAAACGTGTACTGTTCATCACAACCGCCAGCCTCGTCATCAGATTGCGACTCTACTCGAGTAGTCACTCCTCTAGCTCGCTGCTTCGGTTGCCGGTATTGTTTCTTTGAAGCGGGCTTATCCTTGGTGGCAACTCTGCTCCTGCACACTTTAGCAAAGTGGTTGAGCTTATTGCAGTTTAGACATTGACCTTTGTGCGGGTAAGATCCCCCACACAGCTACGATTGGTATCAGTGTCCGTTTTTGTCATATGATTTGATATGACTACGATACTGAATAGCATTTGAATTTTCTTTCTCGATCTGTGCACTCTGCTCGTCGGCAGTCTCCATCGCGCGTGCATGTTTGAGAATCTGGTCGAGGGGTAGGCTCTGTTCGATGGATTTACGTCGTAGGCGTGCCGATGTGGTGCCTTGGATCAGTTGACGTTTAATCTCGAGATTTGCGTCGGTAAATTTATACTTCCTAGCCAGTAGCTGCAGCCTTGTGTAGAACTAAGTTACTTTCTAGTTAGATCTCTGCGCTTCCTTGCGAAAGTTGTACACATGGTGGTCAACGCATTTGTGTGGTTCAAAATGGTCGGATACATTGGTGTCTGTTTCAGGCTCTGGTGCAGTTAGGGTGTCGAAAATATCACACACGTCCTCTCCTACATAATGCAGTAACATATGGCCTTCTTCCGGGTTGCCTCTTCAATAGCCATCGCCGCGAACGGGTTATTCAGGCATTTTTGGTACTTCTCGAAGCGGGTAGGAACGGTCTCCCTTGGTTGAAGATCGAATTCCGGACAGGTGGGTAGGTTTATAGCCATGGTGTGTATGTTCTTCATTTCATGTACAGCGAAATGATACGTTCGGACCCCTATTATCGCTCAGCGAAAGTTTCGAACATCTGTTACATATTCTTTATTCATCAGCGCAACAACATCAAATCATCCGAGTGTCTGTAGATCCCATCCACACGTCGCCATTGCAATGAATTGTAATGTCTTATACGACGCAAGGCTACAACAGATTGCACTGAAGATAAATATTACAGTGTACCAAACTGGTTTTTATTCGTGATCTTTTACCTCCATCCTTATCATTCGACTCCCAGTCGCGGGACCCTGGGCTTAGCCCACCTAAGGCAATATTTTATATGGAACATGACACCAAGATCGTGAATATACGCCATTGTATACGCGTATTTATTTCTGGACCGGTTCCCTTGTTTTTTCAAGGAAACAAATTTATCGACGATGCACTCTATTTCACTCTTCTATCTTTGCTAAATATTTCCTCATTTCCTTGTATCTTTCTTTGTGAAAATTTATCCTGAACTGCTTTTTATTATTTCTTTTTGATTTTACTTTGATGATAAAATGTATCTGCGAGTCACTACTTCCCAGTGGCTCGCATAATTTGACATTGTCAACTAATTCATTATGTGAGGACAAAACTATGTCTAACACATTATCACCCCTGGTTGGTTCTAGCACATGTTGAGAAAAGAAACTGTCTTGTACTAAAACTTAAAACTTGTGGTCCTCACTCCCCGTACTCTGCAGAGATTTCCATTGTATATGACCATGGTTAAAATCTCCCATAATAATACAGTCCCGTTTGCTAACTTCCCTTATAGCCTTTTGTACTTTTTAATTCTCTCCTACACTTATGTTTGGACTTCGATAAACTAACCCCACCGTTAACTTTCAATATCCTGTAACTATGTTACATCAAACGGCTTCTTCGCAATCTGCTTCTCTTTCTAATTATATTAAATAAGACTGGATAGATTCTTTAACATATAAAATAACTCCACCGCCCCTTCTTCCCATATCTTTCTTGAACATTACATAGCCTGTTAATCCCAATTCGGCATCTGATATATCAGTGGTGGCCCATGATTCGGTTATACCTATTATGCGAGGGTCAATATCTTCTACCATAATGTTTAGTTCACTTCTTTTGTTTACTATGCTCCTTGCATTTAATTAAACAAACGCATGTATATCCTGATTCAGAACAGTTTTCCAGGCTGTTCTTTGCCGATTTATTTCTGCTGGCGTTATCTATGCCTCCAGTTTCAGGCTTCTCTGTGAATCCCCCCTGCCAATCTAGTTTAAATAGATGCAGCCTCTCCCACTGTCAACATATTGCAGCAAGTTCTCTGAGAAAACTGCTGCCCTTTTCCACTTAGATGGAGGCTATCTCTCATGTACGTATCTTCCCTCCCAACAAAGTATCCCCATAAATCTACGAATCCCACCCCTTCTTCTTTACACATCTGCTCAACTAGTGCATTGATCGCCATCCTCTTGCAGTTTCTATATGTTGGCCCCCTTCCCCCCATTACTGACAACATTCCTGAGAGAATAATCTGTTCGACTCTTGTCTTCTTTAACTTCCTCACTAATTGTCTGTACTTATGTACTATCCCAGTTGTTCCCTCCCTGTCAGCATTATTTGTCCCTACGTGTACTAGTATAGACCCTCCCTTGCCATGCCCCAATACATTCTCTACCCTTTTCAGTCACATGTTCTATGTGACGTCCTCCCCTTTGCTTAGTGTCTTATCCGTCTTTCTCAGAATAGAGTCGCCCATAACAACCTCTCTTTTCTCAATGCCCCCTCAATCATTGCCTCGGAGTAGCTCCTTCTCCGGTTTGCATCTGTCTGGTTGTAGTCTTGTTCCCCTGTCTTCTGCTCTCCTGCCACAATCCCGTCCGTTCCATTCTTTCCTGATGCTGTTTCTCTTGTCACCTTTCCTCCTGTCATCGTCCTTCCCAACTTCTCTTCTGTCACATTTTCTCACTTCCTTTCTTCCCGTCATCTTTCCTTCTCTCCTCTCCCGTCTCGTTTCCCTCCAACCTCTTTCTCTATGGCCACTTTCTCCCTTGTCACATTCACGCCTGTCACATTTCCTGCCGTCGATCCTCCAATTTCTTCCCCTCCGATCACCTTCCCTCCTCGCAGTCTTCTTTCCTCGGTCTTCTTGCCACTACTCTGCTCCTTCAGTCTCACGGTATTCCCAACTCTCTCCATTCCACCTGTCTCTTTACTAATTCTCATCTTCATCCCCTTCATAATATCTACCAACCTAGCTACCTCATTCTCTAGACATTCCACCTTCCAACAGCCCACGCACTGAAAGGTGAATCCCTCTTCCTTGGTCTCTGCCCATGACTACCCACAGACGGATAGGGTAAAATCCACCCAACTGTAGCAGTCGTCGTACACCAGGTGTCTTTTTGCCTTGACTTGCCGCTTACAAAGCGCCATATCAGAATTTATTTACTAATAATAATCTAATTAGCTATTTAAAATAGTTTAGTCAACTTTGTTTACACTATCCACTGTCTATGTAGTCTTTAAGAGGACTGTTTACTGTGCACAAATGTTACATTTTATGTAAGATTGCCTTGTTTATTTCGGTTACAGTCTTTGGTTATAGTCACAGCTGACTATCTACCCTATCAGAAATGCTAACTTTACCGGTAGTGACCTAATTTAAATACAATCAATTACTGTACGCTAGATTGCCTTACTTATTTAGGTTATACCGCGCCCTAGCGAATACGTGGGACACTAGCTACAATGCCTACATAAACTTAGTTCGCCAGGCTATCGCAAATGCTTAAAGGGCATAAAAACATATATTGCATGAATTCATATTATATTACATCCTGCTATCTATTTCCATGCCCACCAAGCCAACAAATTCAATGAATTAGAAATTCCACATTTTATGCTGTGCAACCGGACATTTTCGAATATGCATATTTTTGGCGCGCTTTTCGGGATGCCGAGATGTGACGTCACATATGACCGATACTCGCATCAGGTCGACCCTTTCCATGAATTCAGAGCATGTTTACAAGGATAGCTTTCGGGTCGAAACGAGCGTCAAAATGAGTTATTGTGCGATATTCCGATGTAATACAAACACTAGTCATCATAGAGGAACAAGCAGTTATCTTACGGTTCCATATGAATTCAATTTTATTTAAAACAATGAATGCGAATGGGCCTACAAATCGACTAGGTTTCGCCGAGCTTGAGCTCGTTTTCAGAATAATTATATTGAATGCAACCAACGGGAGATAATCTACACCAATAAGCATACATAGCAAACATATATTGTATCCAGCTACAGAAAGTAACGTGTATAATCTCATAATATCACTAGAATATCGATGTATGAAGGAGTTGTACAATTTACCATAACAACTTAAATCGGTCAGTAAACAACTGACGAGTTATATACATCAGATTATCACGTCATATCACTAACTTTTATATAATTTATTAAAAACACTGAATTAATAAATAAAAATTATAACACTACAAAACATTATGCAATAAACACGAACAGTCTACCCCCTTTAAGTTTATAAATGTTAGACAAAGTATTGAGACATGTCACTACTATCACTGTCTGCATCACTTGAATTTATCACAGTAGACAATTTCCTATAGTTTTCTATAGATAACTATGCACAAAAATCCTATAGAATATTATTTTTAAAAAGCTATAGAAAATTTCCTATAGTTTTCTATAGAAAACTATGCGCAAAAATCCTGTAGTTTTCTATAGAAAATTTCCTATAGTTTTCTATAGAAAATTATGTGCAAAAGTTCTAGAATATTTTTTTTTTAACTATAGAAAATATCCTATAGTATTTTCTATAGAATATTTCCTATAGGAAATATCGTATAGGCTATTTCCTGTAGGATATATCCTACAGAATATATCCTGTAGAAAATATTCTGTATGACATACTCATTAACACAGGTGCACGTTAATCTTCATATGTTTTTATTATATCATAATTATATTCAAAATTTCCTATACTTTTCTATAGAAAACTGCACAAAAATCCTGTAGTTTTCAATAGATAATCTATAGTTTTTTTGCTAAGGGTGGAAACAGAAAAACAATTTAACATACCACAACAGTTTTCAACTTGCACAGCAAACATATTTCTCAATATAATTTATATATGAAAGCAGACTTACTAAAATGTGTATTAGGTCTTTATTGAAAGTAAGACGATTTGTAAAATGTAAAACATGATTCCACTGTGTTTATTTAAAATATGTCAGTGTCATTCACCAAGATGTGTTTATTATTATGATTAAGTCCCATGAGATAATTATTAACTAAATAAAAAGAATACTGGTGGACATGATTTATGTTCTCATCAACACATGGTTGTGTATATAAATAATAAATACAAGTAATGTGATTAACAGGATAGGCAGCTAGAATCTTCACTAACACAAATTTTTCATGTAAAGTGAGATAGATTGACTGGACCTCCCAGCCAACATTGCACACATAAAATATTCGCGGGAGTTGCTCTACAGACGTGCTTTAATCGAGCCTGATGATTTGTTGTTCGTATTCCATCTACAAGAGAGATAATTGTACCTCCTAGTGATACCTTGATATGTTCAACAAGCGCTTTCACTAAAATAATGGGCTCTTAAGAAAACCCATCATTAAACAAAATCCATTATTACAGTTAAGAAACGTTTTTTATTATAAACTTAATTGCAAAAAGCCACCGATGACAGCATTTCCGTGAGACTTGAGTGAAAGTGTTGGGGTGACGTGTCCTGGTGGTGACAGGTTTCCATATGTTCAGACCATTCGTAAGAAGCAAAATTTATGAGCAAAATTAGGTTGACGAGGTAACAAGAATAAATGATACTAACTCCCCCAGGTCTCCTCGCGGTTGCGTATTCAGAGATCGTGTTGGTACTGCAAAGATATACCACTTCCTTTCACTGCATCAGTTACACATACAGCGGTTACTTGTCGAATATGAACTAATTATTCTGTGGTGGCTGCAATACACGGGGCAGGTACGGTATGCACAACAGTCAGTGTCTAATGCATACTACAATGGTCATCTACAGCACAAATTTATGTCTTCATTATTGCAGGGTCCAGAATCAGGTATTCTGTTTATTGATTCTGCAGACGTGTATAATCGGGGTGGTTGCATGCCTGGATTTAGGTGTTGTACATTATGTCACAGTATTGCGGACCGCATGCTATAGTCTCCCTCCCTCATGTATTTTAATAACCTTTCGACATTCTCCCTCCCTCGTTCCATAAAAAACCTATTAAAAAAATATTTCATATTCACAGTATTTTATTTTACTCATTGCATGACAGAGTAGGCGTAAAATCTCTAACACATTAATTCATAGATATAGCAGTTCATTCTCCAGCCACTTCAAGGGGTCACCGCCGTGGTTTTGTATGCCGTTTAACCACCGTCCAGCCGTCGTCTTCTTCCGTACCATCCATCTTTGTGTCTTCCTGCATCTCTGCATCTGTCAGTGGAATCACACATCAATATTACTTGTCTGAGTGGTAATTAGAAGATACTCGGAAACATACTATATGTAGCTGGGGAAACTGCTGTATCTAGAAATGTGAACAAATACATATGCAAATATGTAGATGCATACATACACACAAGTATATACAGAGGAACCTTGCTTTATGGTCACCTCAGTAATACAGCCACCTCGCAATTAAGGTCACCCTAGGATAGGTCCCAAATGTTTTCCATATAGAGTAAAGTATAGGAAATTAGTCCCACTAATATGGTCACCTCGCTTTTCCCAGTCGCGAGGGTGACATTAATAGTGAGGTTTCACTGTACTTGACTGAGTGGTAATTTGATGATACATGGAAACATATCATATGTAGCCTGGGAAATTGTTGTATCTAGAAATGTGCACAAATACATGCAATGTCACATGCATGCAAATATGTGGATGCATACACACAAGTATATACTGTATATACAGTCCCTAAATGCATAATACACGCACACATGCACGCACAGACGTTTGTCACTTGAATCATACATTTGTGTAATTGTAGTACTTGGCTGAATGGCAATTTGTAGATACTGTACCAATACCAATTCTTGGAAACCGTAGTATACACAGTCCTTAAATGCATATGAAGTGATGCGCATACACACATATGCGCATAAACGCGCACACATACATTCCTGCATTAACTTGTCATCTAACCATACAACCATAAAATAAAACAAGTAATCACCTTCTTTGATTGACGCCATTGCGCCCCCACCACCCGCCTTCGAATGTGCATCCTGCATTGATGTGCCAGCAGTGCTGCCTCTAGTGGCCGATGCAGTAACTGTACTGCAGGTGGCACCACCTGTCGCTCCAACACACTCGCCGACCTCCATGTCCTGCAATTTCAGCACAGGTTGTTTCCCGAGAACGCTATTAGAAATTTACAATTAATAAAATAAAAGGCACTATTAAAAAGTGTCAGTTTGTAAGGTTCCAATAGTTTCACCAAACTTTAAATATACGTTTTTGCTGTGCAGTTAACAAACAATAGGATTCTCTTATTTTTTTCTTTTTGTTGAGCATCTAAATGAACAGATATGAATTTGGAACAGTCCAGGGTTTACATTGCACATTTGAGCAATTTTTCATTAAACCGAGTGCATAATACAATTAATTAATTTGTACACAACACAATTATGCACCAACAAATCTGATTCATGGGTTAAACGATTTGCGGTGGCAGTTTCAAAGGAAGTGGGTCCACATCAATTCAAGTATTTACATACAAAGTAAAATGACATTCACTAAACCTCGGATATATATAGCAAAATAGCAAAGAGGTCAGAATGATCAAGGGGGAAGATGGGAGAAAGTGACACACCTGCTCAGATTCATCGTCAGATGAGTCAGACTCGGAGTCATCTGCACCACGTGTTTGCTGGAGACACTGACCAACATTGGCCGGAGTGAGCAGGTTAATCTTGACCAGTACCTCTGCTTCCCGCTTCTCAGCACACATCCGGAAGTAACCGCAGATCGACTTGGATATCTGAGTTGAAAACACAAACGGTTTGTGTTCTGCAGTGATTCCATGTATGTGTGAACTTCAACAAGACAGTTCTTCATTGAAGTGCTGTAATCTATAATCTATTAATATTTTTACATTTGAGCATTGTAAGCAAATCGTCCAATGTGGCTTATGTACCTCATTCAGTTCCTTGGATCATTGGCCTGTCATCTATGTTACTCGCAACATATTTGAAAAAAGCAAACAAAGTTAATTAGGTTTTTCAGTGAACAAATTGTATGGTGAAATATTCCCAAGAGAGCACAGCTATTACGATTGTAAGGTCAAAATAGCGTAATGATGATTACAGTTGTCCTTGATTTGTTGTTCTCTGGCTGGGTGTAAGCTACTGATAATTTAACTGAACTTTTTTTATGCTGTCTGACGACGTCATTAATCGGCCATTGTTCAGTAACTTACACGCTAAATTAATCTCCACCCCACTCTTTGCAAACATCAGTGACAAACTAAATTTAAATCCAACCTACATCTGCAAGGCTTCCATCATCCACTATTGTGTCGAATTCATTGCAGAGAATTTCTGCAAGGTATTCTTCCAGTTCATATGGTTCTATATCACCTGAAATCCAGGTACAAAAGAAGGATGCACATTAACATTTTACAACCCATTAATGATGAAAAATAAATGTAAAATAATTACACCAAACTGATTAAAAGATCGTAATACTGTCCAAGAAATGTTCAACTGCTAATGCAATAAAATTACATACATGTCATTTACTGATCAATAAGCTATTGCAGATCCAAGATTTTTTGGATACATACAAATCAGATTGCAATTGCAAGATATGGTTCGTATCAAGAAAAATGAAATATTTAAACAAGCACGCAGTTGTGGGTCCTACATGGAGGTTGACGATTTAAAACCCAAACAGTTTACGCAAATACTACCACTTCTTGTTGTACAATGAAACTGTTAGTATTTGTAATGAAATCTTTATGAAGATACTTTTTTTTTAATCATTTAATTAAATAAAAAATTTATTCTGGGTTGTGATATTCAATCATGAAGCAGTTAAAACATGGTTTACTTACCATTTTCCATTAGCCACTGTTCAGTGATGTCCACCATCCAGAGAGCCTTTGCTGTGCTGCACTGTCCACCAAAGCCATTCTGCACAGCGAGCTGAAAATAAAAAAACACTTCAAAATCCACATCCTAAAGTACTGTAAGCAATTGTTACACGTAGAACACTATTGTATGATAATAATCATACCAGACTGCCTCCACAAACTTTTTTTAAGAAGGTACAGATTGGAGCCCATGTTAGAGATGAATGACAATGATGACTCTTCTGGGCATATCCTGAGCTCATTCCGAGTTATCGACTGTGTGAGATATTGATCGAATACGACATAAATAGCCGATTAATAATGTTGCAGCATACCAATCCCGGCAAGTAATCATTTATAATTATACAGTCACCTCGTTGCCTGTTCAAGGTCTGCAATCTTGGGAGATCTCAGGACAATACAGCTACCCTCAGATTAGTATGAATATGACTAATCAATAACATATAGTATATATGTTATTGATTAGTCATAATGCCTTGATTGTGACACATGTAATAACTTTAAGTTATAATAGTGAGTTTAAAAGCTGAATTTAAGTTAAATTTTATAATAGTGAGAGCACAAATTGTGCATCCTAATTTGTTATGCCATTTTAACAAAACTTATCAAATTCTTCCATATAAGATCGGGCAAGCCTTTTGTTGTAAAAATGTCATTTTTGACCTAATACAATTTTGTAATTAAAATCTTGAATCTCAAAATATTACACCTGTCCAAGGACAACAACATGTACAATTAGTATGCAAAATATGAGATGGATGTGAACGATAGTTTTTGAGATATCATGTTTTAAAAATGAGGAAATGTGTTGTTATCACCTGGCAGGAGACAAGCAAAAGTTGAAAAATATAACTCGGGCAAATAAAATATGAAAAACTGGAAGATAAATTTGACATGTGCATATTAAAGTAAGTTTCTTTGAGCTATGTCCTGTTGTTTGGTTTTATCTTACTTTTTGTGAATGGGTTTCCTTTCCCTGATCACCTTGAGTCAGGGAAAATTTTCAAAACTAAAACTGTTCTGGATCTGAAACCAGAACAACCATTACATCATAATAAAGTAATTACATAAAGAAATAATGGGATATTTCTAATGTGCTTTAGTTAGAGAGTTAAGTTCTGTAAGAAATATAGCTCACTTTGTATAAGTATAACTGTTCTATTCATAAAATAATATTAAATTAAAACTATCTGTAATCGCATATTTAACGCAAACATTGTTTCTTTGTAAATTTGGATATACGTTTTAAAATATATTAGTGTACACTTCAAAATAATTTTGTCACATAGTAAAAGGAACAACCAACATATGTTCTTATCAAAGGTATTGTCGTTGATCTCGGCCATTCCACCATCGACACTACTTTATTATATATTATCTTTGCTTTAATTTGACATATAACATATATATTATTTCCAAAGTAGAGTGAGTAGATATTATATAATAAATAAGATTTCCCATGCGTATCCGTAGATCGTAAACACAATTTGAAAGTTTGCCTAAATAGCAATGACACGCCAACATATTCCCGCCGTTTGTCGACATTCCTGTTTTTTACTATATTTTGTAATTCCATAATCATTTTTAAAAAACATCACGATTTTGTCGCGAAACAGCAGTCAGCTTTCTTGAAAGACAAGAAAAGTCAGTTGGTTGAAGGAGAGGTGATAGTCACTGGTGATTTTGTAGAGAATTACTAATTTGTTGTGCAAGATGCTGCACAGTGCTAACACTGGACGAATGACCAAGCAACCATACATCTGTTTGTTGTGCAAGATGCTGTACAGGGCTAAAACTGGACGAATGACCAAGCAACCATACATCTGTTTGTTGTGCAAGATGCCTCACAGGGCTATCACTGGATGAATGACCAAGCAACCATACATCTGTTTGTTGTGCAAGATGCTGCACAGGGCTACCACTGGACGAATAACCAAGCAACCATACATCTGTTTGTTGTGCAAGATGCCTCACAGGGCTATCACTGGATGAATGACCAAGCAACCATACATCTGTTTGTTGTGCAAGATGCTGCACAGGGCTACCACTGGACGAATGACCAAGCAACCATACATCTGTTTGTTGTGCAAGATGCCTCACAGGGCTATCACTGGATGAATGACCAAGCAACCATACATCTGTTTGTTGTGCAAGATGCTGTACAGGGCTAAAACTGGACGAATGACCAAGCAACCATACATCTGTTTGTTGTGCAAGATGCCTCACAGGGCTATCACTGGATGAATGACCAAGCAACCATACATCTGTTTGTTGTGCAAGATGCTGCACAGGGCTACCACTGGACGAATAACCAAGCAACCATACATCTGTTTGTTGTGCAAGATGCCTCACAGGGCTATCACTGGATGAATGACCAAGCAACCATACATCTGTTTGTTGTGCAAGATGCTGCACAGGGCTACCACTGGACGAATGACCAAGCAACCATACATCTGTTTGTTGTGCAAGATGCCTCACAGGGCTATCACTGGATGAATGACCAAGCAACCATACATCTGTTTGTTGTGCAAGATGCCTCACAGGGCTATCACTGGACGAATGACCAAGCAACCATACATCTGTTTGTTGTGCAAGATGCCTCACAGGGCTATCACTGGATGAATGACCAAGCAACCATACATCTGTTTGTTGTGCAAGATGCCTCACAGGGCTACCACTGGATGAATGACCAAGCATCCATACATCTGTTTGTTATGAAAGATGCTGCACAGGGCTACCACTGGACGAATGACCAAGCAACCATACATTTGTTTGTTGTGAAAGATGCTGCACAGGGCTACCACTGGATGAATGACCAAGCATCCATACATCTGTTTGTTGTGAAAGATGCCTCACAGGGCTACCACTGGACGAATGACCAAGCAACCATACATCTGTTTGTTGTGAAAGATGCTGCACAAGGCTACCACTGGACGAATGACCAAGCAACCATACATCTGTTTGTTATGTAAGATGCTGCACAGGGCTACCACTGGACGAATGACCAAGCAACCATACATCTGTTTGTTGTGAAAGATGCTGCACAGGGCTACCACTGGACGAATGACCAAGCATCCATACATCTGTTTGTTGTGAAAGATGCTGCACAGGGCTATCACTGGACGAATGACCAAGCAACCATACATCTGTTTGTTGTGCAAGATGCTGCACAGGGCTACCACTGGACGAATGACCAAGCATCCATACATCTGTTTGTTGTGAAAGATGCTGCACAGGGCTATCACTGGACGAATGACCAAGCATCCATACATCTGTTTGTTGTGAAAGATGCTGCACAGGGCTATCACTGGACGAATGACCAAGCATCCATACATCTGTTTGTTGTGAAAGATGCCTCACAGGGCTACCACTGGACGAATGACCAAGCAACCATACATCTGTTTGTTGTGCAAGATGCCTCACAGGGCTATCACTGGACGAATGACCAAGCAACCATACATCTGTTTGTTGTGCAAGATGCCTCACAGGGCTATCACTGGACGAATGACCAAGCAACCATACATCTGTTTGTTGTGCAAGATGCCTCACAGGGCTATCACTGGACGAATGACCAAGCAACCATACATCTGTTTGTTGTGCAAGATGCTGCACAGGGCTACCACTGGACGAATGACCAAGCAACCATACATCTGTTTGTTGTGAAAGATGCTGCACAGGGCTATCACTGGACGAATGACCAAGCATCCATACATCTGTTTGTTGTGAAAGATGCCTCACAGGGCTACCACTGGACGAATGACCAAGCAACCATACATCTGTTTGTTGTGCAAGATGCCTCACAGGGCTATCACTGGACGAATGACCAAGCAACCATACATCTGTTTGTTGTGCAAGATGCCTCACAGGGCTATCACTGGACGAATGACCAAGCAACCATACATCTGTTTGTTGTGCAAGATGCTGCACAGGGCTACCACTGGACGAATGACCAAGCAACCATACATCTGTTTGTTGTGCAAGATGCTGCACAGGGCTACCACTGGACGAATGACCAAGCATCCATACATCTGTTTGTTGTGAAAGATGCTGCACAGGGCTATCACTGGACGAATGACCAAGCAACCATACATCTGTTTGTTGTGAAAGATGCTGCACAGGGCTATCACTGGACGAATGACCAAGCATCCATACATCTGTTTGTTGTGAAAGATGCCTCACAGGGCTACCACTGGACGAATGACCAAGCAACCATACATCTGTTTGTTGTGCAAGATGCCTCACAGGGCTATCACTGGACGAATGACCAAGCAACCATACATCTGTTTGTTGTGCAAGATGCCTCACAGGGCTATCACTGGACGAATGACCAAGCAACCATACATCTGTTTGTTGTCCAAGATGCTGCACAGGGCTACCACTGGACGAATGACCAAGCAACCATACATCTATTTGTTGTGCAAGATGCTGCACAGGGCTACCACTGGACGAATGACCAAGCAACCATACATCTGTTTGTTGTGCAAGATGCCTCACAGGGCTATCACTGGACGAATGACCAAGCAACCATACATCTGTTTGTTGTGCAAGATGCCTCACAGGGCTATCACTGGACGAATGACCAAGCAACCATACATCTGTTTGTTGTGCAAGATGCTGCACAGGGCTACCACTGGACGAATGACCAAGCATCCATACATATATTTGTTGTGAAAGATGCTGCACAGGGCTATCACTGGACGAATGACCAAGCAACCATACATCTGTTTGTTGTGCAAGATGCCTCACAGGGCTACCACTGGACGAATGACCAAGCAACCATACATCTGTTTGTTGTGCAAGATGCCTCACAGGGCTATCACTGGATGAATGACCAAGCAACCATACATCTGTTTGTTGTGCAAGATGCCTCACAGGGCTACCACTGGATGAATGACCAAGCATCCATACATCTGTTTGTTATGAAAGATGCTGCACAGGGCTACCACTGGACGAATGACCAAGCAACCATACATTTGTTTGTTGTGAAAGATGCTGCACAGGGCTACCACTGGATGAATGACCAAGCATCCATACATCTGTTTGTTGTGAAAGATGCCTCACAGGGCTACCACTGGACGAATGACCAAGCAACCATACATCTGTTTGTTGTGAAAGATGCTGCACAAGGCTACCACTGGACGAATGACCAAGCAACCATACATCTGTTTGTTATGTAAGATGCTGCACAGGGCTACCACTGGACGAATGACCAAGCAACCATACATCTGTTTGTTGTGAAAGATGCTGCACAGGGCTACCACTGGACGAATGACCAAGCATCCATACATCTGTTTGTTGTGAAAGATGCTGCACAGGGCTATCACTGGACGAATGACCAAGCAACCATACATCTGTTTGTTGTGCAAGATGCTGCACAGGGCTACCACTGGACGAATGACCAAGCATCCATACATCTGTTTGTTGTGAAAGATGCTGCACAGGGCTATCACTGGACGAATGACCAAGCATCCATACATCTGTTTGTTGTGAAAGATGCTGCACAGGGCTATCACTGGACGAATGACCAAGCATCCATACATCTGTTTGTTGTGAAAGATGCCTCACAGGGCTACCACTGGACGAATGACCAAGCAACCATACATCTGTTTGTTGTGCAAGATGCCTCACAGGGCTATCACTGGACGAATGACCAAGCAACCATACATCTGTTTGTTGTGCAAGATGCCTCACAGGGCTATCACTGGACGAATGACCAAGCAACCATACATCTGTTTGTTGTGCAAGATGCCTCACAGGGCTATCACTGGACGAATGACCAAGCAACCATACATCTGTTTGTTGTGCAAGATGCTGCACAGGGCTACCACTGGACGAATGACCAAGCAACCATACATCTGTTTGTTGTGAAAGATGCTGCACAGGGCTATCACTGGACGAATGACCAAGCATCCATACATCTGTTTGTTGTGAAAGATGCCTCACAGGGCTACCACTGGACGAATGACCAAGCAACCATACATCTGTTTGTTGTGCAAGATGCCTCACAGGGCTATCACTGGACGAATGACCAAGCAACCATACATCTGTTTGTTGTGCAAGATGCCTCACAGGGCTATCACTGGACGAATGACCAAGCAACCATACATCTGTTTGTTGTGCAAGATGCTGCACAGGGCTACCACTGGACGAATGACCAAGCAACCATACATCTGTTTGTTGTGCAAGATGCTGCACAGGGCTACCACTGGACGAATGACCAAGCATCCATACATCTGTTTGTTGTGAAAGATGCTGCACAGGGCTATCACTGGACGAATGACCAAGCAACCATACATCTGTTTGTTGTGAAAGATGCTGCACAGGGCTATCACTGGACGAATGACCAAGCATCCATACATCTGTTTGTTGTGAAAGATGCCTCACAGGGCTACCACTGGACGAATGACCAAGCAACCATACATCTGTTTGTTGTGCAAGATGCCTCACAGGGCTATCACTGGACGAATGACCAAGCAACCATACATCTGTTTGTTGTGCAAGATGCCTCACAGGGCTATCACTGGACGAATGACCAAGCAACCATACATCTGTTTGTTGTCCAAGATGCTGCACAGGGCTACCACTGGACGAATGACCAAGCAACCATACATCTATTTGTTGTGCAAGATGCTGCACAGGGCTACCACTGGACGAATGACCAAGCAACCATACATCTGTTTGTTGTGCAAGATGCCTCACAGGGCTATCACTGGACGAATGACCAAGCAACCATACATCTGTTTGTTGTGCAAGATGCCTCACAGGGCTATCACTGGACGAATGACCAAGCAACCATACATCTGTTTGTTGTGCAAGATGCTGCACAGGGCTACCACTGGACGAATGACCAAGCATCCATACATATATTTGTTGTGAAAGATGCTGCACAGGGCTATCACTGGACGAATGACCAAGCAACCATACATCTGTTTGTTGTGCAAGATGCCTCACAGGGCTACCACTGGACGAATGACCAAGCAACCATACATCTGTTTGTTGTGCAAGATGCCTCACAGGGCTATCACTGGACGAATGACCAAGCAACCATACATCTGTTTGTTGTGCAAGATGCCTCACAGGGCTATCACTGGACGAATGACCAAGCAACCATACATCTGTTTGTTGTGCAAGATGCCTCACAGGGCTATCACTGGACGAATGACCAAGCAACCATACATCTGTTTGTTGTGCAAGATGCCTCACAGGGCTATCACTGGACGAATGACCAAGCAACCATACATCTGTTTGTTGTGCAAGATGCTGCACAGGGCTACCACTGGACGAATGACCAAGCAACCATACATCTGTTTGTTGTGCAAGATGCTGCACAGGGCTACCACTGGACGAATGACCAAGCATCCATACATCTGTTTGTTGTGAAAGATGCTGCACAGGGCTATCACTGGACGAATGACCAAGCAACCATACATCTGTTTGTTGTGAAAGATGCTGCACAGGGCTATCACTGGACGAATGACCAAGCATCCATACATCTGTTTGTTGTGAAAGATGCCTCACAGGGCTACCACTGGACGAATGACCAAGCAACCATACATCTGTTTGTTGTGCAAGATGCCTCACAGGGCTATCACTGGACGAATGACCAAGCAACCATACATCTGTTTGTTGTGCAAGATGCCTCACAGGGCTATCACTGGACGAATGACCAAGCAACCATACATCTGTTTGTTGTGCAAGATGCCTCACAGGGCTATCACTGGACGAATGACCAAGCATCCATACATCTGTTTGTTGTGAAAGATGCTGCACAGGGCTATCACTGGACGAATGACCAAGCATCCATACATCTGTTTGTTGTGAAAGATGCCTCACAGGGCTACCACTTGACGAATGACCAAGCAACCATACATCTGTTTGTTGTGCAAGATGCCTCACAGGGCTATCACTGGACGAATGACCAAGCAACCATACATCTGTTTGTTGTGCAAGATGCCTCACAGGGCTATCACTGGACGAATGACCAAGCAACCATACATCTGTTTGTTGTGCAAGATGCTGCACAGGGCTACCACTGGACGAATGACCAAGCAACCATACATCTGTTTGTTGTGCAAGATGCCTCACAGGGCTATCACTGGACGAATGACCAAGCAACCATACATCTGTTTGTTGTGCAAGATGCCTCACAGGGCTATCACTGGACGAATGACCAAGCAACCATACATCTGTTTGTTGTGCAAGATGCTGCACAGGGCTACCACTGGACGAATGACCAAGCATCCATACATCTGTTTGTTGTGAAAGATGCTGCACAGGGCTATCACTGGACGAATGACCAAGCAACCATACATCTGTTTGTTGTGAAAGATGCTGCACAGGGCTATCACTGGACGAATGACCAAGCATCCATACATCTGTTTGTTGTGAAAGATGCCTCACAGGGCTACCACTGGACGAATGACCAAGCAACCATACATCTGTTTGTTGTGCAAGATGCCTCACAGGGCTATCACTGGACGAATGACCAAGCAACCATACATCTGTTTGTTGTGCAAGATGCCTCACAGGGCTATCACTGGACGAATGACCAAGCAACCATACATCTGTTTGTTGTCCAAGATGCTGCACAGGGCTACCACTGGACGAATGACCAAGCAACCATACATCTATTTGTTGTGCAAGATGCTGCACAGGGCTACCACTGGACGAATGACCAAGCAACCATACATCTGTTTGTTGTGCAAGATGCTGCACAGGGCTACCACTGGACGAATGACCAAGCAACCATACATCCGTTTCTGCCTACTATCGAGAAGAAGGAGTAGTCAAGCACAAAACCTTTGTTGTCATCTCCAACTCAATGACACACAACACAGTGGTCGTGCATTGCTACCAACGTCACCTGTTACCATTTCTGCATGACAACATGCCTCTTCACCATGTCATCTATTTCTCGGATGGAGATGCATATCAGTACAAGAATAGAAAGAACTTCTCCAACACCATATTCCACACAGAAGACTTTGATGGTGTTACTGCAGAGTGGCACTTCTTTGCCACGTCTCATGGCAAGGGCCCATGTGATGGTGTCGGTGGCACTGTGAAACGACTGGCTGTTAGAGCCAGCCTTCAAAAGCCATGTGATGACCAGATCCAGACCAGACCTGGGGCCGAAGTACTCGATACTCATGTACTCGAGTACATTTTTGAAGTACTCGTACTCATGAAACTTATGGGTCATGGACTCGTACTCATACTCATTGTACTCAGATTTTACGAGTACATCTGAGTACTTTTTCAATATGTACTGGGGAAAATAAATATATTTGGTTATAAAAATTTTTTTAAACGTACCTAATATATATAAATGTTCAACCATTTTTTTTATACTTTGTTAATTCTGATAGAATACCACCTTACCATCCCTACACATAGTACATTCTCATTCTCTGATAACCATGACTATGATACCCAAACATGGCAGCATCTTTTCCCAGCCAGAAACACCCTCTTCAGCAAACAATAATTGTAGGCTATCAGTTCAGGCCATAAACCTGTTTGTTTAATTAAGCCACCAGGATGTCCATAAAGAGCCAGTTAGCAGTTAACCAACCAATTAGACAGGAAATGCCTTTGATGTAGTCTGGAGACCATGCCACTTGACAGTGGCTGACAGTGCTAACTGCTAAGAACAAGAAATGCCAGTCTTCCTCTGCAGAAGTAAGGTAGCTCAAGTCAGGCTGCCTCCTACACTAGTATAATCCCATGCCAGCAGCCTGGCTAAGAAAGTCCAAAGGGGATGCTGAGCCTGTTATGTGGACATGTGCTAACCCTCTCAACAACTAGTAGTCTATGATCAGAAAATATAAACTGCAAACTTATAATATCAGCAGATTGCTGATTGTAGAGGTGAGAGAATACCTCAGTCAGCCATGTATTACAGTGACCCACTGCAGTTCTGAGGTTTCCAACTCTGGCTCAGTTGGTCCCTCACCATCTCAGCATTCCGGCCTCATCAGCCCCAGTTGAAAGGGTATTTAGCATAGCCGAGAAAGTATTCTGCCCTGAACGGTGCAGCCTGAAAGACTCAACCTGTGAACAACTCATGTTCATTCGGTGCAATGGCAAATAGATGATAAGATCATAGGATGCCACTGAAATGAATGCCATTGAAGTGAATTTCATTGTTGATGAAATAGAGGTTGTTCTTAGTTTTCCTCATAACAAATGTATCAACTGCCATTGCATATTCACCTATGTTGTGTTATATCATTTAGATTAATTAAATAATTTAAAAATACGTTATTATTTAATATTTATATATTTTTTAATGTACTTGTACTTTTACTCGTACTCGTGAGAATGTACTCGTACTTGTACTCGTACTCAGCTTTTAGCAATGTACTCGTACTCATCCATCATCAAAGTACTCGTACTCGTACTTGTACTCATGAAAATGTACTCGGCCCCAGGTCTGATCCAGACACCAATGGACTTGTTTGTGTGGGCCTCTGGCAACTTGCTGTCCATCAAAGTCATGTCTGTTGACACAGATGAAATCACAGATGAAGAAGTTAAGTTACGGAACAGATATGCTGATGCTGTTGCAGTAACAGGAACACAACGACTGCACTCCTTCGTTCCTGTTCGAGGATCACGATCTTTGATGGAAGTGCGCGAGTTCTCAGCAGACACAGAACAGGAGATCATGAAGATTACAAATAAACGAGAACTGTTAGGAGAGGCTGACATTGACGGATCATACATTACGTGCACGTATGATGGACAACTGGTGGCTAGCCTATGTGTTGAAGGTGATGCCTATAACCAATGAAACATAAGTCAGCTTTCTTCATCCAGCCAGACCTTCGCCTACCTTCACCTTCCCAAGATGCCTTGATGAGCTGATCGTTGGTCAGGATCAGATCTTGACCACTGCTGAACCACTGACTTCAACAGGGCGAGTCTATCAACTCAATGCATCAGAAATGAAAGACGCTACTCTTCTTATGAACAAGGTAATCCAAAAATTATACCACTTTATAGAATAATCCTTTGTTTAGTACTGGCTGGCTATGGGCAGTGGTGAGTGGTATATATCATATATATATATATATCATATGATATATATATATGATGCCCTTTCTGTGTGATAAGTGTGAAGCAAGTGGTATCCTAAAAATGTGGATATAGGTATGTGGTTGAAAGTGTAACCAATGTGGACACCACATGTTACACGTGCAGCCACAAGTTTGCAGCCCCCTATCAGTGCGACACATGGTATCCCATCATTGTATAGTTGGATCCAAGTAATACAAAAATTTAACTATGCCAGGATGCATCAAATAGAATGCATGTTGCTTCATTCACAGCTTGGCACTAAAAACAAATTTACCCTGTTTCCATGTCACAAATTAGGCTTGCCACATCAAACTTCTGTGACGAGACATGTGCACTTACAAATAAACAGTTGCTACATCAAGGCTACTTTTATGTCTAATATATCTATTTGGTGTGAAATGCTTGCCATTGTTGGCAGCAATTATTGTAAACAATGTACTTGAAATCAACATGCTAAAAGGTTTGCCAACTCATGAACTTACCCATATATATCATATAGAATTAGTATAATTTTAAACAAACATTCTTCGTTAACCAGTCCCAAAGACTGGATACTTGCTATTATATCTTTTTATTATATTGATAATAAAGGCGCTCATGGCATTGTCATGAGCGTCTCTATGGCGTATACTATTGCATTCCAAATAAGTGTACAGGTCGGAATAACAGTATAGGGTGGACATGCCTCGGAATTTTAATAAGAATATAGCTCGGAATAACATAGTTAGGGCGGAAATATCTTGAAATTGTAATAAGAGTATAGGGCGGAATATTGGTATAAGGTGGAAATTTCTCGAATTTGTAATAAGAGTACAGGGCAGAAATTTCTTGGAAATATATAAAGGTACACCTTGGAATAATAATGTAAGCCAGTAATAATGTGGAATTAAGCTGCAATATGTGCACTTACATTGACTCTGATCGTTGCCTAGGCCTATTCCATTAATTAATCTATGTGCTAACTGCTAAATCTCTAACACTTTTACACCTATTCCATAACAATTACACGTGTGCAAACAGACTGTTAGAAAAGTTGTTTTGAGTGAAGTATTTACAAAAATAGACTGACTGGATACAAATCGTGTAAAAAACATGAAGGCTAGCCTAGGTCAAAAGCCATGCATCTCATCTGTGTTGTGTAAGTCGCTGCATGGCCAGAGTGTATCAGTGCAAGATCAGGCAGTGTATTAAACTATGCCAGGAGCATTAAGAACATGATATTTCATTGACATGGTTCTTGACCTGATACGAATCTTCCGATCGTGAGTATAAGTCTAGCCCTGGCCTAGCCAGTAATCTGCCATTAGAACTTTGAGTTTACAGAGTAGGGCCTAGCCCTAGGCCAGGGCCTAGCCTTGCCCTTGGCTAGGCCAGCAGTGCCGTGGCAGCACTAGCCTAGCCCGGCCCCTGACCTGGTCGGTATCCATGGCCTAGGTTATAATATATGTGTAAGATTGTTTGACAGTCGTCCAGCTACTAGGCATTATATATTTCACATTAGTAGCCGGGGGGACGACTATAAATTTTGTTTGACACTTGTATCCATTTGTGGCCGGCCACGCGTTTCAGAAATTGGGCGATAATAAGTATGTTGTAAGATATGTACGTAAACGACATTTCAGCAATGTCATTTATGCATTGTACATTAGCAGTTGAAGGCTGTAGTACTTCATGCTTACGTGACATCACGTATCACGCACTAAATTACCTGCAGTGCTGTCCAACTGTTAAATACGCTGTTGACAGCTTTGTGGAATGTGGATTCCGTGGAAGCAGCCATGCTGGTTTGGTGTTTTGGTGAATAATGTCCGTCGTAACCTCGATTACCCTGGCTCCGTAAAGTGGCGCCACTGTCCTTAATACGAGTGCCTGTAAACACTCTCACATCCTACTGTGACAAAACGATTGGTTATCCAGAATCAGTGTAAGTTACGTTTTTTTTCAATAGATCTAGATAGATCGTTGAATACTGAATTTGTTGAATCGTTAAATGTTATATTGTTCATTTGTTTATAATATAATAATGTTTATTTCAGACAAAAATCCATAATGTATGCAATAATAAATAAATTAATACAAATATATATACACGCATGGAATAAAAAATAGTTGGTTAATAAAAAGTATAAAATGTGCGTTCAACTGTAAGTATACAGTTGGGTGGTTTACACGTCACAACTGCCGAAATAGCCAAGCAAACGATCCTGACGAAATGCCACCTCGTTTCCTTAAAACTGTTGCAAATCAGCTAGCTCCATCACTTAGGTGTCTATTCCAACAATCGTATGACCAAACGACAGTGGCGCCAAACACTAGTTACAGCAATCCATAAAACGCCTCCAATGTGGCAATCTGTCTGTTCAGTTAAAATCACAGCTTTCTCGATTGATGAGAACTGCCATGAAAATCACAGGTTCCACATCTCCCATGATCTCCCTTCAGGAGATTTTTGAACAGACACTAAGAAGACAGTCGGTCAAGATTATTTATGATACTAAACATGTGCTGCATAATGAATTTCAGCTCCTGCCATCTGGCGGACGTTATATACCTCCTCAGTGCAGGCTTATTAGATACAAACACTCATTCGTGCCACTGTCTATTAAACAACTTAATTCATGCTGCCTGCTGCCACAGTGTCACTTGTCGTTTTAGAATAAATAATGTGTATGCATGTAATGTTTATTATTTATCTGCTGTTTTTATCGAATGGTTTGATGGTTTTATGTACATATTGAAGTCATGTCTGTTCTCACCCGAGACAGTTGAGACAATAAAGCATTATCTTATCTTATCTTATATATATATATATATATATATATATATACGTATATATATATATATATGTGTGTATATATTTATATATATATAAGATAAGATAAGATGTATGTGTGTGTATGTGTGTGTGTATGTACGCGTGTACGTACGTTAGTGAGACAACGTGAGAGCTAGATAGTGATAGCGCAACAGAACGACAAAACGACAGAGAGTCGAACTTACTTGAGGAACCAAATCCTAACATCCAGGCGCCGCAAGGGTGCGCTAATTGTGCAAGCAACACAAGCAAATAAATTTATCTCATCATGGACGCCCTACAAACAAATACAGTCGTATAATTTCCTGAATCTCTTTCTCCCCCCCTCACACACACACACACACACACACACACACACACACACACACACACACACACACACACACACACACACACACACACACACACACACACACACACACACACACACACACACACACACACACACACACACACACACACACACACACACACACACACACACACACACACACATACAAACATAACTTTCTATAATTTAACAAAAGCAAGTATGAATTAGTAGTCTTTCAGTTTACCAGTCAGGACGGTAGCTGATATGTATCTTCATCCACTGACACCGAGCACAATGACCCTGTGTAAACAGACCACATATGTACAAACGCTATGGCTAAGGTGACGCTGTTGTTTGCATATTCATATTGTAGTCTTAACATGATGTATGCTATGCTACAGACTTTGCACGCAACTTCATTTACGAGTGATTTGCTTTGGTGTTCAAAGATCACATCTTTAATTGTTTAGTCACAGTTTTACCATTTTTGGCGAAAACGGTTACATTGAAATTTACATAAATATAATATACTTACATCAAGATCATCCACAACATTAACAGTAAGGACTATCGGTAAATCCACTAGATTTTATACGGGAATTTACGTGTGTACACAAAGACCCAAAGCACCGTGCGCCAACGTTATCAAGCCGTGTCTTATGAAGCGCCTGGGCAGGACAACACCACGTGAACGCATTTGGTAGAAGAGCTGCAGATTTACATCATTACACGAAACATCAATAGTCTATAAACTATACTGCGTGCAAATCTTGGCGTATACGTACGTACGTACCATGTAGAGATACTAGTTAATGTTTTCTTTTACGCACACACATGCACACGCACACACACGCACACACAAGCACACACAAGCACACAAGCACACGCACACACAAGCACACAAGCACAGACTCACGTCCACACACACACGCACCCACACGCACACACGCACACACGCATACACACGCACACACACGCACACACATACACACGCACCACACACGCATACACACGCGCGCGCACACGCACACACTCACGCACACACGCACACACGCACACACGCACACACGCACACACGCACACACACGCAAACAAAAGCCCACAAGCTCATGCATTCGCACTCATGCACACACACGCACACATACACATCCACACGCACACGCACACGCACACGCACATGCATACGCACACATAGTTATACATTAGTTATTTAACTGTCGGTGCTGCAATCGAACCATATTTGAGTGTCAAGTCTGTGTACGTCAGTTCGCGAGTCGAGTTGATTTTGAAATATTTGCCGCTCAGTGACACAGATCGAGTCCTGGTTGAGGTGGTCAATTTGTAGTTGCGTATCTCGGGGACTTTAGTATCCTCTTTTGTTAAAACTTGCAATTCAATAACTTATCTGAGACAACACATTGATTCCTTCCTTCCTCGGATTATTTTTTATTATTATTCTTCTACTACCTTTTCTTGCCCTTCTTCTTCTCCTTCTTATTCTTCTTCTTGTAGTTCTTGTTGCTCTTCTTCTTTATCTTTTTCTACTTATTCTTCTTGTTCTGGTTGTTGTTGTTGTTGTTATTGTTGTTGTTGTTCTTCTTCTTTTTATTATATTTCTTCTTCTTCTTCTTCTTCTTAGTCGTCGTGTATTGTTCCTGTTGCAACCTTAGGCGATGATAATTCTCCATTTCACTCGATCGCAGGTGTTCTACGTTGTTCAACTCAATATTTCCGGTTGTAATTATGTATTTTTATGATCACGTGGCCTAAATGCTACATTTGTCTTTTCCATGTTTTGCACGTAATCTAATTTTTCAGAAGTACATTATATTCAAAACCTTAAAAACATCTTCGTTATTTTACAGAAAGTAGGCGAGCACACGAATACGAGCACACGCAACACCAGCACATACGCCCCCAAATACACACAATAGTAAGTCAAAGTCTTCATAGGTTTGCATACTAGTTTATAAGTAATTCACATGAATATGACATACATTCATGTGTGTCATGTGTTCATGGGCGCCTCTGTTCTGAGAAAGACATATAAAATACTAAGCGATGGGGAGGACGCCGTTGGTTGTTTACCGGGGGCTAGGATAGAACATGTGACTGAAAGGGTAGAGAAGGTATTGGGGCATGGCAAAGGAGGGTCTATACTAGTGCATGTAGGGGCAAAAAATGCAGACAGTGAGGGAAGAACTTGGATAGTACAGAAGTACAGACAGTTAGTGGGGAAGTTAAAGAAGACACGAGTTGAACATATTATTCTCTCAGAAATGTTGTCAGTAATGGGAGGAAGGGGACCAAGATGTAGAAACTGCAAGAGGATGGCGATCAACGCACTAGTTGAGCAGATGTGTGAAGAAGAGGGGGTGGGATTCACAAATTTATGGGGATACTTTGTTGGGAGGGAAGATATGTACATGAGAGATTGCTTCCATCTAAGTGGAAAGGGGGCAGCAGTTTTCTCAGAAAACCTGCTGGTACAGGTTGCATTTATTTAACCTAGATGCGCAGGGGAGATTCACCGAGAAGCCTGAAACCAGAGGCATATATAAAGATAGTACATATAAATCAGCAAAGAATAGCCTGGAATACTATTCTGAAGCTGGATATAAAGGCGTTTGTTTAAATTGTTTAAATGCAAGGAGTATAGTAAACAAAATAAATTAACTAAACATTATGGTAGAAGATATTGACCCTCACATAATAGGTATAACCGAATAATTGGCCATCACCGATGTATCAGATGCCGAATTGGGACTGACAGGCTATGTAATGTTTAGAAAAGATACAATAGGAAGGAGAGGTGATTGTTTTTTTATTAAATAATATATGGAGACATATAAAAGAAGAGAAAGAAGCATATTGCAAAGAAGCTGTTTGGTGTAACATCGTTACAGGAGGAAACTCAACGTTAACGATTGGGTTAGTTTTTCGAAGTCCAAACGTAAGCATATAAAATAATGACAAAGTACAAAACGCTAAGGACATGAGGAAATGTTTAGCAAAGATAGACTGGAATAACACACTGAAGAATAAGTCAGCAACAGAATGTTAGAATATGTTAAAGCGTGAAAGTGACTGCAACGTCAATAAATTCGTTCCCTTGAAAAAAACAAGGGAAACGGTCCAGAAAGAAACACTTATCAAAAGAAGCCATTAGAAAAATTAAGTAAAAAAGAATGATGTGGAAGTCATAATAGCCGTACTAGAAATGAGGGAGACTACAAAATGTATAAAGAAGCATTTAAGCAAGCTACAACTGAAATTATAAATTCAAAGAGAAGCTGTGAATAAAAATTAGCTGCTTACATAAAACATGACAGCAAGAGTTTCTGTGCATGTGTTCGGAGCAAACAGAAAGTTCAGATAAGGTCGGTCCTCTAGAAGATAGCGCTGGAAATATAATAGCAGAGGGATTCTTAACGGCAGAAGATCGGAATGAGTAATTTAGTTCGATGTTTACCACGGAAGATATTAGTTGACTGCCAGTACCAGAGGCTACGTTCATGGGGCAGGAATCTGACTATTTAGGACAGTTAATTGTAACCCCGGAAATGGTAGCTAAGGTAATAAGGGCTATGAATCATCTGCAGTGGATGTGATTCCACATTGAATTTAATAGCAAATTCAATTAATATAATACCAATGTCTGAATATACATGTACATATGTATGTGTGTGTGTGTATATGTAAGTACATATGTGTGTATATGTATGTATATGTGTGTATACATATAGGTATAATATTATATATATATGTGTGTGTGTGTGTGTGTGAGTGTGTGTGTGTGTGTGTGTGTGTGTGTGTGTGTGTGTGTGTGTGTGTGTGTGTGTGTGTGTGTGTGTGTGTGTGTGTGTGTGTGTGTGTGTGTGTGTGTGTGTGTGTGTGTGTGTGTGTGTGTGTGTCAGGGATAAATTTTACACAAAAGTCAATCACTTCGTATTTACCCCCTTCAAACATTGTATATTCTCACTTGAATTATAGTTAAATTTGTATTATAGTTGAACTTGTTTGGTTGTTTTGTATATATATATATATTGTTATCAATGTTCTGAATAAACGTTAATTCATTCGTTCATTCATTCATTCATACATAAACTGCTATTGGAAATTGTAGAACAAATTAGCATACCGCTTGCAACAGTTTTCAACTTGTCATTAGAAGAGGGAGTGGTTCCTTTAGAATGGAAAGAAGCAAACATTATACCGTTATTTAAAAAAGGTTCGAGAAACAAGTCAGAGAACTACAGACCAGGGAGTTTAACTTCGGTGACTTGCAAATTATTTGAAAGAATAATAAAAAATCACATGGTGGATTTTCTTGTTAAACATAACTTGGTAAACCCATCTCAACATGGGTTTTTAAAAGCGAGGTCATGCTTAACAAATATGTTCTGTTTTTTTGAAGATATCACTAAGTGTGTAAACGAGGGATCATATCCTTAGATTTTCAGAAAGCTTTCGCAAAGTGCCACATCGAAGATATTACTGCTTAAACTAAAGGCGCATAGCATAGGGAATTATATAATTAACATGCTGATTGACAGAAGACAACGGGTAGTAGTTGATGGGGAGGCTTCAACTGGAAATCAGTTTTGATTGAGGTTCCTCAGGGATCAGAACAGGGACCTATAATAGTCTTAATGTATATCAACGAATTGGACTATGATATAACAAGTAAGATGTTGACATTTTTGGATGATACAAAAGTGTTTAGAATGATTAAACGTGATGGAGCATTTACAAGATGACCTTGACAGGTTGATCAAATGGTCTGAAAAATGGCAGAGTTCAATTTTGGGATATGTAAATGCCCCCACACAGGACATAGGAACGAAGATGCCCAATATACAATGGGTGTAATGTACTATGTACTACTGTAAAAGAAAAGGACTTAGGGTTAACAATTAGTGCTGATATGAAGGTTTTAGAGCAGTACGGAATTGCAGCTTCAAAGGGAAATCAAATCGGTGGATTATTTAGGCGCAATATAGCATATAAGGAAAAAGGACTAATAATACCGCTGTACAAAACAGTAGTTAGGCGTCATTTATAATATTGTATACAATCGTGGAGACCACTTCGCAAGAAAAACATAGATATGCTAGAAAGAGTACAGAGGAGAGCGACTAAAATGATATCAAAACTGAGGGATCTTAGTTACGAAATACGCCTAAAATAATGTGGTTTAATACCCTAGAGACAAGGACACTGAGATGAGATCAGATAGAAGTGTTTAAAATATTGAATGGTTATGAAAATATTTCTCATGCTAATTCTCACTCATTTCTTTGTTCTTCTTTAATTCTTTTCTGTCTTCAATCTTAGTGTGTCTTTGCTTATCCATGGTTGTTTCTGCCTCCTCTTTGTGGTGTGTTTGTTGGCTGATTCCATAATGATGTTCCTAATTTCTACTGCCAACTCCTCCGGTTCCTTCTCTTCAGCTACTGCCTGTAATATTTCGAAACGATTCATAACCTCTACACGGTATCCTTCTTTGATATCACTGACGTCATACCTCACTATCTCTTTCCCTCTCTTCGCCTTTCTTAATTTTATCGTAATCTTGGCGCTTAACAATTCATGGTCAGAGCCACAATCGGCTCCCCGTAATGCATTTGCGTTAAACACAGACGTCCTCCGTCGTTTTTGTATCAATATAAAAAGTCGATTTGATTTCTGTTCCGACCATCTGGTGTTGTCCAAATGTTCAATCTTCTTTGATGTTGTTTGAAGAACGTATTAGTGATCATCAGTTCATTCTCTATGATAAACTGAAGTAGTCTATCTCCTCTCCCATTTCTCTCATATTTCGCCGATATTTCCATTCTCTTCTTCGTTTTGACAACTGCCAACTTTTATATTGAAATTGCCCATTAGTAGTGCCATGTTTCTCTTATTTACCTCGTCAACTGTTCGGTGTAGTGTATCATAAAAAGTTTCTGTTAGGTCATCATCTGCGGTGCTCGTTGATGTATAAATTTCAATACATGTTATATTCGTGGATTTTGCTCGTATTCGTATGATAATAATTATGTCGTTGACTGGATTGTATCCTAATAGTGCATGTCCAGTTTTCTTTGACAGATAGAACGCACCACTACTCATTCCTGGTATAGTTGCTCCTGAGTATACAAACTTTCCTCCTGAATCCGGGCGAAAATATCCTTGTCTGACCAAGATGTGTTTCGCAATCCCTAATATATCTACCCCATATCTTTCTGCTTCTGATGTTACCATTTGTAATGTCCCTCGACTCGTGTTTCTCATGTTACCATTTGTAATGTCCCTCGACTCGTGTTTCTCATGTTACCATTTGTAATGTCCATCGACTCGTGTTTCTGATGTTACCATTTGTAATGTCCCTCGACTCGTGTTTCTGATGTTACCATTTGTAATGTCCCTCGACTCGTGTTTCTGATGTTACCATTTGTAATGTCCCTCGACTCGTGTTTCTGATGTTACCATTTGTAATGTCCCTCGACTCGTGTTTCTGATGTTACCATTTGTAATGTCCCTCGACTCGTGTTTCTGATGTTACCATTTGTAATGTCCCTCGACTCGTGTTTCTCATGTTACCATTTGTAATGTCCCTCGACTCGTGTTTCTCATGTTACCATTTGTAATGTCCCTCGACTCGTGTTTCTCATGTTACCATTGATAACAAGCTTAGCTGGAATATCCGTGTTCATAGTGTGTGTTCCAAAGTCCACCAGCGGTTGTACTTTCTCCGCAGACTGAGAGCTTTCGGTGTCAATGAGCATATACTTGTTCTTTGTTATCACTCCATTATGGAAAGCATACTACGCTATGGGATTACTGCTTGGTTTGGCAATATGTCGGTTCAGTTAAAATCACAGCTTTCTCGATTGATGAGAACTGCCATGAAAATCACAGGTTCCACATCTCCCATGATCTCCCTTCAGGAGAATTTTGAACAGACACTAAGAAGACAGTCGGTCAAGATTACTTATGATATAAACATGTTCTGCATAATTAATTTCAGTTCCTGCCATCTGGCAGTCGTTATATAACTCCTCGGTGCAGGCTTAATAGATACAAACACTCATTCGTGCCACTGTCTATTAAACAACTTAATTCATGATGCCTGCTACCACAGTGTCACTTGTCGTTTTAGAGTAAGCATGTATTGTTTATTAGTTATCTGCTGTTTTTATCGAATGGTTTTATGTACATATTGAAGTCATGTCTGTTCTCACCCGAGACAAATTTATCAACTCCATAGTTGAGACAATAAAGCGTTATCCTATCTTATCTTAACTACCGACTCATATCATTGGCCTAGCTGCTTGTGCTGCAAAATCTTGGAACACGTAATCCCAATTAAGTCATGTCGCCAAACATCTTAACACTCTTAACATCCCCATTAATGAACAACATGGGTTCAGGAACTGCCTCTCTACTGTAACACAGCTAATTAATGTCTGGTCAGAAACACTAAATCTTTTAATGAAGGTATGAGCATCTCAGTTGAGTGATGCTTTTTAAATCCAAACTGGTTGGCATACGTTGTGAAGAAAACGCTAACCCTTGATAATATTAAAGATTCAAATAATTTATTAACAATTGTTGCAAGAACAATAGGTATATAGTTATTGTTATCAAACAAATCACCAGCTGTTGTGTAATAGTTAAGTAGTTATTTTTGTCGTTATTGTGTTAATTAATCTTGACTGTATAACTTATATTATACAGTATACACATATTTATCGATGTGTGTGTGTGTGTGTGTGTGTGTGTGTGTGTGTGTGTGTGTGTGTGTGTGTGTGTGTGTGTGTGTGTGTGTGTGTGTGTGTCTGTGTGTCTGTGGTGTGTGTGTGTGTGTGTGTGTGTGTGTGTGTGTGTGTGTGTGTGTGTGTGTGTGTGTGTGTGTGTGTGTGTGTGTGTGTGTGTGTGTGTGTGTGTGTGTGTGTGTGTGACATGACATTATACACACGTTCATTGTTCTGCGTGCCCGCAGGCTGGCATCTTTGATGTATGAATCCTCTGGTAGGTAGGTGCATGATAGTCTGTGTTCTTGAATGCAAGTCACAAAAATGTCAAAATCATTAACGTGTTTGTTGAGATCTTCCATGGCACTCGTCGAAGATAGACTGCGACCGTCGAGATTCCAAATGAGGGTGTTTTTCTCGGGGCAATAAAGTCCTGTTCTTGGTCTCACACAAGATGGGATCCGTCCTTGCGGTTTGGAGATGTCATCCCAAGAAGGACCCAAAACTCAGCGTACAAGGACTATTGTTGTGTGAACTCACCACTTTTCAAATAACTACTACCACTGTGCATCCCTATTGTTTCATATTTATTTCCGAGACACCAGGATGCCAAGCAAGACGACCAATTTCCCTATGAGTTTGACTCCAACTTTACCTGCCTGTCTTGATTGAACCTACTAGAGTCATACGTCCCCCGCCACTCACACGCACGCATACACACGCGCACGCACGTACACACGCGCGCGCGCGCTCACACACACACAGGTGTATAGAGCCCTCTTCACTGCGACCAGTTGGTAGTCGTATGAAAGTATATGTATACATGTCATTCCATTATGTGAATCGCTTTGATTGGTAATAATTTACATAAAAAGCAATAAGAAGAAGTGTAATTATTATCATTATTATGTATAGGGCCAAACAATACAAAAACAATATTATATATATATATTTATATATAAAATATGGTTTTTGTTTATACATATATATATATATATATATAAAACGGTTTTAATGTTTGACCTTATAGCTATAAAAGTGTTTGCGTGTGCGTGCGTGCGTGCGTGCGTGCGTGCGTGCGTGCATGTTGGTATGTAATTATATCACGTGACAATTTAGTAAAAATATAATTACTTACTTTAATGGAATAGTATGCAACACAATTATTTTATTAGTTTGTTTATTGTCCCAGGTATGAACAAACATAACAATACAGTGGCACGTATTCACTTCAAATCTTTCATAGACGTCACCCCTGGAAGACATACATTAATTCCAACATAAATATACCCATAGAAAACATTCATTTCAATATACTCAATTTCTTTGGAAATACTTCAGTTATGCTGTAATTACTACTTGATGAATATTCGATCACATTTGTTGGCCGCAGTCTATAGCGAATTGCTTATTTACATAATATTATAGCTGAGTAAACTCAGGAAATTATCAAAACGACAGCTTATGGATTATGGGGCCTATATGCACATAGCACACAATTACCAAGGGTATGAGTTTACCATTATGCGGCAACAACTGCCTAGTAATATATTAACAATTGTATTTTTTTAAATAACATTACAACACAGCCACTGTAGAAGATTTGTGGAGTATCGTATTAATACGAAGGAACTGCTAATTACAGTAATATTTACTTCATTTGATGATCACGCGAGAAATATATGATGAACGCCGTTTAATCCATTTCACAGGTTAGCATATTTCTTAACCAGTTACAACGTTTTACTATGACCGATTCTCTTCTGCAAGTTCTTCCTTCAGTATCCGTCTAAGGATCTTCCCAGCGGCAGATTTCGGGATCTCCTTCCGGAATTCGATGCCGCCACGGAGCTGTTTGTAGGGTGCAACTTTTTCTGGTAAGAAAAGTGAAACAATATCCGATGTAACTTTTTTACGTTTTGGTTTGTAATGCGAAATAAGGTTGCTGAAAGACTGATGGGTTTACACTGCGTATTAGGACTAGTTCTCGGCTTTATAAAAGGCAAACGCAAGTCGCTACGTGACAAAACCTATGACGTTAGATAGTTGTTACCTGCAACGAATTTATGCAGTTCGTCTTCGGTGACATGAAGGTTCGGCTTGAGCACGACATAGGCTCTCGGCACCTCCCCGGCTCTCTCGTCCGGCTTACCGATGACAGCCGAGTCGGCGACCGCCGGATGTGTCACCAACAACGACTCCAACTCGGCCGGGGCCACCTGGCATTCAGAAGATACGTTAGTACCCATGGTAGGCCCTTTGTAATATTATTAGATGAACGGACGGATGAAAGGACAGGATGGAAGAATGAACGAATAAACGAACAAATGAAAGAGATCATGAATGGACCGGTAGGTGGGTGGATGGGTGGATTAATGAATGGACGAACGTACATACTTCCGTGATACGATGTTTGTGTGTGTGTGCGCGCGCGTCAAAACGTGCGTGCGTGTGCGCACGCAAACGTGTGCATAATTATGATACATAATTATTATAAGCGGACATCGTTACCTGGAAACCTTTATACTTGATCAGTTCCTTCATGCGATCAGTGATAATCATGTGCCCGTCGTGATCAGCAATACCGATGTCACCTGACGGAAATACTCATATATATATACGGAACCGTTAACGCTTATGCAGTTCCCACCTAAAATGATTAACAGTCCTACTCAAGAGAATACAAGAATACGCAGAACTACCGCGCTCGTGTAGTAAGCTCGAAAGTCTCCTTCTCGAAAACACTACGCTAGTGTTTTGAACCTACCGTGTTCGAAACACGACTGTACAATGGTTTCAATAAAGGAATGCTTTGAATGTCCTACTGCAGGTGCAGAGACACGATAACACAAACTTTACAAATGTAGGCAAGCCAGTTTAGTAACAATGTTCTCCTTTCTGGCATGGTGCACAACGAAGAACAACTATACGCTATAACACGTGAAACATCTACAAAGTCTACGACTTACGATCAGAAGAACAGCGTAATGAAATTAACTCAGATGGTACGTAAGCAGTATCGAAGACGGCAGCGAAATCCATATTACGATACGAATTTTCACGTGAACGGTAATGCGAAGATGGAGATAATTGCGTAGGATGCTGGAGTTGCCAACGAAAAACAAAGAAGTGGGGCTGGTGAAGAGGCGGAGAGGAGACAGCCATTACCTGTAAACAACCACCCTTCCTTCATAGTCTTGCGAGTCGCCTCCTCGTTTTCAACGTAGCCTTTCATCACCTGTGGACCGCGAATGCAAATTTCGCCTTCTTCGCCCCGTCTGAGATCCTTCCCAGTGGATATGTCGACCACCTACAATATTGTGGAAACGTGACCTATCGCCTAGCAAAAGCTCCGTCAAGCCATAAAAAAACTGGTTGAAGCAACTGGACGGCCTAAATGCTATATATAATACATGCATCTATGTAACTAGGTGACGTATAATACAAACGTTACAAACATTAGACATGACATCGGAAGACGGGGGGCGGCGGCGGGTGCTGTTTTGGAGTTTTCGCGACGTTCAAAATGTTTGCCTTGCCTGACTTCACTAAACTCTTTTAACAGTGCCGGACGTTTCTGCCAGTGCCGGACATTTCTGCACTTAACACTTCCACACTGTTGGACATAACACCGGAATACCGGGGGGTTTTGTTGACATTTAACTCAAAAATACTAATTTGAATGGTGGTCACGCAATATTTTTCAAAAAAGTACACCCAACATTGGGGCGCTAAGTCCCCCTCTTTCAATATTAGGCTCCTCAAGCCCCCTCTCCCCGGTTCCAGCGCCTATGATACTGATGCATGTCGTTCGCTTAAACAGTGAAAATCGCTGAATATTTCCACTATGAGCGTGTTCATCAATGTCTGCAACTAATGTGAAATCGAAGGCACGAAGAGTTTACCTTGAAATCAGTGTTGGGAACTGCAAGACCGACAGTCTCATATCTGTAGTTTTCACCGGGATTGGCGTGGGTGAGAGGACTCGTCTCAGTGAGGCCGTAGCCTGCAACAGATCGACTCATCGTCTGCATGATGAAAGTAAGTGAAGACGACCTGTCAAATAGTGTGACATAAAGAACGATTGGTTACTCTCGGTTGGCTTTATATATCTCCACACTCTCACAAACGGCCATATTGAGTTGCTGAAAAGTTTGGTTTTCATTTATACTGAGGTATTAACTGAAGGAACCAGTTGCGTATCAACGATTAAAAAAATATGAGACGGTAGCCAAACAGGGACCATGCATGGTAAATTACTTGTTAATGTTATGCACGTAAAATGATCCATATATCGGCGAGCAGAGTGGCGATAGCAAGAGACGCGGCTAGTTGTGCATAGAGACATTTTCACAACTATGCGAGGCCTCTACAAAAAACAACTTATGACGCAGTCTGCGTTTTACTTCCCGAATGCAACGGTTCGCATAAGGATTTGGCGGAAAGTTTTCTTGGATATTTCTTCGAAATATTTCTTCGAAAAGATTGCGAAGACCCGCCGTACACTGAATTACCGCAACGCGCCACCACCGTTATTGCAAATCAACAACAATCATCACCACCTTTGTACTCTGTCAGCAGTTACACAGACAACAACCACAGCTATCGTTCGACTCATGAACAAATGCCCTTGCAAATCTTGCTCTCTCGACCCTTGGCCGACAGCACTGTTGAAGATAAACATCGATATGTGACCTGACCTGCCAAAATGAAGTAGCAAATTTTGCATGCTGGTATTTATACATCATTGGAAAGCAGATACACAGAGCTTTCTAACGACCCATCACATATTGTTGTATGTTGTATACTTGTCAAGTTATGCCAATTTGAACGATGATGCATTCAAATCGACAATTTAGAGAAAAAACTGCTTTAAACTTTGGGGTGATGTTATGCAGACATACAGTTGAAAATACCATAGCAACCATGCATACATAGTGTCCAAATTTTAGACATTTATGACCTGAGTAAAGAGATTCGCAGAAATGGCATTGGTATCAGTAATATTTAATTAAACGTTACAAAAAATATTTTTTAAATACATCAACATCTAAATCTTGATTTCTGTACTGACAAAAACCCAGCACACACCACATATCAACATGAACATGGTCATAATTAGACTAGTTCATCATGAAAATACAAACAATAAGTTAATTGTGAAATGTGTTCTTAAAATGTTAGTGCGACCTTTGACCCGACCCCGCATGACCCCGTCCACCCACTCACTGGCTAGCAATAGCACTGCAACTATTAACTACACTAGCTGTTTCTCTTTGAGTGTTTGACAAGTGGTTCATTGTCCTCAGAACTGCTTGAATCCACATCTTCCAAAGGACGCGGACACACTATGTTCTATGTGTCGTCAGTGCAGAACTCGCGGATTTCGTTGCATGCATGAAACGCTTCTTGCCCAAGACATCAGGGGCTACGATCGCTGACATTACTTGAGGAACGACTCCCCGCAGGATGCTGTGCTCCTCGGTCTCACATTCAAAGTGCTCCTTTGTGAGCAGTTTCCCCGAGTCGGCATCACTGACGTGAAAGTGGTGATTTTTCTTCAAATCAACCACTTTCTTGTATGCGTGAGTAAGGAATGCCTTCCAGTCATACGTCGGCACGACGATTTCCCTGTCTTCATCTCCAACGAGTTGTGGCAAATTCAGGGCTTTCTCTGATGACTTACATTAACAATGTCCTGTATGAAAGACACCTTTGTTCGCCGGTAGACGCGCTTGATCAGGCCGAAACACCAGTCCGGTGAGAACTCTGTGTGGCGAGCAGGTAGAAATGACATGGTGGCTGTGGCGTTGAGTTCGGTGGCAACTCTCCAGGCCAGGTATCACAGCATGGAATTGTTTTTGTTTTGCCCCCCCCCCCACACCCCCCCCCCCCCACACACACAGTTGTCAGCATTTCGCTGAAGGTGATACTCGCCAGCACTGTAGTTGTCGAGAAAATGATGCAGGTAACTAATAACGACATTTGCATCTTTGCCGCATGACACACACCCATCGACTAGGTAATTAACTTGTTTCGCAACCCAATCAGCATGTTACTGTGTATTCCGAATATCTGTCAGTTTCGAGGAGTTTTCAAGTATATGGGTCCAGGCTGTAGTGGATCAGACGGGAAATGTACTTGTTGTGCAAAGTAAAAACTATAATGGAATGCGATCTTTCTAGAGAATGGGCGTGTCAAGTGTAGTTCCTGCAGGCCGTGGGTGTCGGAGACTTGGCGTGACTGTTGGCACAGGTCTTGATAATGTGCGCGTTCTGCACGTGCATGCTCAAGATGAGTCTCTTGTAGCCGAAGCACTGCACTTTTCTTATTCTCAAGCACGTTTACCCG
This sequence comes from Escarpia spicata, assembly GCA_963995525.1. NCBI lineage: Eukaryota > Metazoa > Annelida > Polychaeta > Sabellida > Siboglinidae > Escarpia > Escarpia spicata. Next base: position 52,972,087 of record OZ023205.1, read on the forward strand.
TCGTACGATACGTGTATTGTATGTTGGCAGGTCCAGCACAGGATTTAACAAGATTGCCACCCAGAGAATTAATTCTAGGTGGCAGGTGGACAAGGAAGCCCTTTGGCTCATCGAGAGTCCAACCCTTTTATCTATGTGTATTCCGCCCTTCTGAGGTGTGTCGATTTTATTTTTAAACATATTCACGTTACTAGCACCCATGCAATATATTCCATTCATTTACAGTCCTTTGTGAAAATGAGAACTTTCTTACATCTAATCTATACTGCTCCTTTACTAATGTAACTTCATGTCCTATAGTCCTTCTATCTTTCTTAACTGACAAAAAAATATTTCTATCAATATCTTCATAACCATTCAGTATTTTAAACACGTCTATCTGATCTCCTCTCAATCTCCTGGTCTGTAGTGTTGTTAAATCACATTCTTTTAGGCGAATTTCATAACTAAGATCCCTCAGTTTTGGTAGCATTTTAGTCGCTCTCCTCTGTACTCTTTCTAGCATATCTATGTCCTTCTTGCGATATGGCCTCCACGCTTGTATCCCATATTCTAAATGAGGCCTCACTATTGTTTTGTACGGTGGTATAATTTTTCCTTATACGCAATATTTCGCCTAATTAATCCAAGAATTTGATTTCCTTTTGAAGCTGCAATTCCGCACTGCTTTGAAACCTTCATATCAGCACTAATGGTTAACCCTAAGTCCTTTTCTTCTACAGTAGTACTTAGTACAGTACCCCCCATTGTATATTCTATATTCATTCGTTCCCATGTCTTGTGTGGAGGCATTTACATTTCCCAAACGTGAACAGCATTTGCCACTTTTCAGACCATTTGATCAACCTGTCAAGACCATCTTGTAAATGCTGTCTATCTCCATCACGTTTAATCGTTCTAAACACTTTTGTATCATCCGCACATTTCAACACCTTGCTTGTTATATCATCATCCAAATAGTTGATATATAATATAGGTTCTACTACTGATCCCCGTGGTACCCCACTCAATACCGATTTCCAATTTGAAGCCTTCCCATCAACTACTACACGTTGTCTTCTGTCAATCAGCCATTTTCTATCCAGTTTATTATACCATTTCCTATGCCACGGGCCTTTAGTTTAAGCAATAATCTTTGATGTGGTATTTTGTCGAAAGCTTTTTGAAAATCTAAGTAAATGATATCCCTCATATACCCACTTAGTGATGTCTTCCAAAAACATAACATATTTGTTAAGCATGACCTCGCTTTAAAAAACCCATGTTGAGATGGGTTTATCAACTTGTTTAATAAGAAAATCCACCATGTGATTTTTAATTAGTCTTTCTAATAATTTGCAAATCACTGATGTTAAACTCACTGGTTTATAGTTCTCTGACTTGTTTCTCGAACAATTTTTAAATAACGGTATAATGTTTGCTCTTTCCATTCTAAAGGAACCACTCCCTTTTTTCTAATGACACATTGAAAACTGTTTCAAGCGGTACGCTAGTTTGTTCTACAATTTCCAATAGTAGTTTGGGCGGAATCCCATCCACTCCAGATGATTTATTATCCTTCATAGCCCTTATTTTCTTAGCTACCATTTCCGGGGTTACATTTAACTGTCCTAAATAGTCTGAATCTGCCCCCTTGAACTTAGCCTCTGGTACTGGCAGTAAACTAGTATCTTCCCTGGTAAACACTGAACTAAAGTACTCATTCAGGTCTTCTGCCGTTAAGAATTCCTGTGATATTATATTTCCAGCACTATCTTCTAGAGGACCGACCTTATCTTGAACTTTCTGTTTTCTTCGAACATACGCATCAAAACTCTTGCTGTCATGTTTTATATTACTAGCTAATTTTTGTTCATAGCTTCTCTTTGAATTTCTAATTTCACCTGTAGCTTGGCTACGTGCTTCTTTATAAATGTTGTAGTCTTCATCATTTCCAGTACATCTATATGACTTCCACATCATTTGTTTATGCTTAATTGCTTCTTTCGATAAGTGTTTCTTTTTTGACCGTTTCCCTTGTTTTTTAAGGGTACAAATTTATCGACTATGCACTTAATTTCACTCTTTAAAATATTCCAGCATTCTGTTGCTGTCTTATTCTTCAGTGTGTTATTCCAGTCTATCTTTGCTAAATATTTCCTCATGTCCTTATATTTTCCTTTGTGGAAATTTCTCCTATACTGCTTTTTAAAATTCCTTTCTGGTTTTACTTTGATGGTAAAATATATCTGGTTGTGATCACTACTCCCCAGTGGCTCACATATAAGTCTGACAGCGGCTTGCAAATGATCACGTATGGCTTGAAACCTTGTCGCCTTTCAATAAACTTTTCACTTCTTGGCGCTAAGGGTTTCTTCTGAAGCATTGATGCTGGCACAGATGATCGCTAGCAGCAGCAAGTCTTTCTCGTGTGCACTCAGCTCTTGTGTGTTCAGTCTGGAAAAAAGTTCACACAATTTACTCTATAATAATATAGCTTATAATCATAAAACAATAAAGACAGTGGTTTCACGTGCACTCAATGATCATTACTACAATATCGATACATGTGCCACATCACTACGGATAAGTATAATTATTAATAGTTCAATTTATAATTATGCAACAGTAAACGTTTGTATATAGCCTATTATTGTAGGCCTGCATAAAGTAATTATCTACTAAGACTTAACTGGGAAAATACGTATATATATATGTATATATATATATATATATATATTTATATATATATATTTATGTGTGTGTGTGTGTGTGTGTGTGTGTGTGTGTGTGTGTGTGTGTGTGTGTGTGTGTGTGTGTGTGTGTGTGTGTGTGTGTGTGTGTGTGTGTGTGTGTGTGTGCATGTATTTATGGAGACTGGAGCTATTTTTATACGAATACACATGCTGTATAATAATTAAACATAGCATACCTGACAGACTCTTGATTGTTATCGCTGAACTGGGAAATACAAGGCTGGCCATTGTGTATATTGCATACACAGTGGCATTCCTTCTGCGGCATGTTGACACATTCAAACATGTTCGCTGCTCGATTCATCACACCCTCTTGTTCGCGATGTGCGTCATCCGCGGCTGTCTCCTCACGATCATCATTTAACAAGATTTAACAAAATTGCCACCCAGAGAATTAACTCTAGATGGCAGATGGACAAGGAAGCCTCTGGGCTTATCGTGAGTCCAACCCTTTTTAACTTCATGTCCCCTAATCCTGTTAGCTTTATTAACTGAGAAAACATACTACGATCAATATTTTCATAACTATTCAATGTTTTAAAAACAATCTGATCTCCTCTCAATTTCCTGGTCTCTATGGTGATGTCAAACCACATTCTTTTAGGCGTATTTCATAACTAAGGTCTCTCTCATTTTTGGTATCATTTTAGTAGTTCTCCGGCGCGTGTAGTAAAGATCGCCTCCACATCACGCCTGTGTTGATCGCACTACACTGGTTGCCCGTTCGATGGCGTATAACATACAAAATATTGCTGTTTACGTTCCGAGCGATGCACGACCTCGCGCCCGAATACATTGCTAACATGATTGTTGAATACACGCCGGGTCGCCAGCTTCGCTCCGCCGGAAGCTGTCACTTGAGAGTACCCCGCCACAATTTAGAACAATAGTGTCGGCGTGGTTTTTCAGTGACGGTAACGGCACCGTGCCTGTGGAATTATCTGCAGGACTGTTTGCGCTTGATAGACTCTCTTGAACTTTTTAAGTCATATTCGAAAACATATCTTTTTAAAGCCGCAGTTGTCGACTACTATGTATTATATTGAATTTATTTGAGTCATAATTATAGTTTTTTTCAGTATCAATTTATTATCTTATTTTATTATTAATTATTGACTTGTTAACCTATTTTATTATTAATTAATTATTTTACTTAACTAGTAATTTATTATGGATAAGTTAGGTTTATACATTACGAGTTTTAGAAGCCTTACATATTTACATAATATTTTACGTATTTTATGTAATATGTTTACCGTGTAAGCTCGAACAATTGTATATTTATATTTGAGCAATGTTGTATTTTTATGCGCTTCTGAGAGGAATTATATTCCGGATGTACGGCGCTTTATAAGTAAAATTATTTATTATTATTATATTATTTATTAAATAAGCAATTTGCAATTATACAAGTCAACATGTTCACGTCAGTGGTTAATTCAGAATGCGATCTCAAAGTGGAACAATCTAATAAAATGTTTGATATCCTGGAGTCAGATAGCTTGCACATGGATGTATGTATGTATATATATATATATATAATTATATATCTATAATATGTGTATATATATATATATATATACATATTATAGATATATTGGTTTGACCAATAAGATCCAAGCAGTGACTTCGGTTTGACGCGTCATGTTTCTAGTATTGGTCTATATATATATGTATATGAATACCGACTCCATATAGTTACTATGAAGTATTCTGACAGGGCGTCGAGATATTGTGATAGTCACTTGACCTCCCCGTGGTATTTTGACCGCCATTTAATATAACACCCGATTTGACCAATATTCGTTGTAATTTTCATTTGCTACGCATGCTTTTACGTCGCATGGCGTTTGGTACCGAATGCTCCTTTTTGCTCAACTCTGTAAGCATTGTTCTAGCCATTGTTCTAGCCATTCTTTTAATTTTATAAATCTTCCAAGGGCATGTACATAATTTCACTGCAATTTAACCCCACATCTTTTGTGTATTACTACCGAGTGTAGTCACCGTTACATTGCAGTGTAACCGCCGTTACACTGCACACATCTTCGTCGTGCAACCAACTTCATCGGTCATCGAAAGGAAGTAGTGTATATTATAAGTTGTTCAAGTTTGTGGAGCGCAGTAGCGCAGCGTTAAAAAGACCTCAGGACTCTCGACGGACAGAACGCGGGTTCGATTCCTGTGCGGCAGTGTCGAACCTTGGGCAAGTTCGTTTACTCTGCATTGCCTTAGTTCACTCAGCTATATGAATGAGTACCTGGCTATAGACAGTGGTGGATATTTGTGTACGAATAGTCTTCGCGCATTAATTGCAGCGTGGCTGAATGCTTCCCAGTGAAGTCGAGATGGTGTTCGATTGGACAGGTTTGCCATGGTGTAAAGTGTAAAGCACTTTTGAGCAGTCCTGAGGACTGGATACTGCGTTATATAAGAACTTACCTATTATTATTCGTTTCCAAGAAGTCCATTTTAATGCAACGACCACAGCAATTAACCCCCGCTTTTTCTTTGAGCTAACAGTCCCAAAATAGAGATGTAATTTCACTGACAACATGGTAATATTATGTGTATTTTTGTGAGTTATCAGTCCCACCCGAGGGTCAAATTATCATGACCATAGTAGTTTATTAACAGTCCCGTAATCGCGAGGTTAATTGACCCTTACCATGCTAATTTAATTCCCACGATTTCCGTGTGTTATCCGTCTCAAAAAGGCAACCACGATGCACAATCTTAGTAATCTAACACTCACCCTTTTTTGTTTGCAGTACCATGTCATAATGTTAAAATATTAAGCAGCAGATGCATTCACCAAAAATACCAATGGAATCATTATTTTGTTGTTGTAGTTTACGCGTAGGTGTAGTTGCTGGTGATATATTTCAAAACACAACTACAGTTATTTAGAGTTATTTCCTTATGTAATTGCGATGTGCTATGGCTTTCTACATGGCATTTTCCCCAACCCGAGATAATCGAATGTTGATCAATTCTCCAAATGCACCCTGTAAGTGAATTTAAGTTCAAAATCAGTGCCGGATATACACCTGTAGGACTGTGGGGACCCGTGGGCAGTGGTTGGCCGTGTATTGTATCACAAATGGTTGTCACTCCTTCTTTCCTTCTACAATACGCAAGTCACAGCAAAATCCGACTTTTGCCCATTTAGAACACCAATTAATTTGTATCATATGATGCAATCAAAGTACGTCTAAAAACGTTTCTACCACAAAGAAATTACCAAAAAGCGTTTTGTGGAATTATATTGTGGGGACCCCCGGACAATTGCCACGTCTATCCTGCCCCAAATCCAGGTGATAAAAGTACGGTAATCGTGATGCTCCAGTCCTTGCTTTGTTGCTGCCTGGCTGGATGTATGCTTGTTATTATTATTGTTTTATTGGAAACGTAAATCTACCTTGTCTTATGCGGGGGACACCCAGTCGGTCTCGCACTTCTCGCGACGTCTCGGGGCCACACGAGGCGGCGGCCGTTACTAGAGTGTGGACGGACGAGAAGTCGTCCCTGTCGACCATCCCGTGCTTGGCAAGGAACAGCATGATCGGCGGCACGACGTGGAGGAACGTCGGCTACGGGCAGAACACGTCATCAGTTCGTATATCAAACTGTACCTTTGCAAATTGCATGAATTTGTAATTGAACGAGAAGGTGGCGTGGTAGTACCAGTAATCGGAAAAGCTGCAGGCCGATTCTAATACGTGTGTTTAACACTGTGTTATTACGCCATCATCGAGTGCAGTTACTGCGAAATGCATATGGCAAAAGAATCATTTAATATATCGTTTTCTAAAGGTTTAAAGGGAAGCTGTCTATTCCTCTCTCCAGAATTAGCTAGCGACGTAATCTGTGTAACAGGAAGTATGTTTTGTTGAACGTGGGAAAATGAAAAATCGTTGAACGTCAACGGGTATTGCAGTTAACTCAGTCCGCCTCGGCAGTATTGGCAATAAAGCTTGTTCTGAAACTGGATGTTTTGTTTACCATTTGAACATGCTCCGTGGTGGTATCTTCCAAACTGCGAACGTTATTATTGGTTTACTAAACACAATCTAGTAGGCAGCAGGACACCTTCAACATAATCAGTATAGTCTTAAGAATATTATATTAAATAATAAATGAAAAACTGCCTCCTTTTAGTAAGTAGGATATAAACAGCAATGGCACCTTAGAGACGTGTACTCATATTTGACGATGTCTTAGTAGCGCAGGTAATCAAACGCCGCCTCCTCCGATTACGTGTACAAATACGCCGGAGTCTCATTCAGTTACAGCTTCATGCAATTTGCAACGATGCCATTTTATATTAAAGTTCCAACACTAAGTCGATTTTACAAATTGATATATTTATATGTATTATCACGGCAAGGCGATTTGGAATGTTAGTACCTAGACTGAATTTTCTGTTGTTCGTTTGCGTTTCCAGTTAACGAGACGGGACCGATATTAACGTGATCAACCAGTGGCTTGTCGAACACTGCATGATGTACACGGGCGTACCCAGAGGGTTTTCTCGTTGTCTGGAACCCCCCCCCCCCCCAAGACATCCAACACTATATAGCAATGCACAGTGAAGGATGACATGCAGCTTTACAGTGATACCCATTTGGAAACCCCCCAACATATCAATCCTGGGTACGCCTCTGATGTATGATACCATCAGATGAGGCTATCAAACATGAGTCATAGCTTTGTTAATAACAAATGTAAGTAACATGCTTGTTATAGTATAATAACAAAACATTATGTTGATATCTAAATACCTAAATGTAATAACATATATGTACGTATTTATTATATCTGAAACATAAATGACCAAAAATAATAATTATAGTATCTTAAATGTGGGGCACAGGCATGTTACAATATGATCATCAAACAACATGCTTCTGATGATATTACCGCTGTCGCGATGACAATAACAACAATTTCCTAATACTTATGATGCAAAAAATCACCATTATTATTAAGTTTGATAGCATTGCCCTATGTATTGTAAAGCGAAGCATACAACAGTTTACCTTATAATCCTTGATGCTGTTGATAAATAGCTCCGGAGTGAATTTCGGCATTGATATTAAAGACGTGCCGGCCTTTAGCCCTGACAAGGCAACTACGACCTGGCCGTAGATGTGAAACCAGGGCAGGACGCCCAACAACACGTCAGTGCCGGATTTGTAGTCCAACACGTCACCAGTTCTGTATGATAAAAACAAACACGATATCAGTATTAAATAATAATAGCAAGTTGCACCTTAACGTGTTGCTACTGTCACTTCCAATAGCAGACACAGCGCCACAAACAACAGCAAATAGTTCCAAAAATACTACTGCTGCTGATGACGGTGTTCGTTGTTACTGCTCCTTTTGTGCTGCAGCTCTTGTGCCCGCCCGCCATTATTGGACGAGTCCCTAAGAAAATAGCGTTTTGGAGTGATGCGTGAATTTTTTCGAGCACTTTTACATGGGTCATGTTGGTCCGGTGACCAATGAATGCACTACAGCTTTAGGTATGTCACGAGGTAGCAATAAATATATACTAGTCGCTCGCGTATTCGCAGCATAGTGGCTATTTTGCAGAAGACAAAAAAATTCAAAATCCGTCACCAGATTGAGACGAAATTGAGGAATATCAGGTTTGAGTGGATTTGTTCCTAAAAAAAGAGGTATGTCATTTTCACGAATTTTCCACAAGAGGTCAGTTAATTAACGTTCTTTAGGCGCTGAAGCAAGTTTAAAGAAACCAAAATTATCCATCCAGTGCAGGGTAGGTTTTAATGGCCGTCTATGCTGCCGTCACTGCCGCTGCTACTACTACTGTTAATAATAATAATAATAATAAAGACCTTGTCTGTTCGATGTTGGCGACGAGGTTGTAGTGAGAGAGCATCACTCCCTTCGGTAGTCCTGTCGTGCCGCTGCTGAAGGGAAGAGCGACCAGATCCTCCTGCGGGTCCCAGTCGAGATTCTCCGGGAAGCATTTCCCGTCGTCCTGAAGGAGAGCGGAGTAAGGACGGAAGCCGGCCGCTTCTCCCAGCACCACGATGTCCTGCAGAGGTGCTCACGCCAGTCATCATCATGATACCGTTGTGGACATGACAAGGGTGACGGTGGTGGAGAGTAGTGTTAATGTGATGTTAGAGGTTGTGACGGTGATGTTGCAGGAATGTGGTCGCTACACTGACGGTAGGGATAATGATTAGTATAGTGTATTAGTATGACCGAGATTGTTTTGACAAGGTACAAGCACAATGCTACTAGTTGTTCTGGTGGGCCTTAAGGATATTTATGGAGCACTGAATCATGATAAGTTTCACCCACCAAATCGCCGAATTAAGAATGGTGGCAATAGCTGTGTAGTGATGGGTTCTGACGTTGTAGTTTGTTAGCTGTAACCGGTTATTACGGGCGGATCTAGGGAGGCAAAAAAAACCACTGACGGCCAAACCAAATGATATAGCAAAATGTTTGCTTGTTGCGCCGTAAATTCAGCTTCTCCGCTGTCTCGGCTCGACTGTGACATCGGAAGACGGGGGGAGGGGAGCTGTTGAAATTTTTTTGCCGCCGCGTGGCCGTAACTTAAGCTTATTGTAACTTGAACGGGGGCATGGGGGAACATTTCGAAGGGTCTAGGGGGCACGGTCACGATGGACCATTCAAAAAGGTCTATGAGCACGCAAAATTCCAATGGTCTAAGGGGCACGTGCCCCAACCCCCCTGTGGTTATGGTTATACATGATTATTATTATTATTATCATTATTATCATTATTATCATGACGGTGGCTACGGTGCGTCTGCTGTCGCTGATTTTGAAAGACATTCGTGCATTAAACGACCTCAATCATGTGTACTAATCACCTTGAGGGGAAACTTGGCGGCGTCCGCTGCCCGTTTTGCCACGTCGAGTGTCGCCGTTGACGCGATCAGCAGCTTCACCTTGGCGTGAGTTAAGGCGTGTACAAGTTCCCCTGCAATTCATGTGAGTAACATGCATGCAATACCATGCATGCATGCACGAACGCACGCACGCATGTACGTACGCAGGCAGACACGTGCACATGCGCGCACCACCCCCACGCTCGCACAAATACACGGAACACACAACAATACACACTACTATTTACGGCGCAGTAACGTCCTGACATTTACTGGAAATAAATATATCTTGACTGATCGTTGACCGACTGATTGATTCATTCATTTATTAATTCAATCATTCATGTATTTACCGACCGAACAACCGAGACCGATCACCCGACTGAACTATTGACTGAATGAATAACTGATTGATTGAATGAGAATTACTAACTGAATGAATGGTTAATTGTTGTAATTTTCACACCACACATTAAGACGTTGTTTTTATTTCATCTTAACTAAAAGAAAATCGACAATAGTGTAATATGTTGAAACAAACAAATACGTTAATATTATGAATGTCACTAACCTGACGTGTACACTGAGTTGACAGCACTGACGACAGCGCCAACAGCGGCCAGCGACAGGAACATGACGACAAACTCCGGGCGATTCTCACTGAACAGTGTGACAACATCTCCCTTCCGTATGCCTAAGCGCCACAACGCGCTAGCGGCACGAACGATTTCGCTCTGAAGTTCAGCGTACGTTGTTCTACGACCCGAGACTGCATCTATCTGAAGCGTACAGTGAAACCTTCATAATACGGATATTTTGAGCCCCAATGTGTGTGTGTTTGTGTGTGTTTATGTGTTTGTGTGTGTGTTTGTGTATGTGTGCGTGAGTGCGTGCGTCCGTCCGTGTGTGCACGCGCATGTGTGCATGCCTGCTTACGTGCGTGTCCCGATTAACCAGTTTACTGAATCATGCACGTTAGTAATTGTCGCATATTTAAATCACCAGGTCACAGAAGACATCGCTTTACGGACGTACGCGTTCGAGGACGGTGGTTACGTCGTAACCACGTATCGACGGGAAATTAAATTGACATAGTGACGCCACCTTTGGAGTGGAACATATATTAATGCACATTGGAGATATTGCGGATATCAGAAACGGACAGTGTAACGTCGTGGCAACCATGTCACGTCAGTTCATTCGGGTGCATAGGCGTGGGAACGGGGGGGGGGGGGGGGGTGGCGCAGCTGCCCCTGGAATTTCTCCGGGGGCAGACATATGGTTCTGCCCCCCCCCCATTAAATGTGAGCAAGAACGTTTGTTTTTGTGGCGATCGAGCGTCAATCTAAATTTTATGAGACGATTAATGTGTATTTTTTCGACTGTGAAAGATGTGTGCAATTGGAGGGCAGACACATGGTGTGTTGTCCCCCCCCAGCGAAATGTACGAAACTAATTACGTTGTTCTTTCCCGGGTGATTAATGTGAATAGTTGCCATCATTTTAGTTAATGAGACTGTTAACATTTAATTACATCTTTGCACAGGTATTTTATTATCTACTTAATATGCATGATGTCCAACACCGGGTTCCAAATGGTTCACATGTTATGACCACATAGGCGTACCATAACTCTTCCATTTTAGTGCTTGTTTGTCACATGACCAGAAAAGCAGACGACGCACTAGATTGCAAAGTCAATTTTACATGGATATAAATATCAACCGTGGCGATAACTAGCGAGATGTTAAGGGCCTAGTACACTGCTCGGCGGCGACAGCAAAACCTCGACGGCAAAGCAGCAAAGCGCGAGCAGAACTTAGTACACAGAGCGCGGCAATCTTCAACGGCATATGTAAATTTGTCACGTGAACAGTTTGTGGATGCTATAAAAGATGGCGGTCCAAAGTATCAATCGAGAGGAGGAATCGTTACTCCTACTGTTGTTAGCCAGAAGGCAAAGACAACGCAACCACCGAAGACGAAAGCGACGTGTTTCACTATGGGTACATGAAACTCTTCAGAAGAGAAACAACTTTCGATAATTCCATAGGCTTGTCCGTGAACTGGGCAGTTACGATGATCGGTTTTTACGTACTTTCGTGTGTTACAAGAGCAGTTTGCTGTAGGGGAAGTGCACCGATATTGAACCCCCTAAATTCCGAGCCCTCTTTCTCTATTCCTGTACGTGAAATCAAGGATTATTAAGGATCAGGCCACGAGTTACTACAAGCTCTGTGTGCAAGCAGGAAATAGAGTCAATGCATTTGTTATTTTGTCCACAAAATGCAAAACAGTGTTTTTTTAATAATTGGTCCGATTTGAGTAACAGGTGACATATATTGGACTACAGTGGTCCTGATATTGGACCAGGTCGTCCAATATAGGTGCTTCTGGTTCAATATACGTCATCTGTCTTGATGCTTTGAAAGAAACCAAGGTTCAGCACCCACTTCAGAATTATAAGAAGATAGTCGCTTAATGCATAAATCACGAAAACTACGGCGTTCCAGTAAGCATACTGTAGCGTATTTCGTCTAAATACACTATATATTTACAAAACACGACATAACCATAAGATGGCGGAACAGGAACTACTTTTTATAGTATCCAATTATGGATCATTACGCCGATACAAAACAATAGTAATTACGCATCAACATGTAGTTCTAAATACACAACATTTCCTCCCCAATTAGTTTAGTAATCCCTACTGGAGATATGATACCCTTATATTTCACATTTTGAAGCAAACATAGCAAAGTTCTAACAGCAAGGAAAAATAACTTTGTTCGTTCTAGAAAAATAACAGTAGTCATGATCTAGTACAATTACTGTCCTAGTTCTGCGTTAGTCAGCGTCATTAATATGAATGTTAGTAACAAGTAATGTTCCACTTGGTATCTGTTCACTCTCATTGAGTCCGAGTACAATTGAAAGGTAATGGATATTAAATTTAAGCAAGTCTTCGAATTATCTCAATTAACAAGAAGTCTCAAAACTTCAACAGTTACGTGTACTCTGAGTCACAACTTATAAATCCAGCTTCTGCGGTGCCTTGCGCATTTGCGAAGGATAACGTTTTTCTCTCACGGGCGAAGACATTGAAGTGGATGGTTTCACACGTGTTTCGCTGGTTTGTGGTGTTGAGTCACATTTCTTCTCTTCTTCAGTGAGAACGGATGGCAAGGATCGCCACTGGGAAACACAACCACGGCTTCCGGCACTGGAATCGGAGACTTGATTGTAGACTCGGCATCACGAATTTTTTTCATGTGTCGTCGCCAGACGACACCTGGTGTTATCTCGACCTGGTATGACACCGGACCAGTACGCAACACGATTGTACCGGAAACACATTTGTCGTTCCCACGATAGTCGCGAACTGCTACGGATTGTCCTACTGCGAGTTCACGATGTTGAACCGTTGAACGAATTGCTTGTGACATCTGTTTAGCTGCAATGTCGCGGCGTAAGTCTGGTTTCAGCGCGTCCAGTCGAGTGCAAAGGTTTCTTCCGTAGAACAACTTAGCTGGCCTTTCATTTGTCGTTGCATGGGGAGTATTCCTGTACGTCATCAGGAAATTTGCAAGTTTTCGTTCGACCGAACCGACTTCCCACTTCATCGCACGAAGAGATTGTTTGAAAGTTTGTACAAATCTTTCAACCAATCCGTTGGTTGCGGGATGATACGGTGCTGACTTCAGATGTTTGATTGCATTGGCTTTGATGAATTTGTCAAACTCATCTGAAGTAAACTGAGGCCCATTGTCACTAACCAAAATTTCGGGCAGACCATTACGAGCGAATAAACTTCGTAGAATTTCGATGGTCTTTGTAGCGGTTGTTGACTGCGTGCTGATCACCTCGGGCCATTTCGAGTGTGCATCCATGATGACGAGAAACATAGTTCCTTGAAAGGGGCCGGCGTAATCAACATGCACACGTTGCCATGGTTTGGTCGGCCATTCCCAAGGGTGTAATGGCGCTTGTGCGGGCATCTTCTGTACATGTTGACAGCCTGGGCACCCTTTTGCCATCTGTTCAAGATCATGGTCAATTCCTGGCCATCAAACATGGCTTCTGGCCAAGGATTTCATTTTGACTACTCCCAAATGTCCTTCGTGTAGCAAGTGTAGAACCTGCGGACGAAGTTTCAATGGTATTATCACTCTGATACCCCACATCAGACATCCTTCTGACAGGGAAAGTTCATTCCGTCGCGTGTAGTAAGGAGCGATTTCCTTGTCACCTGTTTAGGCCCAACCATCCTTGGTTAGAGTATATACTTTCGCCAGAATTTTGTCATTTTGGGTTTCAAGTCTCACGTGAGCGCTAGACACTGGAACTGCGTCCACCTGAGATATGTGGACGGCTTCCACAGGATCAATGACCTCTTCATCCTGGTCGTAGGTTTCCTTTATAGGAAGACGTGATAACGCATTCGCGCTCGCATGACTGGACGTATTCCGAAACTTTATTTCATAGTCCATTCCAGACAAGAACAATGCGTAGCGCTGAAGTCTTGCAGATGTCATCGTCGGTACTCCCTTGCTTGGACTGAGAATTGATAGCAAAGGCTGATGATCCGTCACTAATGTGAAGCGGCGACCATATAGATATGAGTGGAATTTCTTCACTCCCCAAATCATCGCAAGTGCTTCCTTGTCAATTTGGGCATAGTTACGTTCTGCCGATGTCTGAACGTGATACGAATCCGACTGGTCTGTCAGTTCCATCTGCCATTGTGTGAGACAAGACTGCGCCAATTCCGTAAGCTGATGCGTCACATTTCAACTTTATTGGCAACTGCGGATCGTAGTGTGTCAACACTTGATCGGAGCTTATCATGTGCTTTGTTTCCGAAAACGCCTTCTCGCACTGTACAGTCCATCGCCATTTCCTGCCTTTCTCCAACATCTGGTTTAGTGGCCATACTACTGTGGACAGATTTGGCAGAAACCGGTGATAGTAGTTAAGCAGGCCTAGGTATGCACTCAGCTGAGATACATTCTCCGGTCTGGGTGCATTGACTACAGCGTCGATCTTCTCAGGCATTTTGTGGAGTCCCTCTTTGTCAATTCTGTGTCCGCAGTATGTGATTTCGTCCTTGAAGAATTCACATTTCGTTATTTCAGCCCTGAGATTGTAATCGCTTAGACGTTCGAGGACTCGGCGCACATTCGCTAGGTGCTCCTGGTCAGTCTTCCCAGTAATGATGATGTCATCCAGAATAACTTGTGTTCCTGGAATGTCCTGTAGTATCTGGTCAATTGTTCTTTGCCAGATTGCAGGTGCAGGTGCGACGCCAAATAACAGTCGGTTGTACCGAAACAGTCCTTTGTGCGTGTTGATAGTCAGGTACTTCTTTGATTCCTCCTCCATTTCGAGTTGCAGGTAAGCTTGACGGAGATCAATCTTTGTGAATTTCTCACCAGCACTGAGATTTGCGAAGACATCTTCAATCCGGGGTAACGGATAGTGATCCACTTTCAGTTCCGGATTTATGGTGACCTTGAAATCACCGCATATTCTTACCGATCCGTTTGACTTAGGTACAGGCACGATTGGAGTTGCCCATTCACTCCAATCAACTTTTGTGATGATTCCTTCTTTCTCTAGTTTCTCAAGTTCTGCTTCAACTTTCGGGCGTAGTGAATAGGGTACTTGTCTGGCCTTGTGAAATTTTGGAGTTGCCCCCTCCTTGAGATGGAGTTTCGCCTTGGGTCCTTGGGTGGCTCCAAGTCCAGCTTGAAAGACTTCCTTAAACTCCAACTTAAGTGCATCCAGTTGTTCCTGCATACTCCCTGTATGCTTCGTTGTTGTGATGTGTTTGATTGACTTCCAGTCTAGCTTAATCCTGTTAAGCCACTGGCGCCCAAACAATGCTGGTTCTCCCTTTCTGACCACATATAATGGCAAGTTTTGTTGCTGTCCATTATCCTCTACATCGACATGTACCATGCCGAGTGGAGCAATTTCTTCGCCAGAATAGGTCTTTAAGACCACCGAAGTGTGTTGTGTCTTTACTTCGGGAAAGTACTCATCAAACTGTTGCTTGTTTATCACCGACACTGCCGAGCCTGTATCGAGTTCCATTTGTAATGGTTTACCATTTATTTTAGGATTTACCCGAATAATTCTGGTATCAGGCGATCGGTCCATGGTATGTATTTCCAGAGCAGCTACATTCTCAGCATCACTGTCATATACATCTTCAATCACGTGTACATGTTGGGAACCTGTGTGTTTACCACCCGTACTACCACGCGATGCATCTTTACCCTGGCAACGTTGGTTTCCATGTGTATTGGCACGGCACGCTGGTTTGATATGTCCTTTCTTTTTGCATTTATGACACTGTGCCTCTTTGAATTTGCAGTCTTCCGGGGTGTGGCCCGACCGTGCACATCGATAACATGGTTTGCTATATTGTCCTCTTTTTGGCTTGACATGAACTTTGTGTACAGCCGCACCATTTCTGTAATGCCCCAGTTCAGCAGCATCCCTTGTAGCTGTTTCCATGGTCACTGAAATCTCCACCGCACGACCAAACGTCAGTGTTATTTGTGACAACAATCTCTTTCGTATATGTTCGTTTATCAGGCCACACACAAATCGGTCTCGCAGGGAATCTCCCAGATTTTCTCCAAATTCACAATGTTCTGACAGTTTTCTAATGTGTGCAACATACTGCGCAACACTTTCTCCTTCTTGTTGGTCCCTCTTGTGGAAACGAAACGTTTCTGCAATCACGAGAGGCTTAGGTGACAGATGTTGACTAAGTATCGCCGTTAACTGAGCGAATGTTTTCGTGGCAGGTTTATCCGGCGCACACAAATCTCTCAGCAGACTGTACGTCTTACTCCCTATAAGACTTAGCAAAGCCGGCGCTTGTTTCACACCTGGAACGTCATTCGCCAGAAAATATTGTTCTAACCGTTCATAGTAAGCTGGCTACGACTCTACCGAGCTGTCAAAAGTTTCAATTTTGCCAATGGGGGCGGCCATTGCACCGAATACGGTAACACGTTTTTACCGGAGTTCCGAGCGCTTCAAAGTTCGACACAAGTCAACGCACACTTGTACCAGCGTGACAGTTCATAACTTTTCTTCGACCGACCTGTGCAAGTGGATTGACGAGTTCTTTGAGTCATCCTCGTCGCCACGACATAACCATAAGATGGCGGAACAGGAACTACTTTTTATAGTATCCAATTATGGATCATTACGCCGATACAAAACAATAGTAATTACGCATCAACATGTAGTTCTAAATACACAACACATACAAATGACATGTGACGACTAAACGCCAAATAGATTTGACCCAATTTAATTCTGAACTGAGAACAAACAATTATATTTTGTCAGGAATAGAAGATTATGCCAACGAAGTGATTGAATCTGTCACGGATAAACGAACACACCAACGAAATAATGGCCAGTAGAGTGTCTAATAATGACAAAAAGATAATTGATGTCAGTAATTGATGGTCCTTGATCACCAAATTAGGAATACGATCTTTTACTGACACATGTCACATCGATAGTTATAGGGCAGGCCACCAGCACAACTCATACGTATCCATATCCCACAGTGTACACATTTCACCATGGTTTCCTTTCGCTCTTCGTTACACAGTACACAATACCAAGACTCGTTGTCACATTGACCGCTCTTTTTGTTTTGGCTGGCAGGAGAAAGCTGCCGTTTTTGTCTTTTTCCTATCTTAATTGGATCTGTTGTCTTTCTATTTATTTTGTAAACTGTTAACTTATGCCTACTTTTGTGCCTTTTGACTTTTGTTGTTAAAGTTTTTTTAGGGACTGGAGGTTATTATTTCAGACTTGGTGGTGCTTCTCTTGACCCTAGAAATCGCTGGTTTGGGGATGGGAGACAGCATTGCAGGAGTGACGACCTTTCTACCCAGCTCTGGTTTATCAGTCAGCTGCCCCGTGATTGGGACTAATGCTTCATAATGACCAGCATCTTCACTCAGTTTAGGCATTTATAATTGCACCAGACTCCTGAAATTCGACATGCACTTGTCGTTGAAGACAGCGTGCCGTCGCAACGATCTTTATCTCCCCAATAATTTCACTGGGATTCGCCATCGATGCGATTCTGTCCTCGACAGATGCGTAACACAGTCTCTGAGGTACATCTGCGTTCACCATCCTCTCATCAATGTTTTCATAAAGGCCACAGTTGTCTAGCATATGTGCAATCATGTTGGATCGTAGCGCATCACGTATTCTCATTCGCAGGTCCTTTATATTGCCATCGTTGTCTCTTTCTGCATGGTGCATATCGAGATCTTGACAAATAACAACGGCTCGGAAGAAACACTGTCCATCTGCATTGGTTGCGACACACCTGAAACCACTCTGTCTGCTGCTTGTGGATGGGCATGGATCATTGGACTGTTGCTCGCTCGTGGACAGGCTTTGGTTGTTGGAGTGTTGCTCGCTTGTAGACGGGCTTGGGTCATTAGACTGTTGTTGCTCATTTGCGGACAGACTAGGTTTGTTAGACTGTTGATCGCTCATGGATGGGCATGGGTTGGTTGTGACATGCCTGAAACTATTCTGCCTGGTGCTTGTGGATGAGCTCAGCTCATTTAGCTGTTGCTTGTTTGTGGGCGGACATGGATCATTGGACTGTCGGTCGCACGTGGACAGGCTTCGGTTGTTGGACTGTTGCTCGCTCGCGGACGAGTTTGTTGTATTTGAGGAGTTGTCATTCTGCATAGTGCCATCTCTTCCAGCCGCGGCGAAATCTGTATCAGTCCATATGTTTCGATCACAAGGCCAAATGCCTGTGCACTTGAAACCATTGGCAGCAGTTGCCATGGAAGCAGAGCGTACGTATGCCCTTCCGAAGATACGGCAGACTGAGGAGATGGTGATTGTAGTTTGTTTGGTCCTCAGCCAAGTGTCACATTCCTCATTGTAATAGGTCATCAGAGGTTTATAGAAAACCCGATCAAGCGGTTGGAGACGGTTCATTGTGTGTGGAGGAAGAGATAATATGACGACTCCATGGTCCCGGGCGTAACTGATTGCTTCAGTATTTTTCGTGTGTGACGAATGACCGTCAAGAATCAACAGAACATGTTTGTCTTTGGTGCAGCCAACATGAGATACAAAGTGCTTCACCCAGACAACGAAGAGTTTCTTGTTCATCCAGCCTGATTCATTATTCACTATGACGCTTCCAGGTGGGGCGCCTTCCTTCAGTGATTCTATAATGCGTTTACGCCTGAAAATTATCGTTGGTGGAACATAGTTGCCCCCTGCACTCAAGCTACACACTACTGTTGTAGTAAAGCCTCTCTCACCACTAGTAAGATATCCGATTTGCTTTTCCCTCTTTTTCCAAGGACCCGGTCAGGCTTCTGCACAGTTGTTATGCCCGATTCATCCACGTTAAAGACGTTTGTAGCATCGAATCCGTACGTGTCAACCAATGTTTCTAGTTTATCGTAGAACTCATACACACTCTCACGATTGAACCCTTGGTTCTCGTAATAGAAGTTGCCTCGGCTTGACGGAGGGAGAGTTCAGGGTGTCTCCAACATAGGACACCCCGACTGGTCCAATATCGGTCGAAGGCATAATTAACTTCTTCGATGTGATTCTCGGAAACTGTAAAATTTTCCGTCTTCATTCCTCTCATGCACGCTGTATAGACCTCCTATGACACTCTATTGTAATCGTGTACAATATACTCTGTAACAGGCTTTGCATCACGCATGACCTCCGTCGTGGAGTGAATAAGGTAAATTGCTGAGACTTCTCAACTTCTCAACATGCCCAAAACAAACTCAAAGACAAAAAAGATTGTTCAAGCGAACGAAGTGACAATGTCGACCGGAGAGACAGCGACCGCTACGACTACATTGAAACCATTCTGACGAGGCAACAAGATATGATGGAACTGATGCTTCAGAAACAAAACACCATGACAGCGGATATGAAGAACAAATTTGTGGAATGCATCAGCAAAACGGTTGAAACAAAGCTGGAATCAATGCAAAATGAAATTTTTGCAATAGCGAATGATCATCAAAAACTAACCAAAGAAAACTCTTTGCTGAAAAGAGCCATTGAAACTCACACCGACAAATTACAAACCGTAACAAAACAAAACGTTGATATGGAAACACAACTGGACGAAATCAAACAATACTCAAGACGAGATTGTTTGGTTATAAATAAATTGCCCGAGGTAACAGCCGAGACAGATGAAAAAACTTTCGTAACTTTTGTCCAGAGCAAATTCCAAAATGTCACGATAAACGTAAGCGACATTAGCAAAGACCATCGACTACCAACCAGAGACAACCGTGACAACCGACGCCAAAGAAGACCAATGGTCGTTAAATTTGCGACTCATAAAAAAGATGAACTCTACTGTGGTCGAAAAACCCTTAAAGGCGCCAACGTTTACATGAACGAACTGTTAACAAAAAAACGTGCTGAACTACATCGCTTCTGCACCAGCAACATCGACGAGAGAAAAACTGTGTGGACGAAAGATGGCAAAGTCTTTGTCAGAGTGGGATAGCAAATCGTTCACGTGAAAACAAAAGTAGACAAAGGCCTTTGTGTGACGGTGCGAACAATGCATCAATGCCAGAGTATTACCTGGCTATCATCGGGTATTTTCTTCTCGTGTTACTGCGCGAACAATGCACCAATGTATGTTACTTGACCATCATCAGGCACTATCTTCTTGTATGACTGTGCAAACAATGCATCAATGCCAGAGCGTTATCTGGCTGTCATCAGGTATTTTTAACTGAAGCGGACTACGTCTAAATGGAAAGTCACTTGCATAATGTACTCTATGCGACCTATGTATGAATGTTTATTTTTTATTTTTTACACTTTTTATTTTTGAAATGTTCATTTACTCATAGTTTGCTTCTCTCAGTTATGATAAGTTTAAAATGCACTAATGGGGAGCATGCGACATCTCCTTTAAATGTACTATTCAAACGCATGCGCGTTATATGCGTTTTATATGTAGAGAATTTAGAATGATAACGCACATGGTATCAATCTTCTTAATTGCTGGATGTTGTACAGGCTCCGAAAAGCCAATTTATATGCAAATGACTGTAGCTGGGGCGGGGGATTTGTTTACATTTGAGGCCATCTGGTTTTGGGGAGGCAAGAGCCCTATACAGAGGGCCTTTGTTCAGAAGGTTACTATAAGTTCACTGGCACCCTGGCAAGATTTCTAGAGACCCGTAGACTTTGGAAATGACATAACTAAAGGGTCAGCGTCTCACCCAAGGCTATGGATTTAGCTATATATAAGGAGGGCTTTAATGAGGATCAGGGCTGGCTGTCAGGAGATGCAGCCAGACACTTCGAAGGCTGGCTGTCAGGAGATGCAGCCAGACACTTCGAAGGCTGGCTGTCAGGAGATGCAGCCAGACACTTCGAAGGCTGGCTGTCAGGAGATGCAGCCAGACACTTCGAAGACTGGCTGTCAGGAGATGCAGCCAGACACTTCGAAGGCTGGCTGTCAGGAGATGCAGCCAGACACTTCGAAGGCTGGCTGTCAGGAGATGCAGCCAGACACTTCGAAGGCTGGTTGTTGGAGGATGCAGCCAGACACTGCGAGGGAGCTGTTTGTTAGAACAGGCCCGAAGATGCATGCTGGAGCTGTGTGTAACATAGGCCAGTGGTGTACGGGGCGACTACTGGGGCACACTGCCGGAGGAACGTTTCTCGTGAAGCACTGTCACCTAGCGCCCTGCGAGAAGTACTCAGACTCTCGCAGTACACCCGTGACAATCAGTTATTCGCAGACTCGGTGAGTAACTCGGTTGATGTATATAAGCCGCCGCCGCCGTCTGACTTATCGTTCTGACACCTAGAATTCGGTTGCTGTATATAGGCCGCCGCCGTCTGACTTATTGTTCGGACATTTAGAATATCTCCGTTATAATTCGGTTGCTGTATGTAAGCCGCCGCCGTCTGACTTATCGTTCTGACACCTAGAATTCGGTTGCTATATATAGGCCGCCGCCGTCTGACTTATTGTTCGGACATTTAGAATATCTCCGTTATAATTCGGTTGCTGTATATAAGCCGCCGCCGTCTGACTTATCGTTCTGACACCTAGAATTCGGTTGCTGTATATAGGCCGCCGCCGTCTGAACCTATTGTTCTGACCTTTATAACTGGGTAGTATTTAGCAGACATAGCCGTATACTGTGTATTAGATCTTGTATTGGTAGGGTTTTCCGCATATAATAATCTGTGAAAACGTATAACCTGACTTATCATTAGTACGACCGAGTGAGTGAACGTGTGCCCGTATGCTTCCCTGCCGACCGCTCGACGCAAACGCTACATATATATGATTTTGCCAAATGTGTTTTTGTTAACAATAAAATTAGTCTTGTCGTGTTGTTTAATTTGATTAATTTGACAAGCAATGTTTTGTTGCCTGCCTGCCTGCCTGTCTGTATATGTATGTAAGATATGTGTGGATAACTTTAGCGGCTGTAGGTGGTCGTTTTCATGGTTAGGTCAAAAAGTAAAAGATATCGCCTACATCTTTACAATAGACAACATGTAGTCACAGCCAACCTAAAGGCCTATTTCCAGCGCAATATTATAGTAAGATTGTTATACCCCAGATAAAGCACAACCCTCAGCTCATTACATATAGTCACTGCCACTCACCAATGCGGTCAAATTTCCATACCGTCCGAAGTCGTCAAACATGTGACCAACAAGACTAACGTCGGATGGGATGGTCAAGTCGGCGAATGGGCTTCGAACAACGGGGTCAACATTCGCTTCTGTTGTGCAGTAATCGCGAGAGAGCTGTTGCCAAAGTGGAACAGGGACGCCATTAGACCGGCTACCTTTCACGGTTACTCGACAAAAAACGGTGACGTTTCGCGAACAGATAGCGCGGCTAATGTTTCCTGCCTGTCGTATCGGCCGGACACCGATATCCCGAAGGAGGCGTAGCGTCGCCATTCCGTGCTGCACCTGCCGAACAAAGGTCAACCCGCAAGCGTGTTGATAAGGAGACACGTCGGGTGTAATTGACACGTCTAGGTCAGTTGGCACATCTAGGTCAGACTGACGTTTCGCCGCGACCCCCTATTATTGCTGTTGTCGTTGTTGTTATTTATGATTGCATGACATTGAGTCGGCAGTTCCTTTCGAAAGTGGTTTGCACCCTGATAATTTATGATCGCATATATGTGTAGACTAAGTAATACGTATGTCACTTATTATGAAGGGGGTACGTGTGGCACGGATTTTAATTCCTTAGAAAAAAAACTAGATTTTCTGCAGAAAACTACAGGATTTTTGCGCATAGTTTTCTATTGAAAACTATAGGAAATTGTCTATAGAAAACTATAGGAAATTTTCTATAATTCTTTTAAAGAATATCCTATAGGATGTTTGCGCGTAGTTTTCTATAGAAAACTATAGGAAATTTTCTATAGAAAACTATAGGAAATATCCTATAGTATTTTATATAGAATATTTCCTATAGGAAATATTCTATAGGCTATTTCCTGTAGGATAAATCCCACAGAATAGATCCTGTAGAAAATATTCTGCATGACATACTCATTAACAGAAGTGCACGTTAATCTTCATATATTTTTATTATATCATAGCTACCAGCTCGATAAGTTATACTTTTCTGGTAGCCACCTCATCTGTGTTATGCATTGCTCTTGAATCGTGTTGTATATTATCTGGATGAGGAAATAAATTTACTTACTTACATATATTCAAATACATTAATCATACAGGCAATCTACAGTAATATCCAAACAGATTGAATGACCAAATAAAACAAATACAAAATAAAGTCTATTGAGCATACATGTACATAAATGCAAGCAATGCTAATAATGACACAAACCATTTATCATATCTTTATATATACATTATAATACAACATGAACAATTAAGTGTATGATAAGTACAACAAATTGACTATTGAGCTTACAACATGTCAAGAAATTAATCCTTAAATACTCGTGTACAGTAATGAGCCATCATCTGAAGTAGCACAGACTACATGTCACAATGACATTCACAACAGGGATAGCAAGAAAATATTGTTGGAGACATTAAATATTATTACTGCTAAATATACATCAATTAACATCCATGTATGAAACAAATAAACATTGTAATACTTGTTTTACTTACAAAGCATTGGAACCTGGTGGGGGGGGGGGGCTTAGTCCCCAATATTTGTGGATTAGGAGCTTAGCTCCCCAACATTTAGGAAAGGGTGTGCATGTTGTGGTGTATAGGGGCTGGAGATAGGATTACCCCTCAATATTGGGGAAAGTGGGTGCATTGTTGGTGCAAATTTAGGTTTTCAGAATACCTTATGGTGGTTTTTTTTATCAGCGAGCCTCAACGGGGTGCAGATCGAGATGTCTGGAGAACATCAAGGTGGTTTTTTGGGAACAATACCTATGCCAGTGACTTGACACCGTACTCAGGTAAACTAGCATGGTATTTTGAAACAGGTACAACATGGTATTTTCATATAGGTACATTATATTTTCATACATGGTACAAACACCAAAGATTGCCAGTCAGTAAGTGATATATCATGTCATTGTTGTACATAACGTCGTTAAATTATGTTGATAAACAACATATCTCAATATAACTTTTGCCATTATGTTTGCTATTGGCGGTTTTGTAAAAAGAATTCTGAAAAGTATCTGAAATACATATTTGTATTTAAATGTATACTTTTATCATTTTATCGTATTTGAACCGTTCAAGATTATTTGTATTTAAATATATCAATGAATTTGACCCATATATGCTGGTATACTACTACGGTATTTTGATATAGGTACAACATGGTATTTTGATACAGGTACACCATGATACCCCATTTGATATTGGCATGATAGTGTCAAGAGGGTAGGGGTGAACAGTTGATAGTGACTCTAAGCTAGATGGGTTGTTTCTCAACACTTCTAGAATGTTATATAGGAAACTGTTGTTGGGTCAGTCATTCTGATTGAACATAGTTGGCATGGCTGAATGATTTTCTTCCATTTCTTTGAACGTGGCGTACCACACTGTATTTATACACTCATGCATTATTACCAGTGCATGTCAATAGTATATATAGGAAGGGTTTAAAGGCAAAATACAATAAACGTCATGCGGCTCGGGTGACAGATTTGCCTAGGCAAAACTGCATAATTGAAATGTACAGTAGAACCTGTCTTGAGTGACCGCCACTTCAGCCTACCAAAAGTGGTCTCTCAAGACAGGTGGTCGCCAATGACAGGTCAATAAACATTGAAAATATGGTCAATTTCAAGAGGAACCGAGAAAGCAAGTGGTTATCAAAGACAGGTTCCACTGTAAAAAAACAGTTTGGGTCTAGATATCGGTCATTGTGATTTTGTAGTATTGAGATATTCAATATCATGTCAATTTTAAGATGTTATTTACACTATGAGGACGAAACGTATAATTAAGTGTTGAAATATTGCGCTTTGCCCTGAAACCTTACACATGTACCGTATTTATTGGTGAAATATATTGATTCTGAATTATGTACTGCAATATACATTATAATTATATGTTATCTTAATATTCAATAATTCAGAATGCATACACACAAACACTATACCACTTATATTTGTATCATTGCTGTCAGAATGGACACAACTTGCTCTTGGACATCAGTGATGACTTCAACCTGAAATAAATTAAATAGAACACAATAAAATACAATATGTGTGGCTTATATTATACATCATAAATCTATTTTTAAAAAATGGAGCTGTTTGACAATTACTTATATTCTGGATCTGGAAAATTATTCAGCAAAGTTCTATTACAATGTTGCACTGTGGTTTTATCTCATAATATCTTCATCTACAGGCCCAACAGGTAGTGAGTCCACTACGGGATTGACTCATTAATTAGCTCATTTACCCCATGCATGGAATCTTTTACTTCCTCTGGCAGACTAGAGAATTCTATAGAAAACTATAGAATACTATGGGAAATTTATAGTTTTCTATCGATTTTTTTTACTAAGGGCCGGCCTCCTCTCTCCCGTCTGTTTTGGAGTCAACATCAACATGCCACTATTTCTCCCACTAGTTAGTTGGGCCAACTGCCCACCATTTGTGAAAATCCTCCTGCAAAACGTCTGTCGGTCCCGAAATTGCTACAAGTCACTGGCCCGGTTGGCTCGCGTGTTTGTTTGTTAATATACCAGTCGATCTCGTTATAGTAACAGGAAAAACATGAATTACAAGAACCGCTGGATTAAGAAGACGCTGATGATTAGCTGGATGATACAGCACAGGAACTGGTTTTGAATATCGGAATTAAATCAACCAATTGAGTGATATTGTACGTGTAGATTGGCATAATTAGACCAGGAGCTCAGAGCTATTATTTATGTAAAAAGGGCCAAAGTGTTTGACCCCATGTATTGGAGGAACCATCCCCCGACATCACAAAAATGAGTTGCTGTCGGGTCTTGGGTGATGGAATGCCCCCTAAATCACACCCTGAAGTCGACAAAAAAGTACCTTTATTTATGTGAAAAGCGCCAAGGCTAAAACAGTTTCAAAAGTTTCCCTGGTTTTCCCCGAGTACGGAAAGTCCAATGACAGCAACTTTAGGGGGTGGAACCCCTCTGACAGGAGTCCCCGAAGTGTGCCAAAAAGTACCTTCATTTATGTGAACGGCGCCAAGGCTAAAAACAGTTTCAAAAGTTTCCCTGGTGTTCTCCGAGTACGGAATGACCACTGCCAGCAAATATAAATGGTTGAATCCCTCTGACAGCAACCCCCAAAGATTGACGAAACTGTATTTATTCGCGCAAACACCTAGCGGATTTCGTAGTCCGGTAGATGGCGGCAATCGATATGCGCCAACATGCATATCGAGTCGCTACGCAAATATCGTTTGTACGTGTACGCATTTTGTAAGCTGATTATAATAGATGACAAACTCCCGGCAGATGAATTCCAGTGCATGGGAAATCAGTCCATTCGACGTACGCACAAATCGTACGCAAGGTCCGCGGTTGATTTGAACTTGGTGCAGACTGTCAACGAGAGGCATAACGGCTTTCAGAAACTCTCTGCCTTCAGAAAGTGGTCCGCCACTCTCACCCAACGCGGCATGGCCTTGTCAGAACTACGGAAAATGGTCGGTCTTCGATCGGGGGAAGAACCGGCTAACGTAACAATGCTGACATGGTTTCCCTCGCCAACAGCTTAAACAACATCTGCAAACCGTTCACCGCGGATTCCCCTGCTGAGTTGGTCAATGTGTCATCGGGGAGGACGGCGAGGGAAGAGACCAGTTCATGTCTCCTTGGAACACTGGCACGGGGGAGAACACTTCGACTGAAATTCGATGCCGAGTGTGCTTTCGATGGGTCACGATTTCTGAAGACAGTGGCAAGGACCAAGATGTTGAATTTTAAATGAATCGAAGACTATGGTGCGAAGGGTAAATGCAGCAGAGGGAGTCAGGGCCGTCTTTGGGAGAATTCTGGCTGTCGCTGCCAAGATAAGTGATGCCGTTAACCTGCAATGCCTGCTAAGCCTCCCTATCACAGAGGTCCCCCTTCTCTCTCGCCCACAGCGACGGGACTCCACTGAAAACGGACAAAGCAGCACTTACCAAGGTTTTTGAGAAAATACAGGATGTCGTGCTCACCGATGCCACACTTCCCCCAATTGCGGCCACTGTGATTTATGGGGGGGGGGGGGGGCATCCTCCTCCACGAAACCGTGCTTTAGCACAACAAATCCTATCGCGTTGAACAAATCCACTTGGTACTCGACAAGTACCATTCACCATCGATCAAAGACCCAGAGCGGAAACTGCGTCGTTCCGGAAATCATCACACATTCACCATCACCGGACCTGACCAGGCCCAGCGACAGAGTGGGACGGAGCTGCTCAAGAACGGTGCATTCAAGGAAGAGTTTACCAATTTCCTCATGGAGGTAAATGCATGGTGATGAAGACCAACGATGAAGAACTTGTACAAACAGAGGAACCGAATCATATCCAAGGTCAGCACGAGGACGCCGACACACTCATTGCATTTCATGCAAGCAGCGTCTCCACCGGAAACATTCTGTTGAGATCAACTGACACAGACGTACTAGTCATTCTTTTCGGGTTTGTCGAAAGGTCAGAAGGAATGAACATCATCCTGGACATTATGTGACAAATATAGCTTCCACCCCTGACGAGAGAAACCATGGATTCACGGATGCACTCGTGGGTCTGCATGCTTTGACAGTGACTTCACATCCTATTTCTTTGGAAAGGACAAAGTGAAGCCCTTCCAACGTGGAAACGGATAGCACGTGATGGCACTGCGGTGCCTGACCTCAGAAGCGGTCGACCTAACAGCCATCACGTCATGTGTTTGCTCCGTGTATGGGTTTAAGTGCACTGACGTCAACGAAGCGAGATACAGAGCTTTCATCAGAATTAGTGGTGGGAGTGTGAAGGAGCCACTGGCCAAGATCCGGAAAATCAACTGTGCATGTCTCCCCCTTGTTGCAAGACTCTTACCAACCACATCGTGAGAGCACACTTTGTTGCACGGATGTGGAAGAGAGCCGACCAGCCTGACCCGACTTACTAGGCGAGGCCCACTGACTGCGGATGGGCAGAGAAGTCAGGCAGTTTGGAGCTGGAGTGGTTCCAAGGAGTTCACTGCCGGAATCTTTGTCAGCAACTCCCGTTGATGCCGAGGACGTCGTTGGAGCGATGGACGGTGAAGATTTGGACGTCTGGACAGACGATGACAGTGACGAGAGCGACGAAGATATCTAAGCACTAGTCCTGTGTATGTCGCGTCTGTACTGATGATAGACCTTTTTCAAAATGTATTCATGCGTCATCACTTTACTTTAAAAAACGAGGCCAATCTAGCATCTCCTTTCGCGTCTCTAGCAACTGTGTGTGAGCAACATGGTTTAGTGTTGTTTTCCCTGTTGCTTCTCCGATTCTAGGAAAGAAACCAATATATAATTCCGGTATTCCCCAAAGGATATTGATCTTCAAAAGGTTTGGATTAAAAAGATTAAAAGAGATCCCGGTACAAACGTCCAGATAGTCTCGTCTTGTAGTGATGATTGTTTGGTATTGTTGCGTGTCCTAAGTTCGTTCATCGTCCAGTTCAGCGTCCCCAATCAATCAATCAATCAATCAATCAATCAATCAATCAATCAATCAATCAATCAATCAATCAATCAATCAATCAATCAATCAATCAATCAATCAATCAATCAATCAATCAATCAATCAATCAATCAATCAATCAATCAGTCAATCAATCAATCACAATCACAATACTTTATTGTCCCTTGTGAGGGAAATTCATGTGGAGTGTAGCAGCATATTAAGACATATAAAACAAATGTACATGCAATATACACAATGTAAAAATAAAAAGACTAAAAATAATAACAGTTATATCGGTTAAATAAATAAATTAATTAATTAAATAAGTTACAAAAGTTTTTAAAAAGTTAAGTTAAATCATCTCACAAATCATCTCAGGCTCACTCAGTGTCAGACTGGCAGAGATGGAGGGGAACGAAGGTCAGTTACTCATTCATTAGTCTTATTGACGAGGGGACAAAAGAGTTTCGAGTGCGGTTCAGTTTGCAGTGAGGGAGTTGAAAGCGACGGCCAGAAGGAAGTAGTTTATAGCATGGAAACAGGGGATGTTCGGGGTCTGAGGAGACATTCCTTCCCTTTCTCTCTGCCCGTTGCCTGTATAGATCCTCTAGACTGGTCTGCTTTTTTCCCACCACCTTGCCACTAACCCTGACTGTTCGTGCCAGAGTGTTGCGATGCACGATACTCAGGCCGCCGTACCACACAAGAAACCCAAATGTAATAGAGCTTTCTATGTAGCATCTGTAGAAGGTTTGTAGAACATGTGTGTTGACACTGAGTGACCTGAGCTTGCGTAAGAAATACAGCTTTTGCTGGCACTTTCTGTTAATTATCGCTGTATTTTCACCAAATGTGAGCTTTGCATCTATGATAGTGCCGAGATACTTGTATTCATCTACTCTCCTTACACACTCTCGGTTAATTAATAGTCTCTTGGGAGAAGTAGGATTTTTCCTAAAATCTATTATGAGTTCTTCAGTTTTACGAACGTTCAGGTCTAGGAAATGATTGTCGCACCACAATGTGAAATCAGCTACAGCGCACGCACACACTTGATCAGAGCCGGATAGGTCGACGATAGCTGTGTCATCGCTGTATTTAATGAAATTTACGCTCTCCTGGCTGCTACGACAGTCGTCTGTGTAAAGTGTGAACAGAACAGGGGAGATCACAGAGCCCTGGGGGGCACCAGTGAAAGTGAAGAGTGAGCTCGAAACAGCACCATTATAGCGCACTACTTGCGTACGCTCAGTAAGAAACTGGTTTACCCACAAGATGATGTGTGGGTTCACATGCATATTGACAAGTTTACTCATCATGATGTGTGGCTGGATGGTGTTGAAAGCCGACGAAAAGTCAATAAAGACTATCCTGGCAAACGACTTGGGCTTTTCCAGGTGAGTGTACACATTATGACATAGAGTGAGGACTGCATCATCCACACCTCGATTGTGTTTATACGCAAATTTGAGGGGATCCAGTTGATCCCCAACATGCTCCAGGAGGGGACGAAGTACGAGTCGCTCAAAGCACTTCATGACGATTGAGGTAAGCGCCACTGGGCGGTAGTCGTTGAGAACAGATGGCACAGGTTTCTTGGGGACAGGACATATAACTGACGATTTCCAGGCCGGGGGGGTGCGATGTTGCTTCAGAGACCAGTTGAAAAGGATGCTGAACACTGCACCCAGCTGAGCATGGCACTCCTTGAGGATCCGACCACTGACGTTGTCAGGCCCAGTTGCCTTGTGAGGATTAACGTGCTTGAAGATCTTACTGACGTCATCAGGAGTTGTTTCTGGGGTATCATCCTCAGTGAGCTGAGACTCAATATCATCCACCGCCTCCTGACGCTCACGTGAGAAGTCATGCCGGTCAAAACGCCCAAAGAAGGAATTCAAGTCCTCAGCGAACTTGATACTCTCTTCCGCTGACTCTGAGGTTTGTATGACACGTTTGCCGGACTCAACACCAGACAGAGTTTTTAGTCCCTGCCATGCCCTGCGCATATTGCCGTGTTGGAACAGGCGTTCAATTCTGTCCTTGTAATCTAGTTTAGCGTCCCTGATCTGTTTTTTTAGAGTACACTGGATCCTTTTTGCTTCAGTGCGGTTGTTAGACATGAAAGCTCTCTTCTTCTCGTTGATTATGTTTTTCAGTTCTTTACTCACCCACGGTTTGTTATTTGAGAAGATTTTCACAGATTTTCACAGTTTTTGTGGGGATAATCATCTCTTCACAAAACTTGATATAGTCTGTGACAACATCAACTGCTTCTTCAAGCGAAGAACTGGATTCAATAAAAACATCCCACAAAGTACAGTCAAAACACCCCCTGAGGGCGTCGACCGAGTTCAAGTCCCACGTTTTTACAGTTTTCTGCACTGCTTTCTGTCTCTGCAGTTTAGTTCTATATGCCGGGATCAAATGTACCACATTGTGATCAGCTGTGCCGAGTGCCATCTTCTTCACGGACTTGTACGCGTCCTTAATGTTGCCATAACAGAGATCCAGGGTGTTACTACCGCGTGTCTGACACGTCACGTACTGCTGGTAAACAGGCAATGTTTTGTCTAGTCGGCAGCTATTGAAATCTCCGAGTATTATGTTAGGCGAGTCTGGTGACATTGTCTCACGCCGGTGCACACAGCTAGTGATTGCATCAGCTGCGAGTGCAACATTAGCTGACGGTGGCACATAGACCAGAGTTATAAATAGCTGTCCGAACTCTCTGGGTAAATAGGTCGGACGCAGCGACACTGACAATAGCTCCACGTCCGGGGTACACAGTCCTTCCCTCACGATGACAGACTTACACCAGCGCTGGTTAATGTACACACAGATCCCCCCACCCTGTGATTTGCCACTCAGCTTTTTGTCCCGGTCCAATCTCACTGGGGTACCAAAGCCGTCAACGTAAAGTTCACTGTCCGGTAATGTTTGATCTAACCAGGTTTCAGTCAGGCATATCAAACAAGCTTCTTTATAGGCCCACTGTAACGCAACATTGGCCTGAAGTTCGTCAATTTTCGAACGTAACGATCGGACATTAGCTAACATGATAGAGAGCAGGGCCAGGGGGAGGGTGCGTACCTTCTTTTCCTTCAGTCTCTGGCGAACGCCGCCTTTCTTGCCCCGCTTGCATCACGGGTGGTTTCTATTGTTAGTGTCCGAGAGCACTGTAAACTCATTTAAATCCAGGAGTGGTCCAGAAAGATTGTCAGTGACACTGGGTCGCAAGGCCAACAGCGCGTCACGTGTATAAGTCTTGAATCTGCCATCTTGCCAAATCGGTTCACCACTCACACACACAACGAGTAAAATGGTCCATAAAACTGCCAAAACTTTGGTTGTTCTGCCGCACAACATCTTCATATTACTTCTCGACGAACATATATGAAGTCCTTCAGTTAAAACTGACGAAAAACGATAAACAACACAGAGGCTAAATGCAAACACTCCAGGTCGCCACAACAGCGCCCTCTAGAGGATTAGGATTGCTTCATGTTTTATCTTCTGTTTGACTGCTCCTGTGAACATGTATGTTGAACTTGTAGCTACAATAGGCAATAAACCTGGCTGGTACGATAGGTTTGTGTTTATAAACGATTATATTTGAGAAAACCAATACAACACCTGATTGCCACGGAATTTCGCGATGGGCGGACTTGGGAAACTGTCGTGTACATACTTACCTTGCATGATGTGGTCATTAACACAAATTGCGCGTAACTGCCCCACAACAGGTAATTGTCCCATGTCCCACCGCTGGTAACTGTCCCAACGAAGGTAAATATCTTACCACAGGTAACTTTCCCCTGTACCACCACGGGTAGGTCTCCCTGTCCACCACAAGTAACAGTCCCATCTCCCACTACAGGTAATTGTCCCCAGTCCCACCGCAGGTAACTGTCCTCCCACAGGAAACTGCCCCCGTCTCATCGCATGTAACTGTCCCACCAGAGGTAACTCCCCCTCTCCTGTTACAAGTAAATGTTCCCTGTCCCACTACGGGTAACGTCTACCAGAGGGAACTGCCCCCTCTCCTATTGCAAGAAGATATTTGAACAGTTATCCCGTCGCGTCTGTACTGACGATAGTGTGCTGAAGATATATGTGAACAGTTATCCTGTCGCGTCTGTACTGATGATGTGTGTGGTAAAGATATAATATTAACGGTTATCCTGACGTGTTTGTATGTAATGATAAGCAGAATGAACAATTACCCTGTTGCGTCGGTTGAGAGTGCTGAAGATATGTAAACAGTTGTCCTGTCGCGTCTGTACTAATGATGGACCTGCTGAAGATATAATTATGAACAGCTAATCTGTCGCATAGTCATGTGCATCACTAAGTTAATTTGTTATGTCGCAATGCTATTGTTAACACAGCTGTTCTACAACGACGCCATCTGCCGGACTACGAAACCCGCTAGGTGTTTGCACGAATAAATACAGTTTCGTCAATCTTTAGAGGTTGCTGTCTAGGGGATTCCACCACTTAAAGTTGTTGTCATTGGTCATTCAGTACTCGGGGAACACCAGGGAAACTTTTGAAACTGTTTTTACCCTTGGCGCTTTTCACATAAATAAAGGTACTTTTTTGCCCACTTCAGGGGGTGATTTAGGGGGCATTCCGCCACCCAAGACCCAGCAGCAACTCATTTTTATGATGTCGGGGGATGGTTCTTCTAACACATGGGATCAAACACCCGGATATAACAGTGGAGGCGTTAGGGTGGGGGGTAGGTATAAATTTGACTTCACACCTGGTCAAACTTTCATTGGAATGCCATTTTTTAATACGTCTGCTGTATCATTACGAGAAACACACGATGCCAATGATACTGCTTTCTACTGACTGGGCTACACAATTCTTTAGACCCCCCTGTAATGGTTAGTGGAAGTTGCTAATCCTCGTCAGTTTGTCTATTTATGCATTTGTTTGTATCGCGTATTCCCATATATCAAACATTACAAAAATGAACACGTAAATACACACAAATGGTATTCTGGTAGGCCTATCACAGTTCTTATGATCCACATTTTATGACATGTATAACGAAACCAATGTAGTTCTTTACTGCTTAAACCATCATTTTATTCCGTTTTACAGCTACAACGTTGGCAATTACACACACGTGCACGTCGTCGCTTCAGACATAAAATGCTCCGAATAACCACTCTTGGTAGAAAAATAGAGTACAATAGCACGTTCACGTGAACTATGTCCACCAAAGTACCAGTATTTCGAAAACAAGACTGGACCATTAGATAGCGACAGCCATTGCAGCAATACACCGTCGTCTACGACGGCCTAGCAGCGGCTGTTTCATGAACATCTTGTGCAAAATACATGACGTTTCATTGGACTTCTATGACGCTGATACCTGACAATAATATGAATCGGTGAATTCAAATCGGGCCCACCCCAAGTGGTTTTTTTCTTTTCAGGAGGACAACAACTTCCCCTTCGAGTGTTTATATGAAGCGAAATAAACATGACAATGTGTCTTTTAAACACCTTCAATACGGCCATAAATACATCATATAACATATAAAATATTAGGTAAACATGACTTACTTAGTGAGAAAATCTGGACATTTGCTGTCCTGGAATTTGATGGGATTAGGGCCCATTTTGAATCCACAGATGCTATGTAAAAATAACTAAACTACTGTTTTGGTGATTCGCATGGTACAGTATTAGTCTAAGCGAGAATGCCATTGAATTGGTGTCTAGTGATCTCCTTCTAGGTGCGAGGCAGAGGACTAATCATGAACGGAACGTTACTAGCAGAGGTGCCAAGTTAAGGAATTGGGCTGCAGGAGGGTTTCCTGCCAGATATGACGTCAATAAAGGATTGCATCACTAAAAACATGTCTGAAAATATATATCTGAAAATACCAATGTATACGTTATGTAGCCACCTTTTAAAGACAGTATAACGACCAGAGCCATGCTTCACAGAATTGGTATAAACTGGAGTTTACAGTGGAATGTTGATACATCCGACACCGATAATCCAGAAATCGCGGCATCTGGATATCAATTCACAGAAACACATTATTCCAAGAATCTAATATACTCCGGTGTGTGCATAAAAAATACTGTATGTCTCAATTATTTGGTCGTAGACAGTACAATAAATCATTTGGTGAAGGTCCGTATTACCTACATGAAACAGTGCGGTTGTGTAACTGTCCACTAGAGCCGATTAAATAACTTCCATCATCGTGCATCAGAACACCGCGAATCGTGTTCTTTGTTGCTTAAATACGTTGTATAACAATAGGATAAATATTTTGCGCAGTCGTGTTAATAAAAAAGTGCGTACGTTTGTTGAATTATGGGAAGAATTTACTTTGATCGTTAGATCGGGTAAGTTGCGAAAGTCTAAGTAGCCTTAAGTATGTCACACATGTCAATTCATACCATATTTAATACTTTGTCACAGAATTTTGACCCGATCCGATCAAATGTAATTTAATATTTTGACCGATGATTTCAGCCAAAACAAATATAATAATAATTAGTTTGATAGATGATGCTACAGGACATTTTCATCAAATAAGTCTGGAACGAACCGAGAGAATACATCATATTTAGTAAGGATAATTTAAGCACAACACAGTTTCACTGCCTCCTGTATAAATGACTCTATATGACCAGTCGCAATATTACACCGGCCACCATGTAGCATGGACTCAGCCGGTTGGACAGCATTTCCAGTCATCTTTTCAAGACGTGTCTTCAAATACTGTTCTCTCCAGACGGGATATATAAATTCCATTAAAAATTGCCCTTACACCGGTCGGTTATAAAGGGCTTCGCAGAATAAAACATCGTAAATAACAAACAAACTGGAAGTAATCGTCAAGATTAGCGCCATCAGCTGTAGCCGAACACTTGCCGCCAATCAACATAATGAAGTTGCGTAAATAAAATATAACAATCTAAAATAAAAACTAATAGGATACGTAATACTCTCCGAATAACGGAACTTGATATGCATCTATGCAATAATCGAATGTTGCTGTTGTCAAAACAAAGTTTATATATATATATATATAATCTTAACCATGGAAAATGATGCCATTTGTTTTCAAATTGGACAGATACAATGTGGGTTAAACAACCATGTTATACCCTGAATGACGTCACTGTAATGACGATTTGGGCAACAGAAGCTCCGCCAATTACATGACGTTAATGTTGCAGCAATCTACACCTGAATCGTCGTACAGCATAGCAAACATTGCAACCTTAAAGCATATTACTTGGAACATCATCCTGCCGTTTTAGTGGTGGTCACATGAGTTCGCAAAGTCCGAAAACAAGCTGCATATTGTTTCGTATTGGTTCAAACCGACATCAATACATGGTGTGCGTGTGCCCCTAGTTTTTGAATGATCCAAAATGGCTTCCAAAACGACAGCCAATAACCACCAGATCCAATTGGCAATTGCCAATACACTGTTCATCACGCTGATATCCACAATCCGGCTGATGTGAATTAATACGTGTTCCACTTCATAGGTAGTGTTATTCGGTTGGTTTTCCCGTGATACCTGATAACGACCATATCTCCATCCACCCATACGTAAACACTATACGTCTTCGGGGACTTTGCGAAATTATGCGAGCACCCGTTAGTTTAACGAATGTGATTTGGTCTGAACGGCTTACAGACACCCTGATCAAGCTACTACGACAGCAAGTGACCGCATTCGATGGGAGGAGGTGTAATAATACCAACTGCATAGTTTGACACTCGCAATTATCACTTGCACAAGCATGGAATGATGACATTTCTGAAATAGTCCCGCTTTCGATAGCCCACGACGTAATATCATATCATAACATGTCATACACAAATACCGCCAGAGTTGAAAGCCAATAACGCAGACCAGGCCTACAGGTGGGTGATCACATGATATGGTCGCAAAAGTCGATGTGTCCGGAGCCGAGGCCCTGTCCGTACTTCACCCGTTCGCCCGGCTTGAAGCTGAACGAGAAGTTGCGCGGGGCCTCGAAGACAAGCACGATCGTTGAGCCGAAGTTGAAGTCGCCGATCATATCGCCCTTCTCCACCATCACGCCGCCGCCGCCGCCCTTCTGCAGGATCTCGCCGTCACGGTCGTACACGTCGTCCAGGAAGTCGTCGTTGTTGTTCTCGACGTCCGTGAAGTCGTAGCTGTGGTAGTTGCCGCCGTCCGTCTTCGCCGTATGACGACAGTTCGTGACGAGATCCTGGCGACAGAAGAATTGATGAGATCGCATAGAAATAGACAGACAGACAGGCAGGCAGTCAGGCAGGCAGTCAGGCAGTCAGTCAGTCAGTCAGTCAGTCAGTCAGTCAGTCAGTCAGTCAGTCAGTCAGTCAGACAGACAGACAGACAGAAGGAACATACAGAATTTAATAACACCTGCAATGGTTGATAATTTCTATACATTCTCATAGGTATGTGATAGTGTTGTTTCGGCCCTGTGCTGCTACGCTATGTATATATTATGAATGCGTACCTGATCGCAGTAGACGTTGATCGAGCCGACGTTGGTGGCGCCAACAGCGGCGAACGAGAAGAAGCCGTGGCGCCACCTACCGAAGTACACCGCTCTCTCGTTCAGACTGAAAAGCCCGCGTAGGCGTTTTGCAATGGACGGATTCACGCTGAATAGGTTGCCTGCAAAATGGACCTTTGTTAGAGGGTAATTTTAAAGAAGCACCACATGCGTTTAACAGAGAAAGGATACGCTCACGTATCATTCGATTCGTACAGCAGAATACGAAAACACGCCGGGAAGCGTACCACCATATCAAATCAACACCTAAAGATATCACGTTCACTTTGTTAAGATAGATAAAAATACTTGTTTTTACTAGGATTTGATCACAGTCCAGGCTAACAAGCCTGATCGGGTCAGTAATGGCTACTGAAGAAAGTGCATTGGTACCTCTTGCTGTAATAAAAGTAGCTTGCTTGCCAACGAATATAGGTAGCATGCCCAGAAACGTTTCGTACTGAGCTTGAAATTTTGCATTTTGGGGCAAAACGATCACGTGCGACCTTCCACACCCCACACACAGCACCCACCCACCCATGTCTTGATTACAGATTCTCAAAATTTCGAAGAAAAGTAATAAAAAGTGTTAGGGTATCGCACAAGGCATCGTGTTCGTAAGATTTCAGTTACTTTTCAAAGCCGTCACGCAATATCAAACTTGAATGCCTTGAACCAACTGGGTTATAAGTGTGTGACTGATCTGTGCAGTTGGGTCGTTATTATAGTGTAGGCAGTACTGCGCAATATGGCGTACGCGTGTCAACTTGTGAAGCCCGCCGCTAGTTTCAATGCAGTTTTCTTTTGAAGGACGATTATTCTAGAAATCATTTTGTGAAGACCAATGACATTGTTGTACAACTAGTACACGTGGATAGACAATAAAATTATCATTTTGCTGATGGTGCGTGCGCTGACATTTTGTCATTTGCTGACATATACCATTTTTATAGTTTCTACGACTCAGCGGACCATATACAGCCCGCCGCAGCTGCGAGTGCCTAGTAAGGGTGGCGAGCGCCTAGTAGGGGTGGTGGGTGTTTATCTATGCACATTTTATAGTGACATATCTATATAGCGTAGTTACCTTCGTCACCGATTAAACGTTCTGAGACTAGTTTGTTTCAGCGACCGCCGGTCACGTCGTAACCAACGGCTTCATAATCTGGCGTATTGTCCGTTTTAAGTCTCTTGTTAAGAGCTCATTTTACCCTCCTGTTTCAGAGACGATTGGTCGCGTAAGCAGTGGATTCATAGTCTGGACTATGATCAAATAATGCCAGAACTCCATGACCGCTTCCATCCTCCAATCCCCGACGATGGCGACTGAGAAAACTGGGTGTTGTTCGAAGATGGAATACCTTACGATAGCGACTATGACAGCGAGGAGTAGAAAGGTGACATACGGATTATTAGTATACGCATTATACATTGTTGGAGATAAAAGAAACTATAAGTAATACATTAGTTTATAGTAACATCATCTCATTAGACGTGACTCAGCATCTTTATGTTCATAATATACCACAAACATATTTTAATAACTCACCTCCACCAGGTGTTCCTTTATGCCCAAACAACACAGTTGGGTATGGAATACTCCCTGGCTTTCCTACAACTCTGTTAGAATAACGTTGCACCATGGGCGTTGCCGAAACTCCAGCGGTAGTCACTGCTAGGGCCGTTAAAAAAGTCCCATTACGTTGAAACATGGAAGTTGGCTAAGGGTTCTGGAGATAGGGTTACAAGCAAAGTCCACACATTGCCGGTTGCTAAAATTAACTCTGACCAAAAGGCTTACAGACGTAGAACATTACACTATCGCCTGTCTTTTCTGGTTTGGACATCAGTTATAGATCACATTGTACATTTACACAGCACCGTTAGAAAAGTCTCACTACGTTGAAACAAAAGATATTGCTGAAATGTCAGCGATGGTCAAGGCTAACGAAAACAATTAAGATAAAAGACGCTGCATCGAAGGTCGCGGCTAGGGAAAAAGAGTTCAAACAAGGGCAGCCGATCAGCACCCGCCACTCCTACTAGGCGCTCACAGTTACGGTAGCTTTAGAGGGTCTGCTGAGTCGTAGAAACTAAACAAATGGTATATGTCAGCAAATGACAATTATATCAGTGCATGTTCCATCAGTAAAATGGAAAATCCGTTGATCTTTTGACGCATTTACTGTCCGAGCATCACGCTGTTACTACTTAGGACGATAATTAGAACACTGTATATATATAACATGATAATTAAGACAGCTGCACACTGCTCTACTGAACAAGAATCAATTCAATACCTGACTTCAACTATAGCCCAATTCCAACTTGGCGATTTTATTCGGGAGCAGAAAGATACTATAAAAACACTACGTATTGCGTGAATGGGATTATGTTTCAACCTGGAACACAGTGCGACCAGACAGAGACAATACCAACCTGGGAAGTACCGCCGTGCGTGCACGGTCCAGTCTGTCGGTGAGTGGAACCTGTGATAGTCGCCGGGCCCGAGGTAGATGGTACAGAAAAACAGCCTGTTCTCGCACTGGTGCATCACCGCGCGCATGTACTCGTCTTCCGGAAGTGACGTCGGCGGTGCGTCTTCCCGCTCGCCGTAGCCGTCCTGGAAGCGCTCGTCATAGTTGCGACAAATGTCGCTGCCGGGCGGACCGAAGAAGTCGCTCAGGTTGTACGTGACGCCCTTCACCTGCTCCAGTATGCCGTCAACGACCTCGCCCACGTGTAGGATGCGGCCGTCGCACGGGCACGTCTGGCAAAACAGAGCATGCGTTTACTGAACGTCATGATGCGATATGTTATTGGTTGGTTATATTCGTATCGCCTTTGTATTGACCTCGGGCCAATGCGGCCACAGGAAGGCCATGTTTTATTAATTGACAATTTTGCTTATACTATCACGAGGGTCTATGGGGGTTAAATTCACTCTCTGACATTTTGAGCTTGGCATGACGTGACTACAAATTCACGCAATTATTTTAAACACCGTAAGTGTCGTCAACACTATGCGGAACAACAGAAAACTATGATTACGTTTTCAAAATGGGTATAACCACATTCCAAAGTTAACGCTTAACGATATGATTAGAAATGTTTTTACAAGCTACAATACATAACAGTTTAGTTAAGGGTTAGTATGTCACGGACGTTGGTGCATTTAATTGTAAACATAATATCGGTTGTCTACATTCATATGTGTGCCTGTGGGTCTCATGCGTGATATATTACATAGAAAAGAACAGGGTAAATAATTCATATCTTATTGATTTTTATAGTATGATCTATCGTAATAATTATTATTGTCTGTATTACTCACGAGTATATAACCTTCATCTATTGGTCGAATGCCTGGTTTCAGTTTTCGACGGAAAAAGTCGCTGAGACTTCGATATTCCTGAAACAAAATCGGTACACGTTGAAAACGGATTACACGGCAAACATATCATATCACAGTGCATTAAAAAACATATATGGATATTTGCTCTTGATAACAACCCAAAACGCCGCTGACGGCGCCGAACTTCCGATAGCGCCGCCTATCGGATAAAGCTGTGAAACTGAATAACTGAACGAACGGGGACATTGACGCGAGTATGTTTATGTTCAAGATCTTCAAAAACCGTGTTCCATTCAGTCATGTTGGTGCCGACGCATCCACTGCTCGTCTAAATGTATTAACTGGTCTATGACGAGATTAATCTGTGTAGTATTTTCCCGGCTCTTACAGGATGATGTTGTACGTAAGAGGCACATTACAGTACAGCGGGAATAAGGAATGATTCCACCGCAGTGAGCATATTCAATTCCTCTACACGACAGATTCTGTTATCTGCAATGTTGTTATGCGAAGCCTGTGGTAGCCGAAAATGTCACGAGTTATCCGAGTAGTCTTCCAAACTCAAGCTATTGTTAATAGTTCGTACTTGGGTGCTGTTCGTGATTGGAGTTTCCTGACGTTAGTTCCTTTGACTTCTTAAAAGGAAACGGATACACCCACTCGCACCGTCTTTCTAATTCATTCATGGCACTGCTCGTGTGCCTTCGATGTTATGTTGACTGCTCTTCATCCTTTGACAAACAGTAGGTCTACTTTAATACTCAACTTCCCTTTCAGCCTCACTTAATTAACACTACCAACCACTATAAAATATATCACAGACCAAAACAAATCGGACTACTTGTAGGTATAATTCATTACGCATTTAACAATTAAATGCATATATATATATATATTTGTTAGATCCAGTGAGTAGCATATGTGTCAAATATGCTGTTTTGTTGGTAGGATTGCGTTCTGGTATGTACTACTGTCATAGTGTATCACAAAAAATTCCAGTAGAACCATTACCCTTGCAGTAAGATAAATGTTTCGTGTGCTATAGAGACTATGGCCTTATTTTCAACGCTTATCGGCTAACATTCCAAAATCAATATCGTTACGTTTCATGCATGGCTTCTTGCTGCTGCATTGTGTCGTTTTCTATTAAATTTATCATACTTAGGACGCAACATCGTTCTCGCCATTTCTCTTGCCTCCCCACCAGCCGTTTGTAGCCCCGGAAGTTGGGCGAAGTGGCGCATTCACTGTGCCTGCAAAGTGGAGCTTTATTGTCGAACACATCAGTAGAGACGGTCTGCGTTGTGTGGTTTCGTGTGTGTATGGAGTACATACATGCATTACTTTGCATGATGGGACCCAGCACCAAGTGGACAATTGCACAGTGTTCTCCAACTCGAAAAAACAACATAGCGCTACGAATTATCCCGTTGATTCGCAAGGGGCGCTGCAGTTCTGATGTTTTGATAATGCCCTAGTGGCGCTGCTACGCCAATGCACGGCAAAGACGCACCACATTATGAGCACATCAAAAGGAATCACAAGGTTTTGTGTTGGTTATAAATACTGTATTGAGAGGTAAGCCATGCCAGTAGGCCTAGGCCTATAAATGAATTGTTTCAATTGTTTCTTTGACGCCAAATTAGGCCGCCAAACTCGAAACATTCAAGATTTAAAAAACCGTCATGGAGAACACTGGAAACATGTTACATAGACTGAATACACGTTACACAAAATGGATACTTGTTACCCAGATCGGATGAATATATTCTGATTAAGAACGGCTTTATATATATATATATATGTATGTATATATATATATATATATATATAAGTATATATTATATATATATATCGGAGGTTCGAATATTTAAACCTAGTCTGAAAGTCATGTGATGCAAACTGGATCAATCTTCCCCAGTGCTTCTCCAGCTTGTGTGACATGACCGTAGCAACAACAATCCGCTGACTGGCAACAAAAGAGTTGGTTAGCTTGTTATCAGCTTACCTTTAGATTAGTAACGGCTGCTTCATCAATCCGGCAGCGGAACAGCCAAACGTAGAAACCTATCAGTGTCGGTCGAAGAGACGTTGGCAGTTCTATCTGACTCACCCACCCCCACCATCGTGATACCACCTTGAGCGGCAACTGGCGGTAAAGTGCCCACTGAAACGAAACGCAAAACGGGTTAGAGCGCAGCTACCATTCCTGTTACGTTTCAGGTTCTAGAAAATAAAAATTTATTAGGAGGGAGAGAGAGAGAGAGAGAGAGAGAGAGAGAGAGAGAGAGAGAGAGAGAGAGAGAGAGAGAGAGAGAGAGAGAGAGAGAGGGGGGAGAGAGAGAGAGAGAGGGAGGGAGGGAGGGAGGGAGGGAGGGAGGGAGGGAGGGAGGGAGGGAGGAGACAATTCAATGTTAATTAATAGAAAACTCACGTACATAGGCAAACGCTCACGCCGCACACATACACACACGTCGCATTTTCTACTACACACAAAAAGTTAAAAACAACCCATTAAATACTGAATTTTTAGACAACTTTAAATGTAGTGCAATCCGTGTTACTGACATAACCACTAAGCTGCGGACAAACACGGACTTCATAACAAATAATACCCAATGCTGCAGTTACAGTCACGCCTCGGTTCATCGATCTATAACTGCCACGCACGACAGACTGGCGTAACCAGGATGTCACAGCCGACCCACTTGCATTCAGTGAGACAGCGGTGTATTATCTATGTCTGTCTTATAATACGTCCAGCGACTAATCCTTAGAAGATGGTGAGTGGGCGTGCACAGACGGTGAACTTCGGACATACATAGGTCGTTTACTTGAAATCCCACTACTCTATAAAAAAGAGTGCTTCGGAATTTGTAATAGACCGTGTCGTCTCCAGGTCCGAGAGTTTCCAGAATAGAAAACGACGTCGTTTATCAATAACCCAGTACAGTATCCTATCTAAGACACTTTGCTACGACGTATTTGTCCTGCTCCATGTTTGTCTGGGGGCGTTTTGTCGTTATGCGTTATTACTGTTGTTGGTGGTGGTGGCTGTTGGTCGTGGTAATGGTTGTATTAGTAGTTGAATTGTGATGGTGACTGTTGTTGTTGTTCTTGGTGGTGGTGATGATGATGATGGTTGTGGTGGTGGTGATAATGACGGTTGTGATGGTGGTGGTGATGATGATGGTTGTGATGGTGTGGTTGTGATGGTGGTGGTGATGATGATGATTATGGTTGTGGTGGTGGTGATGACGATGATGGTTGTGGTGGTGATGATGATGGTTGTAGTGGTGGTGGTAATGATGATGGTGGTGGTGATGATGATGATGATGGTGGTAGTGGTGGTGATGATGATGATGATGGTGGTGGTGATGATGACGACGATGGTGGTGGTGGTGGTGGTGGTAGTGATGACTATAGTGGTGGTGGTGGTGATGATGATGGTGGTGGTGATGGTGGGGGCGGTGGTGGTGATGGTGGTGATGGTGGTGGTGGTGGTGGTGATGGTGGTGATGGTTGTGAGGAAGTGACAATAGGGCGGTGGGTTATAGTTACAATAAACATTAACAATGTCACACAAAACACAGAACTGCGAAAATGACAGATAAAATAAACGCGCTTCATTT
This sequence comes from Escarpia spicata, assembly GCA_963995525.1. Taxonomy (NCBI): domain Eukaryota; kingdom Metazoa; phylum Annelida; class Polychaeta; order Sabellida; family Siboglinidae; genus Escarpia; species Escarpia spicata. The sequence continues at coordinate 53,016,493 of OZ023205.1, forward strand.
GAAGAGTGGACATTCCGTGCACGAGGGCCATCTCGACCATACCCTCTTCGAGAAAGCTCTTATCAACCGATGATCTATCTTTGAGAGTGTGACACATTATTTTATTCCTACATTACTGATAGTTGATGACAGACAAAATAATCTCGAGTTTTCTAGGCCAGATGCATTCGGAATTGTCAAGGACACTCAGTTCATATTGACATGTGTGAACATAACCTACTTATACTGTGCCTTTTGTACATTATTACAATTGTATGAACACAATGCCACAAATTAAATAATGCTAAATCAATCAATGAAAATGACTGGCCAAATACGGTGTTTAACGCGACATCGCCTGTTCTGTTACCCGGAATCCTCCTCTCGAGCCGGGGTTGGTAATTAGTAAATTACTCCTGACGTTGTTGGTGGTTTGATATATAGAAACTAGGATACGGTACATTCGATGGTGCATTGCATACACACATCGTCTTAGTTCCTACAATGAGGGATGCTAAGCCACGAGTGGCTGATTGTCTCTCTCAATACGTGAAATACAATATGTAATTTCATGGTGCAAGTCGACCAGTGTAACGAAAAGAAAACCGTTCGTGCAGTGAAAGAAAAGAAAAGCAGCAGTATAAATCACAGCAATACTATTCTCGAATATACGCATTACGATTGTAACAGCGAAGGTTAATTATTTAAGACACTCCTATTCCTATAGTATATTGTCAACACATATGTTCACATATTCTCTGAACCAATTTTATAACGTTCAAATTGCTGCTCTCTGTGTGGCAACCAGTCGACACCAACGAATGCGTTTTATGCTTCGGGTTTGTGAAACACATTTTGGCACCTAGTAGGTCTATTCCTGCAACATATTTATTCAATAACTTTTTAAGAACGTTGTATTAACAAGTTGTTTTAAAGCTGTTCACTAACTTCATTTTGAATTGCTTAGACCATGATACCAACACCAATACACATACGTATATCTTAGCCAATCAAGGTAATACATTGTTTCTGTTTTGCGTACATAGCTAGATTATCGAGATTAATTTACTGACGAATAAGTATTAGGATATTAATGGCCGAATTACAATCTATCAGAATTGGAATAGTAATGCTATAGACTGTTTAATCAGAATACGGATTATGTGGATTGATAGCGAATTTCAAATCAAACATTTTCATATCATCCATAAATGTTGCATGGCAGACATTTTAAAATACAAAGCATTACATTCGAGACAGTTGCTGTCAGGGTACGACAACGGAAACATGACGTAACACGGCCTAATTCGTACTGCCTCAGTACCAACAAGGGAAAGCAATTGACCCGGCAGACTGGGGTTAATTAGGCATTCAGTAATTACGATTAATGAGGCAACAGACGGCTTAACAGAGTGGGTATTGTTGACAAACAAGGGAATTAAGTTCATTAAAAGTATGCAGTATTACATTCCAGATGGAGTCACCACTTGCTGTTAAGTGTTGTACAGTGTGTCTTGAAAATCAGCAAGTCAACAATATGAAAAAGGAAAGTGGCTCTTTTATTCAAAGGATGAACACCTCAATCTAATTCCATAACGACACCCTACGCATACGGAGAACGACCTCTAGGCATATATTGTTACACTTACCCAGTGTTCTACTATAATTACAGACATAGTTCGTATTGGGTGTCACTTAAAAATAATTAAAGTCTTTCGTTTTGTAAGCAGCTCATACGTCAGAGTATTTATGAGCCTCGACTACAAAAGTTTCATTACAGCAACACTCGATTTGTAATAATCGAAAATGAAACCAAGTGGTCGCCTGTTTGTTTTTGGAATTTTAACTGCTGCTACAACATTATTATATAAACTACAAACTCTCTAAATACATTCTATTGAGAAATGTCTAACAGTACTCAATGAGTTCTTTCAAAGCAGAGTAGGCCTACCTTCCGACGAACATGTGAATACACAACCCTTTCGAGCACGATTTCTCAAAGCTGTTTTTTTTAAGCACCACGTTAAAAACTGCACAACTTTGAACACCTTTAAAGATACGGCATACAGCATACAGTTGGTATCAGTGGAAAGCAATTTGCCCTTCTGTCACGTAGTACCAATAACTAGAAAAGGGTTAATGATGCAGTGAAACTCATTACGTGAAGGAGGGTCACATTTCTGCTTGAACGACGCTTCTAAACGACCCTCGTTGGGGGTATTTAGAACCAGTACAGTTTCCTACAAGCGGCAGCAGACGGTCATAATGGGCGATCCGCTGTGTCGAAACTTGTCGACAATAGACGACAGCGTGCATTGTCCTGGCGTGCATTTGAAACCACACAGACCGCTAACTATGTTGTAACCATGCGGTGTCCGTCCCGACATGCCATATCTAGTCGCCAACTATGCATGTTCATTTGTTTCTTTAGGAAACAGCAGACACACGTTGCTAAAGAACTTAGGCATTTATTTATTTATATAATGATAGAGGAGAAGGAGAGGGTTGGAGCCGCTCCAGTATAGGGTCTAAGGCATTCTTAGAATCAACTAGTTGTCTTTATTTAGTATACAGAAACAACAAAAAAGGGCTCTGGTTTCACATGCGGCGCTTTTGGGTAAGTTGCGCCGAAGCAGAAATCGTGTCCCTTCTACGTGCTTGCAATGTTGTCTCATGTGGGCAAAGGCATGACTGTTGTAACTTTCATTAACACTCTTTAATTTTACGAGATTTGCCGTTGTAAATGCAACCGGCAAGGTCACTGATGAATTACTTAATTATGTATTTCCATTATTCCAAAACGCAAGTACTCTTTTTGTCCTTATTACTTTTAATATGCTAAAGTCTGTAGACCCCAATTACCAGTGTAACATGTAGGCCTGTGAAAGCCTGTAGGTCATCTTCCCCTGCGGTGTCAGCTTCCCGCCGGTCATCAATCAAATCGTGCTTTGGCATTTATCCATTGCGGATGTAATGTTTTCGACAAATTCTGTTAAAGCTAGTGAAGTTGAGTGATTACTTCTGAAGCCATATTGCCCATCTGTCAATATGTGTTGTGTTTCAATGAAAGACCTTAGCCTTTTGTTGAATATTTTTTCAAGTATTTTTGAAAATTGGGATAAGAGAGATATAGGTATATAATTAGAAAATTGAAAACGATCTCCTGACTTAAATATAGGAATGACTTTTGCTAATTTCATTTCATTTGGAAATGATCCGCTGATCAAAGATCTGTTAAAAATGTGGGTTAGCGGTTGTACAATTTGCTTTATTACATGCTTAACTGTTTTCGTGCTGATTTCATCGTGTCCGTATGAAGTTTTACTTTTGCACCCAGACACAATTTCGAGTACTTCTTGCTCAGTAACGGGGGACATATACATTGATTGTGATACAGTACGTTTTACAAAGTCGGTTGGCTTTGTTCCCGGGCAGGGTTCTATGAGGTTGGATAATTTAGTACCTATATCGACGAAGAAATTGTTAAAATGATTAGCTATTTCTTTATTTTCTAAAACTACTATGTTATCGCCAACATGAAACTTGTTCAAATATGTGGTATCAGATTTTCTTTTACCTATTATGCTGTTAAGAGTTTTCCAAGTTGCTCTTATATTAGTCTTACAATCGTCGAGTTTTTTTCTGTAATATTTTTTCTTTTCTAGACGTAATAATTTTGTAAACTTATTTTTTTAGCGGATTTCTGTTAATTCTGTCCTATTTTTTAGAAACGCTAAGTACAGGTTATTCTTCTTTATGCAAGCGTTTTTTAGCCCTCTTGATAACCAAGGTTTATCATTCTTTTTTGTTTCTCCTGAATACGTTGTAGTTTTTACAGGACAGGCGTCGTTATAAGTATTATTTTGTATTTGCATAAAGCGCGAGAATGCTAAATCAGGGTTTGACTCGTTCATTACAGTGTCCCAGTTTGCATAATTTAAATCGTGCTTAAATTTGTTTAATGAGTCCTCATCTAACGTTCTGTTATATTTATATTTTGGATCATCGTTAATAACCGCATAAGTGCTGTTGTCACACAGGACGAAAATTGGCATATGGTCTGTAGCATCGCTTAAAACAATGTTTCTACACAGTTCAGAACAGAAAATGTTATCTATTATACTAGCAGTCGTGCGTGTTACTCGTGTGGGCTTGCTCTTCGCAGTGCAATAGGTCTATATTGTAATCACCACATATATACACGATTTTGCTGGTGAGATTTCCCAGTATGAATGAGAGATTGTCATTAAATTTGCTGATGCTGGTATTCGGTGCTCTATACATACAACCGACATTGATTTTTTCGTGTTTACTAATTTGTATCTCAATAAAGATGCTTTCAAAACAGTCATCAACAGCATACGATATATTCCTTAAACAAATATCAGAAGACTGGCAATTGTTAAGTACAGATTCACACACATATATGGCAACGCCGCCACCGTGTTTGTTTTTTCTGGAATTACAGTACAGTTTGTAACTCGAAAATACGACATCGTTACAGTTTACTTCACTTCCGTCCCAATTGTTTTCTTTAAGCCACGTTTCTGATATAGCAATTATATGAAATTTATATTCCATGCTTTGGATAGTATCTTTAATCTTGGGTAAGTTAGCTTTAAACTCCGAGCATTAAAGTGTATCATACTCAGTTTGATTGGCTGGTTTTGCCAACACTGCTAAAGTTTGTTGAAAATTGTGCTGGGGTGTAGTATTTACATTGCGTGGGCAAATCATTATACAACAAACAATCAGTATCAATATCGTGTTCGTAACAGTGTTCATTATAATCAAACGGTGTATCATACGGAGGCGTTAACTCGTCATTTTGTTGTGTAGTTGACGCCATGGTTAAGTCATCACAAAAACGTTTGCCAGGATAGTCAACAGGTACTTGGTAGTTTAACCATAACGTTCTAGGATCACGCGTGGAACGTCCAGAAGCATACCACCGCCAGAGCGTAGGGTCTTGCATCATAACACAAGCGGCTGACCGTTTGATTCTCTCTAGAAGGTGCAGCAGACGGTCTGGTATACCAAACAGCACAGCATTTCCATAATCAATTCTGGATGTCACAAGTGCATGGACAATACATTTGCAGACACTGATCGTCATTGCCTCTCGTATATGACATATTCTCTGCTGAGATGTTGGCACAGTAGGCTGTGTGATTTGTCTGCAGCAGTGTCGGGTATCGCTATTCCCTAGGGAGTAGGGACAGCATGTTGACTGTTAGTAGATAGACATACTGCCCACAGTTTAGCAGGGTAGTAATTAGCTTATATTGAAGGGCTATTAACGCCCTGTGTATTAGGTAACTTGTGTGTTAATATGATAGATTAGCAGAAGAGTATTTTAATCATTGATTTAAGCAATAAGTTATTTTCTAATTATTCTTAGCAATTACACTTACTTGCTAAGCTAGACAAATTCAGCTTATATATGTGATACTTAGCAGGTGTTCCCACAGTCGAATTATGCTATTTTAATGCATTTTTAAGGGAATCATTATGTCAGCATATATATAAAATGGTATAATTTAATCATTATTTGGTTTATTCATTTATAACTGATAAATGGTTGTATATCAGTTAATGATTCTTGCTAGTTAGTACAATGCTGTGCAGTATTATATTTCACTTGCTTATTTATTTACAGACAGTGCATAATGTGGTTGCACTGAGCAGTGCTCAGGCGCTGTGTTAGACTGCAGTTCCCAGTTAGTTTCCTGGTTGAGCAGTGTTACCTTTAATGGCACGGTGTATTACTTACTGGTTAGAAACAATTAGTCTGATAATAGTACACAACTATATTAAGGAATTAGAGACAATGCAATTATACATACGATTAGTACTGATTAATGGACTCGTATTCTACACGGATGATGAGCCGTTATATGGTGATAATGGATGTCACGTATACATACTGATGCTGTATTGTGCATAGAGGAGTGCCTCATATACATGTGGTTAATTGTAGAAGTATTACTAGCCGAGTATATACTTCATAGACATTTACACTACTTACATTCGATACTGTGTTAATGATACCTAGAATGCATTTGAATGTATTTCTCGATTTGAGAATGTAGTATTTAAACTAATATAGACCTATGTGTTATTGATAGTAAGTCCGTCAAGGAGTTTTGCCGTTTGGATATCTAGTTACAAATATCACAGGTGCTAGCCTGCTATTTGGTATCTGAGATGAATTTATGCAATTTAACTGTATCAATGTTATGCAAGGAATATTATCTTTAATATAGTTGTTGAATGATCCTTTGTATCCATTGTTGCGCGTGCAGTAATCAGATGTTATTATGTTGCTGGTTTATTTTACATTTTATATTTCACACAATAAATTATAATCATCATTAATATGTGTTGATCTGTCTTCATGGTAAATCCCACGTTACATAAATATTATCACACTGTTTCATAACAGCGCAGTTTTTAGACTTAAATTAATGCCGTCGAATTAATATCTACGTTTACGATTCAACCTTACTGCACCAAAAACATCACGCAGTCTGTGATTGACAGGCGAGAAGCCACTGCCACGCCAAATGTTGAGAACGCATTCACTGTGGCAGAGATAACCGATAGGCGGCTATCAATTGAACGTTGAAGCATTCGTTTGTCTGTGCGCAAACACTGGTAATGCAGTGTTTTTATCTGGTGATTATAGTTGTAATGCAAGCATTGTATACGAACACAGACTTTAGAGACAAGTGCAGCTCAATTAACACAGTTTACGCCAATGCACAGAGTTCGCTGCTAGCGGCTGGGAGCGAATAGTAGCGAAGTCTACGTGAACGGTCATACCATGCGCGATCAGGACACGCAATGAAGAAGTCTGCTCACGAGTAACGCATGTTCTGAAGGGTAATCAAAACGTTGGGTGCGTGCGATGTTTAGTTAAGCATATTCATGACATATGTACATTCATGGCACACATGCACGCTATTTCACTTTAGTCATTTAATAATTATAAAATATTCAGGAACTTTTTTAAATATTGGTTTTCAGAGTACGACTGTGTTCAATAGTGCGTACATTGTCACTAAAATAAAACAATGGATACATGAGACTTAGTGGTGTAAAGGTAGATTTGGCCTGAAAGACCTTTTAGATACAGTGTCGTTAAAACAATATGGCTATAAGTCTTTTCTATAATAAGCATTCGAATGTATTTAAAATAAATTAAACTATTAGTTAGACTATCGGACAGTAAAGTTGAAAACCAAATTAAAACTCAACGTAAAGCAGGTTATGCAGTGAGTAGGAAAGTAACCTTAAAACAACATGTTATACTTTAAAAGCGAGTTACAATTCCCCAGGCAACGCATTCCATAAAAGTGGTTCGGCTCAGGAGAAAGATCGCCGGCCATATCGCACAAGGTTATATTGCGACCCGCATATCTTAGTAGCACGCACGCACACACAAGCTCACGGACACGTTTCGTTGATAGTATTCTGAGGCCATGGTTCGGCTATTTTCTGTTGCCTTTGTTTACTTCACACGGTTACCTTGTGTAGTATATCTGTTTTTTTTTTAATACCAAACATTTGCTTTCTGCACCATTCCAAAATACAGTATGTCCAAACTGCGTGAACATTAATCATGTCACCTCTGCCAGAACTTACATTTAATGTACAGATTGTGCACATCCATACATCATTTGGTAAACTCGTAATGTTTGTTAGGAAATTTCTCAGTGACAAGTGCATACAACTGTTCATAATAGGCCGTATTTAACTAATTAAAGATCACATGGTGGATTTTCTTGTTAAACATAACTTGATAAACCCATCTCAACATGGGTTTTTAAAAGCGAGGTCATGCTTAACAAATATGTTATGTTTTTTGGAAGACATCACTAGGTGGGTAGATGAGGGATCACCAGTAGATATCATCTATTTAGATTTTCAAAAAGCTTTCGACAAAGTACCACATCAAAGATTACTCCTTAAGCTAAAGGCCCATGGCATAGGAAATGGTATAATAAACTGGATAGAAAAATGGCTGAATGACAGAAGACAACGTGTAGTAGTTGATGGGGAGGCTTCAAACTGGAAATCGGTATTGATATACCACAGGGATCAGTACTAGGACCTATATTATTCTTAATATATATCAACGATTTGGACGATGATATAACAAGCAAGGTGTTAAAATTTGCGGATGATACAAAAGTGTTTAGAAGGATTAAAAGTGATGGAGACAGACAGCATTTACAAGATGATCTTGATAGGTTGATCAAATGGTCTGAAAAGTGGCAAATGCTGTTCAATTTTGGGAAATGTAAATGCCTCCACACAGGTCATGGGAATGAAGAGGTAAAATATAAAATGGGGGGTACTGTTCTAAGTACTACTGTAAAAGAAAAGGACTTAGGGTTAACCATTAGTGCTGATATGAAGGTTTCAGAGCAGTGCGGAATTGCAGCGTCAAAGGGAAATCAAATTCTTGGATTAATTAGGCGAAATATAGCGTATAAGAAAAAAGAATTCATAGTACCGCTGTACAAAACAATAGTGAGGCCTCATTTAGAATATTGTATACAAGCATGGAGGCCATATCGCAAGAAGGACATATATATGCTAGAAAGAGTACAGAGGAGAGCGACTAAAATGATACCAAATCTGAGGGATCTTAGTTACGAAATACGCCTAAAAGAATGTGGTTTAACAACACTAGAGACCAGGAGATTGAGAGGAGATCACATAGAAGTGTTTAAAATATTGAATGGTTATGAAAATATTGATAGAATTTTTTTTTTCTCAGTTAAGAAAGATAGAAGGACCAGAGGACATGAAGCTACATTAGTAAAGGAGCAGTGTAGATTAGATATAAGAAAGTTCTCATTCTCACAAAGGACTGTAAATGAATGGAACAGATTATCTCCTGATTGTGTTGGTGCTAGTAGCGTGAATATGTTTTAAAATAAAATCGACACACACCTTAAAAAGGCGGGATACATGTAGATAAAAAGTATTGGACTCTCGATAAGCCAAAAGGCTTCCTTGTCCAACTGCCATCCAGAGTAATTTTCTGGTTGGCAATCTTGTTAAATCTTGTTAAATCTTGTATTTCTATTGAAAACCTGGCTAGATACACAATAATGTGCGTTTTGCTTGAAATGTGCAGCGTTACCCAGATGCGCATTTGCAATGCAATGCGTAGAAAGTCATATAGGCATGCGTATATACGTTCCCCAGCCTATCAAACATGTATACCACTGCAAGTCGTCCATTCTAAATTTACAAAACATAATGTAAATAGTCACGCTCTTTGTTTATAATCACGTCAAACAACGACACACAAACATCAGCCTTCTTATAGGCCCGTGTTTTCCTATTCACCTAATCAACATGATTTACACATCTATTGATGAAAGATTTCAATATAAAGCAACCAATCATTTGACATCGTAATGATACGACTGAAAACAAATTGCTCCATCATCATGCATCGCTGCTTGCTTCATTTGATCAGACCTAGCTTACCTTCATTTGATTAGACCTTAGCTATACCGGTGCACTGTACTTTGGGTATACAGCTCCGGGTGTTATGTATACGTAAAAAAACGGACGGAACTTTATGCCATTCCATGCAGTTCTGCGAATTACGTTTGCGGGTCATTAATCAGATTTCGCTATAATCTTGATGTCCCAAAAGTTTGAACTACCCTCGATACCGCGGAAATTGACAACCCAAGCCAGTTCATTTGCATGTGTGTGTGTGTGTGTGTGTGTGTGTGTGTGTGTGTGTGTGTGTGTGTGTGCGTGCGTGCGCGTGTGTGTGTGTATCAGTGTAACCTTCCCTATACCGCTCAGAATATACTTTTTATAGAATTGTCGTAAAGAAAATTATACTCAGGCATTTGTTTCGTGTTCGTACACAGAGCTACTGGGGTTTTATTTGTGTTTGTACACAGTGCATGGAGGGAGGTGCAGAAATAATGTAGCTATTAAGTAAATGGAGAATGTTTCACTTATACAAAGTTCTACAAAAGTGTGTCCCTATATAGAGTTATGCAAACTCCGCAACAACATTTAATTAAACGCAATGGTACTTCACCAACATACGCAGTCACCGGACGCAGCTGCTCATACGAGAGCACATTTTGCTGTTGTCTGCGTAAAATGTAGGCATCATTGTTCTTTCTTTCTGGAAAAAAATTTCAAAAAACTGTACGCTTCGCGTATGTTTTTAGAATGTCAACTCCGCAAAGCTTACTAATTAATTACTAGATAGACATTAATTTGTGATGGATTGAGTGATAACAGGTTAATTTATAATGGCTGTGTAACCATTAACTTAAGCCCGCAGCTCACTAGCCCATTTTTCGTCGGACGACTGCAGATTTTTTATTGCGGTTAAATTTGTTGGATTTTTGACGCCGATATTTTGTTGCGACAAGCTAAAGTGCACGAAGTTAGGTGGTTCAACTGTATCCTGACATATTGGGCTCAAATATTTATAAAGTGAATGAATTGAATTTGCACGTACGAAGACAAAGCTCAGATGCTGTTGCCACCTCGGTGTTGGCTGTTGCTAATAATAGGAAGCATGCTAGACATATCCACTTCAGCAGAATGTTCCTGCCAGGGTCTCGCTTTCATGACTCTTTTGCTGTAATCAGTAGATTACACATCGTAAAGCCTAAATGCATTGATGGGATTCCCGTGCCGTGCATTTTCTATAGTCCACTCCTCGGACTTCAACATTTCGCTCGACATCGTGGCTGTGGCACTGGGGGATGCTATGTTTACAATGTCGTGTGCGCGTGCACGTTTCCCACTGGTTGTTAATCGCGCGAGCGCCGACAATTTGTCGGGGTCCGCAGCACATTAGCCGACAAGGCCCGTCAGAACGTCCTGAGATCTAGCGCTGTTAGTTACAAGCGCCGATCTTGTCAGAATTCGCAGCACACTAGCCGACAAGTGAAGATTATTTGTCGGACGTCGACAAATCGGCTAGTGTGCTGCGGGCTTTAAAAGACGAAATGTCAACTCCGCAACGTTTCCCAGTCAAATGTTTCCGGAGTAAACTGGATAGGTTCATAACATAATGTTAGTATTGTAAATATGTATGATGTGCCCAGTCAACACTTCGACAGATTCCTGGTCACAACTGAAAATAGTTTTATAATATTATATAATTGTCTTACAATGGTATATTCGTATGTGAAGCGCAGTAGCACAGTTCGTTCACTCTATGTTGCTTCAGTTTATGTAGCTGTATGAATGAGTACCTGGCTATAGACAGTGGTGGACATATATGTGTACGAATGGTCTCCGCGCATAAATTGCAGCGTGGCTGAATGCTTCCCAAAGAAGTCGAGATGGTGTTCGTTTGAACAGTTCTGCCAGAGAGTAAAGTGTAAAACACTTTGAGCAGTCCTGAGGACTGGATACTGCACTATATAAGAACTTATCTTTACTTCTACTTTACCTTACAGACATTCGTTAACATGAAATGTGTATTGTTAATGCGAAATGGTGGCGGCGTCATTTGAAGAAAAAAGAAAAAGAGCCAACTAGTGTGATGGAAACAGCTAAGTTAGAGAGTACCTCGGTATATGTAAAATGCCTTGTGAAATAATTCAAACAACGATAAAATAATTGAAAGGTTTATTATCAAAGAAAGTTGTTAATGCCGTACAAACTACAATGGAGAATAAAAACGTAACAGTTTCAAAACACCTCTCTTAAAAGATTAATATATGTCATTAAGAATCACATGGTGTTAAATGTGTTTATTTATAACTGTTCCCAGAAACAATCGTGTGATAAGTTGAAGGCCATAATTTCTACATGGCACTAGAAAGAAACTGCGCATGTTTTGAGGAACAAAAGTGCTTAATGTTCGGCTCTATGCTGGAAGTTCCTGATTCATGGTCATATATGACATCTTGTTGTTATTCTTGATAAGTGTCGATGTTAAGAAGATCACTTCACAGAGGTATGTTGTTGAAAACGTCAACACTATGGCAACGGTATGATCAAAGATGACTGCGTATTCTTTGTTGCGCTGCAACCAGAATGAGACCGGAGGCACCTGACCGAAGTTTGAGATGCGGTCGTTTCCTGGGTATATCAGTTCCTCTCACGTCGTCAGAGAAAGCTGCACACTTGCAGATGTCGAAAAGTGATCACGAGCACGGTTATACAACTTGATTTAGCGTAATGTTTAAACGTGCCGTGAAACCTGTCCAACTATTTGTAAATATGCCCACTGATGTCTACTAAGTTTGAATTTCAGGGAAATCAAAAACAAAACATTGTTTTAACTAAATCTAAGTATGCAATGGTTCAACGGGTATTCATGGTGCATTCGGGACCTTTAATATTGACCCAAATATCGTTAGAGGTTCTCTCACGGTACATCAGTTTGCCGCACTCGTTGAGAAACAATGAGATGTATTCAGCGACATTAAATATGTTTAATCGGACGACCGTCGCGTATTATCACACACACACACACACACACACACACACACACACACACACACACACACACACACACACACACACACACACACACACACACACACACACACACACACACACACACACACACACACACACACACACACACACACACACACACACACACACACACACACACACACACACACACACACACACACACACACACACACACACACACACACACACACACACACACACACACACACACACACACACACACACACACACACACACACACACACACACACACACACACACACACACACACACACACACACACACACACTACGACGTGTTATCCGCACGGAGAAACGGGCAGATGGTTCAACTGATGTCAACACGACAGAATCGGAATCGGAAGTTTCTATTTGACCCACATATAAAACAAAACGGTACAATTTCAAAACAGAAATGTCTACTGCTCAATTATGAAATGTGTTGACAAAAATAGCAGGTAATACATATATGTATTATTAGCTAAACTGTAGAACACAAAAATAGAACAATAATGATTTCATGTACGGAATAACAAATTGACAATATCCTAGCCATAGACTGTCATGTCGCAGTAGATAAGCTAAACATGGGTCAGGGAGACGGCCACTAAGACCACGCTCTCGTAACAGCCAGCCCCAAATTTTAACTTTTAACAAGTTACGTTTGGCTCACTTAGACTTTCGAAAAATATTAACAACACAAGTGCACAATTTCCAACGCAGTAAGGATTTGACAAGTATTCCAATTAAGTTACCAATAATTGATGACAAAATCTCAAAGAATAAATAAGTTTACTTAATTTAGAATCTCGCAAATAGTTACAATTACATTTGACATACTAATTGCAGTACTGATTTATAGAAGTAAATAAATTAAAACTCAATGTATTAGTTATTGATTATTAAGAACGTCCACATATATAACAATTTGGCAGAGCAGTGTTCTCTGTAATTTTGTGGAAAACATAGTATGGCATAACTAATAAATTCTTGTAGGCTATGTGTTAAAATGTTGTTCCTTATGTGATGCGCAGTGTTGTTTATTTGTACTGGAATGTCATACCCAATGCATCATTTGGCAAAGTCATGTTTAGTCCTATTTGTATGGATGTTGTCATGTATTTGTGTATCAATGTTGGAAACATCTCTACAGAGCCCGCACCACCGACAATGCCCACCTATAGTGCATTTAGGCAGGGACACTATGTGATAATTAAAAGTTAAACTAATACAATTCCGCTAGATGACAGTTGAATGGTTCAATCATCGTGTTTCAAGTCGCGTAGTTCAACCTACATGTCACACAGTTGGCGTGTTCGGAATTCACCTTCGGCAAAAACAGAAATAACACAACTCTCAGTCGAGGAGATGGAGTCGCAAACATAACGCAATTATTATTCTTAAACCCTGCATTTGTGTAGTAACATAATGGATTACTTAGTTACATGCTGAAGTACGCAGAATATTCAGACTATGCCTCTGGCTGGACAAACGGGCTACCATTTCTGAGCATCAACTTTGACCTACTTTGTGGTTTTACCCCTAATTGCAATAATGATTAGCACCTATTGTGCTCAGTCTGGTCTGGTGAATACCTGACTGCAGGTCTGGTCAAGTGTTGAACCTGCCAGCTACCGCGACGTGGCTTCGAGCTGCTGACAGGGCCCGACCTGTCGCCTGACCCACTGCATAGAAACCTTGTTTTATGTTATAAACAATGCGATAATTGTTGTAAAAGATGTCAGCGAATGACATGTAATAGATACACGCGTACCCAAGTGTGAGATTTAGTTACTTATACCACCAGAAATACGGGTTGAAATACAGTGCAAGCGTACTTGGCATTCCTACCTAGGAAACCCTTTTGGGAAATATCTCAACCGACCCTATGCTGTGTGTTAATTATAGTTGAACCTAGGACGTTGACAGTTTCTTTTGCATGGCTTTGTACCTGGACATTTTAACTAACAATCTACAGTGGTTCTCTAATCTATTTGACACAACGTGTCGACAACAATCAAATAGCTTTGATCAGAAAGGATATAATAGGAATAATTGCTTAAGGAAGCAGATTTCAGAGCAGATGCTTTGAAAACGGGTTTCCAAATGCGACAGCCGGACATTAATCGATTTGTTTGCGTAGCTCAGTCCTGGTTTCTATGTATAATTTGGCAACCTATCTGGCGATACCTTCTCAATATTCTGCATCAGTTATCGTTCTCAGATATACTTATATTCGCGAAGTGAACAGGAATACTTAGCGATGCGTAGCTATAAATAACAACGTCGCTTTGAATGTCGCTGCATGCCATGGCTCTATTGTTAATGCCGAATCTGGCAAAGTCAAAGCCAAGGCGTTGCCGTAGGCATACATAATGATGTCGAAGAGGAGACGTGACATAAACCTACCGAATGCTATGTCATTGAAGATATCAACAGCTAAAGACGAACTCCACAAGATACTCTTTGTTATATTCAGCAGGTCATATTTAAATTTAAAAAAAACACCATAACAACCTGCATGTAAACACACACCACCACCTATCAACAATAACCGGCGAAGATCAACGAAGGTTATTTACAAAACAAACAACTACATTCATCGCCAGAATGAAGGCCCAGCCAAATTCAAGTATAACCTAAACCAAGACACCCCCGGACATCAGGTCAAATACATCTCAGCACTGCCACAGTGAGTAAGGCAACGATAGCCCTTTCGGACATACCACGCAGCAATTAGGCCTAAACATCTACACCGGCGTCGCGTGTAATACGTAACACAACCTTACCGCTACAGTCGAAATGATCAGTTGCATCGCCCATAAGACTTTCCACGCCATGTGTATCTGAACAGCCTCGTCGGACAACATTTTGGTCTGCGAGCGAGCAAGCCGGAGGCCACCACGACTGTTCAACTCTGGCGGTGATTACTCTAGTATTACTCAACACAGTGCAAACCGCTACTTGAGGCGACTGTCGCGCCATGCCGTAAACCACCCAATAGACGCCGCCGCGTGCCGCCAGTACGCCTACAGCCGCTACACCGCTGAAAGTTTCTATCTTTCGCCTTTTCTAATTGCTTCTTCACTGCTCCGGTATGTCATTCTTTGAACGAATACAGCCGGACCTCTTTACAACATCTGTTGTTAGGGATCATTTGTAAATGTAAGGGGTCATACATTCAGTACGTCATGCTTAAGGGGAGGGGGTCCCCGGGTATGCGCGGCGAAGATGACCGTGGGGGTATCCAGGCAAGTGTTTTTGTAATGATTAAAATGATGTATAAGTGTACCGTATGCATGTGAACAACGTTACACTACTGGTAGATAATCAAACCTACCATGAAGTGTTTTTATTATTTAACAACAATCAGAATTACACAAAACAAATTACATTGACTTTACACATATTATGTTGTAACTGATGCAAGTGTAATGCTCACTAAACATAAACGTACACACGGTGCCAAATGTTCACAGTCTGATCGTTTCTATCGTAAAATCAAGTTGTATAAGTATACATAGCATTACCGATATACACAATGATACATGTGTATATTGACAACCCAATTGTGTGGCATGAACTACAATTGCACATTAAATGTCACGGTCACAATCTGGTTTTTTATTTGTATGTTTGGTCTCGAACAACGTGTCTTCATTGTATGGTGCACGACAACGGACACCGACACTAGGGGTACATGGGATCCAGGCACAGTACATATTGATCTGTACAACGTGTCTTCATTGTATGGTGCACGACAACGGACACCGACACTAGGGGTGCATGGGATCCAGGTACAGTACATATTGATCTGTACAACGTGTCTTCATTGTATGGTGCACGACAACGGACACCGACACTAGGGGTACATGGGATCCAGGTACAGTATATATTGATCTGTACAACGTGTCTTCATTGTATGGTGCACGACAACGGACACCGACACTAGGGGTGCATGGGATCCAGGTACAGTACATATTGATCTGTACAACGTGTCTTCATTGTATGGTGCACGACAACGGACACCGACACTAGGGGTGCATGGGATCCAGGTACAGTACATATTGATCTGTACAACGTGTCTTCATTGTATGGTGCACGACAACGGACACCGACACTAGGGGTACATGGGATCCAGGTACAGTACATATTGATCTGTACAACGTGTCTTCATTGTATGGTGCACAACAACGGACACCGACACTAGGGGTACATGGGATCCAGGTACAGTACATATTGATCTGTACAACGTGTCTTCATTGTATGGTGCACGACAACGGACACCGACACTAGGGGTGCATGGGATCCAGGTACAGTACATATTGATCTGTACAACGTGTCTTCATTGTATGGTGCACGACAACGGATACCGACACTAGGGGTACATGGGATCCAGGTACAGTACATATTGATCTGAACAACGTGTCTTCATTGTATGGTGCACGACAACGGACACCGACACTAGGGGTGCATGGGGTCCAGGTACAGTACATATTGATCTGTACTGTAACGGAATATGCTGTTATACTCATAAATACAAAACGCTCAAATTATATTTGTTTCAAAGAGACTCTTGGCCAGCCAATATCATAGACTATATATATTTGGCACTCTATGTAACATAATTTTAAGATTACAAAACTAGAAGACGATGTAAGTGTGCCTTTAATATTCTAAAAACGGTGCTATTTTTATTACATACTATACGGTATTACTTATTTTTTACGGTACGGCTTACCTGTTGTTGCTACCTGGTCTTACTATTGTTGCTAACCACGGGATGGATCCGTGGTTTCGTATTCGTGATGGGATTGGTCAACTATAAAACGTCATGTACACACATGTTATCTTGTCTTGCCACGGAACGCTAAGAGGTCTGTTATTAACTTTAGCGGAACAATTGCTAAAAAATAACAAAAGTTAAATACCGTGGTATTTGTACGAGCAAAAGCAACAGAACACCAACCGATGTTTTAGCAATGATAACAGTTTGCTATAGAGAAGTCATGCTTTAGTGTCCGTGATTTTGATTCGTGTGTGTGTGTGTGTGTGTGTGTGTGTGTGTGTGTGTGTGTGTGTGTGTGTGTGTGTGTGTGTGTGTGTGTGTGTGTGTGTGTGTATGTGTGTTTTGTTTGTGTGCGTGTGCGTGTGTTGTGTAGTTTGTAGGCACTGTATGTGTATGCCTACATGGATGTCGATGTTCATTCGATTCTTTCTATGGTCATCCGCGCCATTGGGCCATTGGCTTCTGATCGACCAATTGGCGAAGCTTTACATTTAGAATATTTAGAATTAATTACCTTTTCAGTGGACATTTTGGGTGGTTAACTATTCTCCAGATGCTGTCATCATGGAGTCATATTCGATTGTCAGGAAATTATTTTCTGTTGCATGCAATGCCGTAATTGGCGATTGCAGAAATTAATAATTGGTTAGCCGGAACGTGTTTAAGTTCATAATATATGTAGGCCTAAATGTGATAGTAGCTGCCGTTAGTTCGTTGCACCATAGGTTGATTGATATAAGGTAGTAAATTATTACTCGCAATCACGCTAAATTCATATATCTCGTATCTCGATGGTTCGTCATGGCAATAAATAAGTACTTGTTTCTCATGACTACAGCCTGCTGTTTGTTGTCACTGCACTTTGCTACAGCATGATCTACACAACTGATGGGCTACCGGCATCCGGAAGCCTTATTTATATTTGGCAAACACATCAGTGTTTTACCTGTCCAGCAAGGACGATATCACATTGACGAGTCCCAGGTTAATACAACAATTGGGCGAGCGGTCACGTCCCAAATAACTAGGTGACCTGACCTACTACTTTGTGGGGTCGCATCAAGAACATTCAAGACGGTACGGGATAACATTTTCTTCTCGAAATAGTAAGAATTCGCAAGCGGTTGACTGCGAATGAAAATTGACTGCAGTGACAAGAGTGTTTTATCTGTATAACATGAGGTGAACTTGTGTTTACTGTGCTCTTGTAAACACAGAAAAAGGCGTCAGAAGCGCTACTCATAGGCCTACCTTCCCACCCTGTATGGAACACTCCTGTAAGTCAAGTAAAAAAAACGCATTGTTATTTATGTCAGTTATAAATGTCCGCCGGTTGGCCGCGCGTGTTCAAAAGGAGCTATCCATACAAAGCAGATTATGCTGATTGGATCTCGCGTGAGTTCGGCGCAGTTGTCTGTGCACAAATAAAACATCCGCGAGAATGCTTTTGTGTGTCATAAACTGGTATTCTGTTCGTATGCCATTTGATATACGTAATGCATTTCAGTGTGCGATCTAGTTAACTGTAAGACATGTCTCGTAAGATCAAATCAAATAAATAAGTACTATTTAAGTGATATTTAATCACAAGAAATATCTCGTAAGAACATCGGCATGGGTTAAAGACACATCGTAAGCCGATTCTTATATGGAAAGTAGCTCCAACGAACAAATATACATTTCTTCTCATTCACATTAAAATATGTATTTCAATATAAAATAATAATAATAATTTAATAATAATAATGTTAATAAATCTAGTTACTGTGCAATAGATTGTTGCGAGTATTTGCAGTAAGTTTGAAGGTATTGTAGGTACTCGTAATGCTGACGAGCTATGTCAAATAGAATTTCACATTCTTTGACCAAAACGGTGCGATGCAATGCTGCAACAGCAGCTCATCTCTTCCTGTTTACGACTGATGGTGAAGTAAAAAAGCTTCTTTTTACACTACTGTCGCTAATCGTTATATAAGAGCACAACAGTTGGTTGTGATTTAGGGGGCGAAATAGGATGTGGTTTGTCCGGGTATGTTGGGAAAATAACAATAATACATGTAGGAGTGGTGGTCTTGGGGTGGCACCCACATGGGATACAAGTACACAGCAGATCGTCAGTTGGAGAGGAATTGAAACAAACTGAAACGAAAACAAAACACGTAATATAAGATGCAAAATATAACGTGTGTTTGTTTAGGGTCAATGCTAAAATGGTCCAAATGTTTTGTATGGCCTAAACTATTGTTGTTATTGTAGTAGTAATAATAATAATAAAAATTATTATTAGTTATTCAGTTTGCATTGCCTAAGCAATTTATTTTGTAAAAGTGCCTAGATAGAGAAGCATACACCATTTCTCAAATCTTTGCCGTTTGCAAACGAAACCTGTCTGGCATTTTCATTCCGCGTCATTCTGCGGCACTCCTGTCTGCAATGCGAGGACCTTTGTACCGGACGAACCTTTGACAAATAGAGCTTAAACTGCGATACTATTGTTAATCGCTATGCGGCGTTTGCTTTGAGCCGACTAACAAGCCGCCGCCAAGCATTGGACGGTACTAGTAACACACATAGAGCAATATGCGAAGAACATCAATTACCACCATTACCGTATTTTTTTATTCTAAGCTCCTCTACAGCATAGCCTATTTCACACACGTAAGTAAATCAATATAAATAAGTGACATTTGGATTCTTGAAATGCATCGCCAGTCGGTAGATCAGAGGTCAATGGTCAAAGGAAGCGAATACACACCGAAAGAGGCGAGTGGACGTCGGCGCCTGGGAGGGGATACTGTTACAATGGTCCAGACTTAGTGCAGTCGCTATGCGTACTAATATCAGAGCGTCTGGAAAGTTCTCCATTGAGAATCGGACGGCGATTAATAAACGATTGGTCAATACTAGGATTCTGTTCGTTAGAGGGCTTGCATTGTGTTCCTTATAAGGGCCCTACCAACATATGCTTACATAAGTAGTGTGGTAGGAATTACTCAGTTACTTAAGCTAGCCTTGTATCCTTGATAAGTACTAAAACAAGTTGAAACCATTAAATTGGTATGTTGCATTTTGCCACAATTGTAAAACGTGACATGTCACATTTTGCTCCGGTTACAGTTATGCTATAACCTCGGAGTAAATTGTAACTCTAATATTTTCTCTACCTCATAAAAACCGTAACTATTTAGTATACCTCATAAAACGTATCATTACAGATACCTGGAACTTTTATTAATTTTCTGTACTAGGGAAATAGTTATGGTTTAGATAACATTCAAAACGTTTTGATGAGGTAACAATCTTAAATACGTTATTTTTTTGTTACATCTAGCCCCAGTCTCCCAAATTTTGTTTTTGTTGCAAATATCCCAGATCTAATTAATAAAAGAACATGTTCTTATTCGCGGTCTCGTTTCCGAACAAAGTTAGCCTAAACATGTGTAATTTTTTTGCAATGACATTTTACGTAACTTCAGTTATCAGAGAGTCAACACTTTTTCTGCATCTAGGCCCACGTGTCACGCATGGGTAAATAACCTGGGCCTAAGTACAGATACGCAAGGACAAAAGATCATAACTTAAATAAATATGTCACCTCCATATCAGTGCAGTCGTTCATTTGAGCATAGACAGTTTGACCTAGCCTAAAAGGCAACATAATGTTTCTCAACGATTTTTTAAAAGATGTACTCACAAATACATTATGTGTAACTGAACGTGTTTTAAACCGAGACTATCTGTTCCGCATTTTTTTTATTCTGTTCTTAATACTATATTAAGAATATATAATGTTGTCCACCAACGTGCGTTTAATAAGCACGAAACAGTGTTGCGCAATTTGAACATTTTGACCGCGAACTGTTCAATCTGTAAACAAAATATTGCGATTTTAGACAGCCTCTGTTAGCAATACTAGCAAAAATGTCTGTCACCTGATGTTACCAGTCGTGAAAATAATATTTATCATTGTTAGAAAACACACAACATCGTTATATAAACACCATAACGCGCTCGCAGATGTTCGTTGTATGTTCAAAATGAAGAAGGTCGGAGAGAATGTGAAGTGCAAGTCAAAGCGCTATTGTGTCAGCGTCTATGTCATATATACTTGGGAAAAAAGGCCCCTGCGTCATGACCTTGGCAGACAATAAGTCTACTTCATGTTGCAAAGTTCTATGCAGAGGCCGTTTTCCCGAAGTATTTGCCGCGCACGCATGGTTCTGGCGATTGTTAAGGTTTTTTTTATGAATTATGCGCATATGAACGTTTATGTTCCGAACAGCTGATTTAATTCGTATAAGGTGAGATTCTGGACATAGAAAATATGAGGTATTATGAAAAAATATAAATCTTACATCCTATGTAAGATTGGTCGTAAATTAAATTCCTGAAAGTTTGGCGATCGAGGTTCGAATCTTAACTTACCCGCATGCATACGTATAATAAGCAAGCTCGATTATAAGTAGATTACTATGCCAAGCAATCAGAAGTGTGTATTTTTGTGTTTTGAGCATATTAATAAAATATTCAGCCACCTATCAAATGTGTATGTAAGTACAAAATGCACCATTTGATTGCACACATTGAAGTGCCGTGAGGTGGGATGGAGTATTCCCTCTTCCCATCCAGGGTGTTCTCGATAAAACACCTGAAACGGTGTATTTTGGTTAAACTTAGATAATGATTTTAAGGTCAATTATTATATTTTAGCACAAATGAAAATAATGTTTTGGTTAAAAGAGGGGTCTTGACCGCTTGGATCTCCCTCTAGATCCCCTTGTGTGTATTACTAACGTAGACCGTCTTACTATGAGCACGTAAGTCCGATAAGTTCAACATTGCGACAATAAGCTACGACGTAATCACGCACATCAGATTACGAAGAAAAACCTACGCATATGAACATATAACATTTATCGCATACCTGGGTAACAAAGGCTTTACAACATAAACACATTAATTGGCCTACTTAGTCCTGTCACAGGGAATACTAACCGTCTTGCTTCCAGTCACGGTTCGCCTGAAAACATCCCACGGCATCTACCATGCAATTGCAATGGTCCAGGAAATCTAGCTCAATTTGTTAATCAACTTGAACCAAATTGCACCATAATGTTTTTACCGCAGTGGTTTACCATTAGGTCTAGGCCCACAATAATGCCATATTAAAAGTCCTAAGAAATGCCCGTAGGGAAAATGTCTATACCACAAATCCAATATAGCCACCACATATCAATGTCTTGTCATGCATGTTCTGTCAAATGGCATATCTTTGGAAGGCGTAAAATGTGATTGGGAGAGTGCCACAACTCAGTGCCTTGAAATATTGTTACTGTCAGATAACATATTTGAGACATTTTTTTATTTTAGCATGGTATTTTGGCACAATGATGCACTTCGAACCCATTAAGATGTAATTGGGTGAGAAGTCCATTTGCACAAATCCAACATGGCCGCCATTATTTAATATCTTGCCGTTTAATTGCTGTCAGAAAACATATTTTAGTAAGTTTAATTTCAAGAATAGGGTATTGGACACAATCATATTTCGATTACATTAACATGTTGCATAATTCCAATTTAGTCTCTAAATAGCAACATTTTATTATACATTTTCTTAACGTATAACAGCTCACGCATGTTGATTTATTTTCAATGCTTATAAATTGACATCTTACTCGTGATCATTGAGATGCGCATAACGTTACGCAAAAGATCCACCCATCACTGACATCTGGCAGCTATGAGTCGGTACAGCTGGTAGCTAAGCATTCTCTGCACGCAGCATTGCACGATATACCATGTTTTCGGCATGTGAACCTCCTATTAGCACAGTCTGTCATAGAGGCTAAACGTTTTTCGCGCCTAAATCCTCGGGTTCAGTCAATAATAACAAAAGGGTAGTGCGAAACGGAGTAAATTTTGGGAGCTCTAACTCAAATTAATTCTCTGCCACTTCTTCGAAAGGAAAGACAATGACAGTGGTGTTAACCAAATGTGTTCTTAAGTTATCGCTCTCGCCTGGTTAGAGTTCAAAGCTGCGCAACTGTCACAACTAGACCATATCGCATGCGTGGGTAATAAGATGTTTAAAATACAAACGCCTTCGCTTATGTATCTTGTCCTACTATGATGAATACTTGCTCTCCGTCACGGTTCGCCTACAATCCACTCAGGCCATATGCCACGCAAATGTAGTGATGAGCCTTTACGAAATCGGTCGTCGCAAATAACCACATACATTATATAAGCCTACAGCCAGCCAGGTCTGTGGTAGACGAGGTGGGTCTATAGATGTGCGTGAGATGTCTGCGCGTACGCACAGGCAAGGGCACTGGGCTCTGCCAGCATAACAGGTTGGAAGTGAACCGCTCTCGTATAAACTCTTAGGGAAGGCTCGTTCGCTGTGGCTGCTTCATCCCTATGGAACATTTAAGGTGAATTCTGGAACCCGTGAGCCATTTTTACATTGTCAACGTTAAACTAAAAATTTATATAGTTTTTAACATTAAAATAACATAATTATGTAAATGTTTATGTCCGCTAAGAGATTCGTGAAATTGGCAAGTCTGGTATATGTCAATTTCCAAAATAATATATGCAAATTAATGGAAGCATGTGAAGTAAATAACTCAACCCCATCCGCGGGGTCTTTTGAGCCACCTTGTACACGGAGTCCCTTGGTCCTTATCAACGCGTTTGCATTTAAGACTTATAGGAACGGCAATATAGTGACTTCACAATCAACCAACCCATGTCCGTAGTAATGCCCCAGGGGAACGGTACAAAGTTTCGTTCGGATCGGCCAAGAAATGAGGCCGTGTATAGGTAACATTGAGATGTATATAAGATAACGCGGGTTTGTGGGACACTGTGCTGCAACTAGCCGCTACACTGGCCACATTGGAGATGGTTGGAACCCATGAGCCACTTTTCAAGTTTTCAGCAATAAACCAAAAAGTAATACAATTTTGCACTATCATGTAAATATGTATATGTCCTCTAAGAGGATCATGGAATTGGAAGACATTTCAATTGGGCATGGTGGGGTCCCATAAGCCATATCAACGCTTTTATACTTAAAATTTATCAGTGAGTTTAAAATGTGATTTTACTACAATAAACATATATTATAAGTACTACGAGTTATTCATTACAACTGGAATTAAGATGTGGTATTTAGGCTTTACAATACATGCATGTCATACATTACTACTTTTCCTGAGAAAAATATGTTTCAACGAAGATTTACATAAATGTAAGTTACGTAAAACTGATTAGCCGCCTCAAGTTAATTGCTGCTGTGTTTAGAAAATAATTTTTAAGACACTTGATTCTGTACCTATCTATGCCTAGTTCTAGCCTTGGCTATGATACACGGTAGTCATCCAAACAAATGCACGACATCGAAGGCGAATCCACATACATGAACGAATGAATGTATTAATGTTAATTTACTATAAACAATGTGTGTATGTGTTTAAGGGCCACTGTTCAAAAAAGTCTGATAGTTGACCTGGCAGAAACCATGTTTTCCATGTTCTCCGATTCCAACTAAACTTGGTGGCTTTAACGTACATACTCTGAAGATTTAATGTCTAACATGTTTTCATTTAAATCTTAAAACTCACTAACTGGCAGCGACATAATTGCAGTAATTAACTCTCTCCTCTTCCGCCCGGTACCAAGGTACCAAGTCTATTTCAACTCCCCATAGAAATAAAAATAAATACTGTATTTGAATTAAAATACTTTTATTCCAGAGGTATCATGTTCTTCTTAATGTAACACCAAAACGAAATTTGAAAACGCATAAATCCACACAATGAGACCGTTTTCTAGGAATATGATTTGAGATGGTTTCAGATTGCCCAATAATCTCCATGTTGTCTGCAATGATGAAATTGACGTCAAAGCCACAGTTGTGGGTGGATGTGCCATTCTGCACCAGATGCCCTGGCCAAAGACAAGTACCTTTCATGAAGTGTGTTCATCTTATGTAATGTATGTTCTACAGCTGACAGCACACGATAGGGCCTGGTTCTTACTGTTCGACAGCTATGAAGTATTCACGACCAAGGAACTCGTGCAGAAATGACGTAAATTGGGCAAGATTCTTTCCGCTGATGTGTTTTTTGGACGTAACACTCCATTGCCTTCACACAAAAGTAGTTTTCTTTCAAACAAGCACAATAAACAGCACCTCATTAATCTCCTATCTACATGCCTGCTAAAAGAAGGTATCAAGGTCCGTCACGCTGGCGAGGATGGAGGTGCGGATACCACAATTGTGAAGTGTACCATAGAAGTTGCAGAATCCCACGAGAACGTATATGTCCATTGTGATGATACAGATCTGCTTGTAATCCTGCTTTACGATGCGCCTGAGAAGTCCACTATTTACATGCAAACCAAGCAAAGAGTAATCAGTATTAGCGCTGGTCAACATGCTCCCGGAAAGGAGATGTGTAAGTGTTTGTCATTTGCACACGCTGCGACACCACGTCAGCTATCTACAGTATTGGCAAAGTCAAACACATGAAAGTTCTAGGATCTTCAACAGAGCCGAGAACATCCGTTGCCATATTCGGCAGTAACACTGCATCGAACGCCGACATTGTAACAGCTGCATATATGGTTTCGCTTTACATCAAAAGCAACTGAAATGTAAGTCTCGACGACCTACGATACGTAATTTCATGAAAGTACGTAGCCATTGAAAGAATGCCGCCAGCAAATCAAGCATGCTACTTCCATTCACTCAGAGTGCACCTACAGATTTCTACTTGGGTTAATCTGAAGACGGTATTGGACAGAAAGGAATATGGCTTCCACTGTGACGCACACTCAGTAGAGCCCGTCTTCACAGACAAAGAACCAGCACCCGAACATATTCTACAAGAGATCTGTTGCTCTTGCTAGCGCCAAGATAATTTGTGTGTATCTTGCAACTGCTCAAAGAAGCGTCTTGCCTGTAGCGTCCACTGCAAGTGTCAAGGACAGTGCTCAAACGGCCCAACTCTTGCACAGCTACCAGACAGTGACGACGATGACAATGTTGATGATGACATTTAACAAATGATGTATTAGAAGTTTATAGGTAGGACATTTATTATCTCATCTAGTTATATTCAAGTTTGAATGCTACCATTCATTGTTTGGCGTATAAGTGACATTCATGTTAGTTAAGATATTAATTAAATCCAGAACAACGTTGGGACGGAGTGCTATATAAGAAGTATATTACTAATTAATTGGTTAATTATTTGATTAATTAAACTCCATCATTAATGTGTGGCTTAATAGACCAGTATACATATAATTACAAATGTATTAATCAATAAATGAAACAGTTAAAAGATGATTAACAAACGCAAACAAAAAGTGTTACTTCGAAATTGGACCGAAACACCCCAAAACAAGGATTGGGGTAAAAACAAAGTTCCCCAGGGTTGATTTTGGTTGTTTTTTTGGAAGTTCAGGAAACCCTACTGGTCACCTTAACAAAAATTGGCT